>CM053774.1:110224409-110267090 GCA_028658325.1 Potorous gilbertii
AGCAATGTTGAACAAAGAAGATGAGTTTTGAGGGTGAAAACTTCCAGCAAAAGAGTGAAAGCAAATTCTATTCTCCACTAAAAAGAGAGGAAGGCAAAAAGTATTTATTAAATAATTGCTCTGTGCCAGGTCCTGTACTAAATGAGGGGAATACAAATAGAAATAAACATGAAACACAGTCTCTTCCTTTAAGGAGTTTATATTCTAAAATGACAGAATACAAAAGGAAGATAAAAAATTGACTGGACTAGTACTTGTAGAATACGAAAAATAATGGAGCCGAGAGAAGAATAAAATTTGGGGCATGTAGTCCTCTTCCCCAAATGAGGGAGTCTTGAGGGGAACTCACTAATGAGAGAAGAGAGTTTTATGGTGGAGGGATGTTAAAGTCCCAGTCACAGAGCGATGTTTTGAAGTGAGATGGCAGTGAGGTTTGCTGTCAAAATCTAGGAAGTAACTGATCCATTAACGAAACTCCTACAAAAAAGTAGCCATGTCAACAAATCTTGATATGAAGGTGGTTAGATGAATAAGCAGTCTTTCAATACTTGAAAAACTGATGATTGAGTATACATATGAGACAATTAACAATTAACCCAGTATAGTTTGTTCTAAATGGTAGTCTATGGTTAGGAATTTGAACACTTCTGGAATGGAGGAAAAAATAATAATCTTATTATTCAGAAATAACTCAATAAAGTGCTTACTATTTGTATCTTATTTTTCTTCCTAGTGATTTTTTAGCCTAGTATCTATCTAGTTCTGAATTCATTATATCATATATGGTAAAAATGAATTCCGAGACCATGTACTTCAAAGATAGCATTGTTATCTACAGAAAGCATTAAATCAATAATATTTCTATGGTAGATCATGTTCATTCATCACCACTGTTTTGATCAGAATAATCTGGTTTTCTGTCTATGTGAATGATTTTGTGAGAATTGAGATTGGTTAGCTGGCTGGTGTCAGATGCAGAGAAATGCCATCTTATTTTGTGAATAAACTTCTTGGCTAGAGTTTTTTATATAGATATTTCAACCTTGCATCAGAATAGATAACATTTTAATAAAATTAATAGATACTATTTGACAGGGGAACAGATCAGGTTCACAAGATCCAGAAGGATCTGAACATAGTGACAATACTTTTTAATAAACTGAAGGAAGCAAACTTCTAATGGTAAGGACACATTGTACAAGAAAAACTACTGGGAAAAATTGGAAACCAGTAGAGCATTAGTAAGGATTAGATTGCTATTTGATATCACATCATAATAATCTCCAAATCAATGCATGACATAGATACAAAAGGGCATATGATAAATTAGAGAAGGGAAGGCAATACCTTCCATGACTATGGGTATGGGAAGAACTCTAGACCAATTAAAGGGCAGAGAGGGTCACTGGAAATAAAACGGAAAATTTTGAACTGAAGAAGGTTCGGCAGGCCTGTCCAGGTGGCTAATACCTTATATCCAAGCCACTAGAGAAGAATGATGCTGATGGACTGAATTCTGATTGCATTTGGATTAAAGACAATTAGGTGTCCATGCTAAGTGTAGCACAAGTACGATGATCCTCTAGCAGTCAAGGGCCATTCAATTTTCTAAAGAGTGAATCATCCTAGGTTAGAAAAAAGTAGCATGTTAAATTTGCTATGATGATTGATACTGTGATCAGAACTGTGATTGATCAGTTATACTTCCAGCTTGGAATAGATATGGAAACGTAAACTCAAAAAATAAGCAAATAAAAAAGAAAGGAAAAGAAAAGAAGAGAAGGGAAGGGAAGGAAAGCTAGTCGTCTCCATTTCAATAAAGTCACAGTTGCATTGAATTATTGAAATACTTTATGTGGTTTTCCACTTATTTTAAAACATTAATTCATCAATTTTTAAAAGAAATCATTAAATTGGATCTAATGAGGAATAGAAAGAATTACAGGAGATGGTTCCCTACTTTCATGGAACCTGAGAGATTCTGAGTTCAAAGGGATGTATTTTTAGAGGGGAGGGGGATATTATTTTTAAAATTCTATTTAAAGAAGAAAAGATAGTTGAATTTTTTTGTATAGGTTATATGCCTGGTAAAGGAACCTGGAATCAAGGGAATCATACTATGTGTTTAGAAATAAATCAGCTGAAAAATTATTGCTGTTTAATTTCTTATTATTACCAAAATTTGTCATTTTCTTCAATGTTTTGTTACACAATCCCCACTCCTTCTCTTCTCTTCTTTGATTTTAGCAATGCAAAAATGGAAATAAGTGGACAAGAGCAATCTTTCTTTATTTACAGTTGATTTGTATTCAGTTAAAAAGAAAAAAGTGCCTATTATGTCCAATTTTACATTGATGAATACATAAAGATGAAGTAAGACCAGATCTCCATCCTCAAAACATTTTTAAGTGTAAGAAGCAAAGAAACAAGAATTTTAAAAATGCCCTTATGTATTTAGACATTGTGCTGAGAATTTTACACATGTTTTAGTTGCCCCTCACAACCACCCTGGGAAGTAGATGGTATTATATTTTTAATATCACTTATGATCATATGCATACACAGTTATATTCATATCAGTATTTTTGTTACATTGATAAATTACAGTTAAGGAAACTGAGGAAGACATGGGTCAAGTGATTTAATGAGTATCTGAGCCTGGATTTAAATTCAAATCTTCCTGACTCCAGGCTTCATGGTCTGTCTATTGTGTAACCTAGCTGCCTCAAGTCCATACTAGTAATACACAAATAGCATAATACATAATATATTACGATAAGAGAAGCAAAAGGGGAGTACATAGACAAAAGACCGAGAAATCTCTTCCTTATGGGGGAATAATAAAAACTATCTGGAGATGGAGCTAATTGAACTTCTTTCTTGACTCCTTTAAACACAGGAGACTTTATTAAAATTAACTAGTTTAATTCATGTTTGTTGAATTGAAACTCAAATCAAATTCAATCTAATATTTCATAAGACTGAACACTCAACACTCCTGTAATGGATTTATTCTCAACCTTCATATCTTCATTTCTCATACCTTTTTGTAATACTCAGGTCCTTTCTAAAGTCTTTGATCTCTATCATTCTCAGTAGTTGATAAGTTTTTCTAAATTTTAATATAACTTATCTTTACCTGAGATTTACAATTTATTTTTTGCACATTTTCCATGAAGAAATACGTCTCTTTAAAACGTTTAATCAGTTTCACAGCCCCTTTCCCCTCCACGTGAAAAAATAAGACATCTCACACTATACTAACCCAGCTTTGCTCCTTATTCCCTCCATATTTGCTCCTGGAGAGATGATGTTAAGAAATAGTTAATTTTGTTCTTGCAGCAATGTATTGTTCTTGCAATAGGCATGAGTTTCTGCAAAACACAGGTGGATAAAGCCTGGACCTCATGCTGCTGGGGCTTCTGTCACAGAACTTTACAAAATAGAAACACTAAATAAAGCAATTTGAGAAAGAAAAACCTGTCAAATAGAGAACAAACAACTAAGCAAAGTTAAATAAAATTTTATTTTTTTCTATAAAGTTATTTGGACCAAAGTTATTAGAATTTTCTTTGAATATAAATCTCATTGACAATCATGATAAACTGGAAGATAATTAGAATGCTGTTTGTTAGGTGACAGAGTTCATTAAATGGAGGATCCTTGGGTCATATGTTCCTTTTGAGACTCTGCTGGATGTATTATAATGCTCACAAAAGCTAGATCATTTACAATTGATTATCATATGATATTTCTGTTACTATATAAATGCTTCTACTGTTTCTCCTTGTTTCACTTTGTATCATGTAAATGTTCATGTAAATCTGTCTAGGTTTTCCTGAGAGCATTCTCTGTTGAGGATCCTCTCCTGGATAACAGAACACTTTGCTAGATGTGTCTTTCTTCCAGTGACTTACCTTTTTGTTCATTTGTAACTCTTCCTGGAATCCCATTGGTACAAATTTTCTGCCTACATTTTTGATATTGTCCAGAGTCTCTGATTTCCACCAAAAGAGCCTTATTATGTCATTCTCCCCTATATAATTGAGCTCATTCATTTTTTTTAATTCATGCCTTACTCTTTGTGAATCCCTTTGGGGTTTTCATGGCAAAACTACTGGAGTGATTTGCCATTTCCTCCTCCAGCTCATTTTACAAGTGAGAAAACTCAGACAAAAAGAGTTAAGTGAAATGCCCAGGGTCACACAGTTATTCAATGTTTGAGGCTGGATTTGATCTCAGAAAAAAGATTATTCCTTTAAATTTTTAAAATTAATATTTTCTTCTCTCCCAGTTACATGTAAAAACAAATTTTAACATTTTTTTCCAATTTTTGAGTTCCAAGTTCTCTCCCTCCTTCCCCACCTGCTCTCACTGAGAAGGTAATCAATTTGATATTGGTTATATACATGTGTAGTCATACAAAACATTAGTCATGTTGGGAAAGAAAACAGACAAAAAAGCGAGAAAAAATTAAAAAGCAAAAAAAATGATGCTTAGATCTTCATTCAGACTCCCACAATTTTTTTCTTTGGAGATGGATATAATCTTTTCACCAAAAGTCCTTGAGAATTGTCTTGGATGTATGATTCACAGCAGTTAGGTGATTCACAGTTGATTATCATAAACCATTTCTATTACTACATACAAGATTCTCTTGGTGCTCCTTGTTTTACTTTGTATCAGTTCATATAAATCTGTCCAGGTTTTCTGTAGAGTATCCTGCATGTCTTTCTTATAGCACAAAATTCCATCAAAATCATATACAGCAAGTTCTTTAGCCATTCCCCAGTTGATGGACATTTCCTCAATTTCCATTAAAAGAGCTGCTATAAATATTTTGTGTATATAGGTTCTTTTCCTTTTAAAAAATCTCTTTTGGATACTGATTTAGTAGTGGGAATGCTTGGTCAAAGACTCTGAATGGTTTTATAGCTTGTTGGGCGGAGTCACAAATTGCTCTACAGAATGATTGAAATTGATTCATGACTTCACCAACTGTACATTAGTGTCTCAATTTTCCCACATTAACTAGCCTTCCTTTTGTTACATTATCCAATTTGATAGATGTGCAGTGGTAGCTCCGAGTTTTTAAAATTTCTGTAGTTAATAGAGATTTAGAACACTTTTTCATATGACTATAGATTGCTTTCATTCCTTCGTTTGAAAACTGTCTGTTCATATCCTCTATCAAATGAGGCCCTTAGTTCTATAAATGTAACTCAGTTGTCTATTTATTTGTAAAATGAAGTCTTTTTGTAAAATTTGTTTTTAGTTTTCACAAAATTTTGAGTTCCAAATTTTCTCCCCATCACTCCCCTCTCCCCATCTCAAGACATCGTGCATTCTGATTACTCCTTCCCCCAATCTGCCCTCCCTTCTCTTACACCCCTCCCTTCCTTTATCCCCATCTCCTCTATTTTCTTGTAGGATAAAATAGATTTCTATACCCCATCACCCATTTTTCTCATTTCCATTTGTACATAAAAACAGTTTTTAACATTCGTTTTTAAAGCTGAGTTCCAACTTCTCTCCCTTCCTCCTTCCCCATCATCCCCACTGAGAAGGCAAGTAATTCAATACAAGTTATACATGTGCAGTTATGCAAAAGAAGGCTTCCATAAAAGTCATGTTGTTTTGTGAAAGATTGTATTTCCCTCCATCCTATCTGGCCCCCATTTATTCTATTCTTTCTTTTGACCTTGTCTCTCCCCAAAAGTATTTACTTCTAACTACCCCCTCCTCCCATTTGCCCTCCCTTCTTTCATCCCCCTCACATCCCACTTATCCCCTTCTCCCATACTTTCCTGTAGTGTAAGATAGATTTTCATACCAAATTGAGTGTGCATGTTATTCCATCCTTAATCCAAATGTGATGAGAGTAAGCTTCACTTTTTCCCTCTCCCCTCTCCCCTTTTCCCTCCATTGAAAAAGTTATTTCTTGTCTCTTTTATGAGAGATAATTTGCCCATTCCATTTCTCCCTTTCTCCTCCCAGTATATTCCTCTCTCACCCTTTAATTTTATTTTTTAGATATCATCCATTCCTATTCAATTCACCCTGTGCCTTCTGTCAATATGTATATAATTCCTCCAACTACCTAAATACTGAGAAAAGTCTCAAGATTTACAAATATATTCTTTCCATGTAGGAATGTAAACAGCTCAACTTTAGTAATTCCTTTATGATTTCTCCTTCCTGTGTACCTTTTAATGCTTCTCTTGATTCCTGTGATCTCTTTCCTGAGTTGATCAGTGGATTCTTTCGCTATCTATTTCCCCTTCCATTCCATGACATTAGTGCAGGTTTCCTTGATAATTTCTTTAAATTTACTGTCCAGGTCTCCTTTTGATTATGACTTTCAGGTAATCTACTCATTCTGATGTCTCTCTTGAATCTATTTTCAAGGTCAGTTGTTTCCCCAGTGAGGTATTTTACATTTTCTTGTATTTTCTTCATTCTTTTGAATTTGTTTGAGAGATGATATCTCACAGAGTCATTGGCTTCCACTTGCCCAATTCTAACTTTTAAGGAGTTGTTTTCCTCAATTAGCTTTTGCATTTCTTTTTCCATTTTGCCAATTGTACCTTTTAAGATCCTCTCCTCTTTTCTGCTCTCCTTTCCTCTCCCCTACCTTTCCTTTCCCTCCTCTCCTCTTACCTAAGGGTGCTCTCCCCAAAAGAAGGTTCATTTTGAGGACTGAAAGCTGGGGTTTACTTGGTAAGATTCCTTTCTAAAAGACCGAACTTTGACCCCAGTTCACTCTGGAGCTCATGGACTAGAAAACAGTAGGTTCCTGACCTACTAGCACAGAGTGAATATAAATAGTTAATAGCTGTTTCTCTTTTAGTCAGGACCCTTGAGGTTCTTCCCCTCCCAGTTTGATTTTTTTTTAAATGAAAGGGACCATCCCTTAACTAACTTCTTAAAGAGGCCTATTCAATGAATAGATGAGCCTATTCAATGAATAGATGTTAACTCTCTCAAAGTGAGCACCTGAAAAGGCCTTAACCTGAAAGAGCCAGGGTCTCTTATTGCATCCTGGGACATCTCCATTTGTCCTCATGAATATTTATCTGACCCCCTTGGACCCAGACAGTTCTGGAGAAGAAAGTGAGGCTGGTGACCTTGGACAGTCCTATCTCATTCAAATCAAAGTCAACTGAAAGTCATTTCATTATTTCCCTGATGTTATAGTCCTCTTCAAGAATGAAGGACAAACACAACTTTTTAAGCAGTTGCTTTCTTTGTCCAAGTTTTTTTCATAATTCTCTTACATTACTTTCATTTCCTTTCCCAGTTTTTCTTCTACTTATATTATGGTAAAGCTCCTTTTTGAGCTCTTCCATGAGTTTTTCAGGGCTTAAGACCACTTTCCATTTTTTTTTTGAGGCTTTGTCCTTAGAGTTTTTTGACATTGTTTTCCCATTCTGAGTTTGTGTCTTGACCTTCCTTTTCACCATAATAACTATTCATGATCAGACTCTTTTGTTGATTTTGCTCATCTTTTTTATGCCTTGTCCTTTTAAACTTGAGCTCCACTCCTAAGGTGGAAAAGACACTTTCTCAGTCTACTTGTCCTACAGGCTACAGGTCCTGAGTGATTACCTGATGCTGCGTGAATATTGCCCAGAGGCCCATGAAGTGGGCTGAGAGGCTGAGCTGGGTGATGGCAATTTACCTACTGCTTATCTGATGTCTTAGTGTTAATTGATGTCTGATGTGTCCTGAGGTTGGTGGGTGTTTCTGAATTTCCCTTGGGATGCACCAAAGCTCCTGGAGGCCAGCCACTAGAGGTTGCCTGTTTACCTGGGAAAATGATGAATAACAAGGCAGTTCTCAGAGCTGATGTCTGCCAGTTGCCCTGGCTATATTGAGGCATTCATGTTTGTGTGTGTGCATGCATGTATGTCCATGTCTGTGTGCATGCGTGCGTGTGTCCTGGTGTTGACATTTGCCAAACTGCATTTCCACACTACATTGGGGCTCATGATCTACCATAAAATCTATTTCTCATTTAGTCACTCTCATTAAAAATATTAGTCTAGAAAAAAATGTTATTTTCATTTCATTCTATTGCCTTATTGACACTGGAAGAATTTCTAGAACTATACAATGGGCCATCATGCCTTTATTCCTCATTTTACTGAAAAGTTTCTATTGTTTCCTTATCATAAATAATGGTAGCATTTGTTTTTAATTATGCATATCAAAATTATGTAATCTTCTTCTGTCTTTATACCTATCAACATTTTAGAGTAAAAGTGGGTTGTAATTTGTCAAAGTTTATTTTCTTGTGTATTAATATCTTCATGTGGTTTGAAATATTTTTATTTTCAATTGGATTAATGTTAATAATTTCCAATAAAAGTTCTTAGAACATATTACCAAAGGAATCATTGTTGGACATTTAGAAAAGGAAAGAATTACTATGGAAATTACAAAACTTCATCAAGAACAAGTCATTTATGCTAATCTATTTTGTTTTATTAACAGAATTTCTGGACTAGTAGATGAGGGCAATGTTATAGCTATAGTTTATGTATTTTTGAAAATATTTTGATAGGGAATATAATTTTATCCTTTTGGAGAATACAATGATGACAAGATATTGTGATAATACAATCAGATGCATTCAAAACTGAGCTGCCTAATGCAACCCAATCCTATGTGTGCTGCTTGCATAAGAGTTCCCTGGTATCTCTTTTCATTAGGCCTTTAGTTCCTTAAACTTTGCTGAAAGTTTCACAATCCTTGTTCCTCATTTGGGCTACTGCCATCTCCAAGGTGCAGAGCCAGTGTCACTTCAGCCTTGCCATTCTCCTAGCCAGCCCTACACACATATATCTAGATTTCTCTGTCTGCATTCTTCTATAGGGCAATGATCATGTTATCATCAGTAGAGCCTTAACTCTTTTTATGTAAATGATTTATCTAGACTCTCTTTGCATGAAGAAACTATTAAAGATACACAGGAACATGTAGCTGAGAGTAGGCAGCTCCAACCACAAAAAACAAACAAACAAACAAACAAATATCTAAAAAGACTGAAACCACAAACAAAATGAGTCATTTGTATTTGATGAATTTGGTCCTAATGTTGCTAAATGAAAACTCAAACTAAATTTTTGAAACTGAAGTGATGAGGAAGTGATCCCAATAAAGCATTCACTCAAGAACAGAAAATGACAAAGAAAAAGAAAGCAAGTGCACCTCATTTTTAAGTTGTATAGAGTTTATAATCTATTAAAAACACAAAATAACTTCAATGTGTTTGCTTTCCATGAGTCAATTGGAATAAAAATTTTAAATGACAATTTCTGCTGAAAGTCACATTAATTTCTAGCAGCATCCCATGAAATTCAAAATGATATTTGTATTGGTCATTAGGAAAGGCTCATATGTTGACCATATGGGGGATGACACAGGAAAATTGAGCAAGCACTTCATCAATAAGACAATAGAGGTAAACATCACAATGTGAAGTGTTGTGATTGATTAAGGTTGAAGTAATAATTGGCCAGTAAATTAACTCCTTTATTGTTTTGTTTAGTTTTTTTGTATTTTTTGGGGGGGTCAGAGACATCTTTCTCTGTAATTTCTACTTCACAACTTGATCAATAAATATCAATCAGCACATATTTATTAGGTCCCTGGCATATGCCAGTTCCTCTTCTAAGTGCTGATTGGTTTCACTATAGAGATGATTCAATTACTAAGCAAATGATCTTTTAAAAATCACCATAGAGACAGAGCCTGAGTCTCTTTTCAAGATTCCTTACTTATTTTTTTAGAAGATTTTTATGTTACTTAATGTATCAAATAATTATGTATTCATCCAAGTCATTATAAGAATGTCATACAGGAATGGTCAAGCATAGATTTCTGGAGGACTGCTGGTAACATACTCTAAATTGACTTTAGCTGATAATGAGGTCTGAATGTCATCCATCCAACCAGTTTTGAATGGCATGGCAGAAGCGACACTGGCTGTGGAACTTGGAGGTGGAAGCATCTCAAATGAATCACCAGGAGTGTCCAGCTTCCAGAAAAGTTAAAGGGACTAAAGACCTAATCAAAAGAGATACCAGAGGACTCCTGTGTAAGCACAGGGTTTCATTAGGTAGCTCTTTATCCAGTCCTAAATGAAAGTTCCAGAGTAGAAAGAAATGAATGTGGTAGTGAGGAAAGAGTGGTCCAACTGGTCTAAAACCAAATCAAAGATCAATTCTTTCCCTGAATCACAATGCTTTGGAGGTACCAGAAACTTATAAACTCCCAGTTCTAATTTCAAAAGTAGCAGCAGGACACAAAAAACTGAAGCTCAAACCAATCACTAAAGAGGTAAACAAAGAACAGCTCCAGATAAAATTCACAGACAAGAAAGAGGTTGGAAGTATAAGCAAACAACTACAAAAGATACCTGACCATAGCAAGCTAATATGGTGACCTGGAAGTTTAAGATACAAGCTCAGAAGAAGAAAATGACTTGAAAACATCTCCAAGCAGAATCCAAAAGAAAAACAAAATCAAATTGGACACAAGCTGAGCAAGAATTCCTAGAAAAGATAAAGAACTTATTTTTAAATAACAAAACCAAATATTTTAAAAATGTGATAAAAGTGGTAGGGGGAAAATTTGAAAATTAAATGAGAGCTGTGCAAGGAAATTCTGAAAAGAGAATAAACATCTTTGTAAAGGTAGAACAAAAAACACCAAAGAAAATAACTCCTTAAAATTAGAATTGGTCACATGGAAAATAATGAGTCCATGAGAAACAAGGAAACAAAAATAAAGCAAAACTTCTTTTTTAAAAAATATAGAAAGCAACTATGAAATATCTCATAGGAAAACAAATATCCTGAAAAATAGATTGAGTATAGATAATTTAAGAATTAATAGAACACATGAAAGTCACAATTAAAAAAACCATAGACCTCATATTTCAAGAAATTTCTAAATTAAAAGTGGTCAGATATCTTAAACCAGAAGGCAAAGTAGAAACAGAAAGCCTTCACCATTCACCTCTTGAAAGAAATCCTAAAATGAAAACTCCCAAAATTCAGAGCTCCCAAGTCAAAGAGAAAAAAGTGAAAGCAGCTAGAAAGAAATAGAGGAGTCTTAATTAGGATGTGCAATGATCCACCATGATCCATGCCATAAGGCATTGGATATGGGCTTTGAGCCAAGAACAATCTATCCATAACAATTGAATACCATGCTACGGTGAGGGAAATGTATTTTTAATGAAATTGAATGTTTTCAGGTATTCCTCACACACAAAAAATCAAAGCTATATAAAAACTTTGAAGTTCAAACGTAGGAGTTAAAAGAAACATTAAAAAAAGTTTAACATGAACTAGTAGTGATAAAGACTATACAATGATAACCTGCTTACATTTTTATGTAGAATATATCTCCACTGAACTCTGTCATCATCATGGGTCTGATTATCCAGAAGGTCTGCAAGTTGGTTTTTGTTTTTTGTTTTTCTGTTTGGTTTTTTTTTCTTTTTAGTATTTTGATGATGGTAAGAAAAGAATGGAAAGACGACTAGGTGAGGAAGGGAAGGAATTGTTAAGAGAAGTCATCTCCTAATCAGGGTATCCAAGTAGAGATCTACACAATCAAGAAGGGTATGTGGAGAAGACCTGACACTTGAACCTTATTCTCTTCTGAACTACTCCATGGAGGGAAGAACACACAAACAAATATACAGGTGGGTTAAAAAATGTGTCACTCAACAGGAAATGGGAGAAGGGAGAAAGGGGAAATAGTGGGAGGGTTTCTGACTAAGCAAAACAAATTCTAAAGATGTGCAAAGATATTTAAAACTCTTTTTCTTAGGTTGTAAAGAATGGGAATATGAGGAAATAACAGTAAATGGGGAATGACTTAGCAAGTTATGGTAAATGTGATGAAAAATTATTATGCCTGAAGAAATTATAGAGTTGGTTTCAGAGAAAAGTGAAAAAATTTATATTAACCAATAGAGAGGGAAATGAACAGAGCTAGGAGAACAATGTACACAGTGAACCATTATGGTAAAGACAAACACATTTGCAAGAATTAGAAACTGTCAGCGTTGTGATGACTGCAGAGAACTAATGAAATATGGTACCCACCTTTAGATAGAGAGATGAAAGGTTCAGTGTATATATACACACAGAAATACATACATGCACATACACACATGCATGAGTACATATTCACACATGTTTGTGCATATATATGCATACATATAAGTGGAACTTTCCTGTGTGCGACTATACATGTTAGCAGAAGTAAAAACAGATACAAATAGATGTCACTTTGAATATTAAAAATTATACATTAAAATTAGAAGAGAAGTGGATTATGTATCTTTCACATCTATGAGTAGTTTTATGCTTAGCAAAAGAGATAGAGAGAATGATAAAAGATAAAAAAAGATGATATTTGACTTTATAAAATTTAAATTTATAAGTAAAAACAAAATTAATGCTCCTGGAAGAAAAGTGGCACAATGGGGTAAAATCTGTTGTATCAGATTTTTCTGATAAGGGTTTGGTATCTAATATACATACATACACACAACATACATATATGAAAACATCTGTAGCAAATTACTCTGATTTCAGAAATTTATGTAAATATGAGAAAAGAAAATCCTTTCCCTAATAAATAATTGCCAAACTATGATGTCACTTTTTTAAAAAAAAGAACACATTCAAGCTGTCAATAACAACATTGAAAAACTCTTCCAATATTTAATAACAGAAAGGCAATTTAGTTTTCAGTAATTTCAAATTCACCATCGACCCACTATCTGCAGGCCCACCAAAACTAATTGTTGACTAATTTCTACCAACAGGACATGCAAGGTCTTCTAGTAGAAGCAAAAATTAGTCCTGAGGACAAAAAATAGGGTTGACACATGACTAATATGAAAATGTGTTTAATAAGAATGTATGTGTAGAACCCACATAAGATTCCATGCTGTCTTGGGGAGGGAGAGGGAGAGGGAGAAAATTTGAAAGTTATGAAAGTGTTTGTTGAAGAATGAAAACAATGAATACATTTGAAAAAGGGAGGTGTTGGCATATACTGGGAATGGAAAATTCTGCAACCACCTCAAACATATGCTTTCCTTCATGACAAGGTAGACAGTCCTATACTCTATATCCAGGAGCATTAGCAGTAGTAATACTACCATGCCCATCCAGCATGTTTCCTATCTGCCTACTGTAGCCATCACTGGGGGGACAACTCATGAAAAAGAAACCTGTTATCTCTGTCACAACCAACACTAAATGGTGTCACTTGCAAAGAATGGGCAATTAAAGTTGGGCAAGTACACTTCCCACTACTTAGTCTATGACTTTGAACAACACTTCACCTGTCAGAACCTCAGGTTCCTAGCAGTTAAAAATAGAGAAGGAATCCCTGTAAAAATGTGTTGAAGATATTTTAGGAAATATAAAGTTGTATACATTAAACAAAGCCCAAACTCCAAATGTGCCTTCAAATCTGATTTGGGAGATCAATTTTCATTCCTTATTTCTATTTTTGTTCTGAATATACCCTAGTTGGAAAATACAGAACTCTCTTCTCATGAGTGGATATCAGAGCCCTGAACCTGTGGTGAGGAGCTGGGGGACTTGGTAAGAGGGTCAGAAGGAAATTGAAGAGCTCTTCTCTTTCCTGTTCTCATTAATGAAAGGAAGGAAGAAGGAAGGAAGGAAGGAGAAAGATTTTTATTCTTAAGCATCTTTGGAACATTTCCTTTCCTTAATGACATCAGAGAAGTGGCATTTATTGGCAGGTCCTGACAAATTCTGGGATTTCATTTTTAAGCATCAAATTATTAAATATATCCAATACATTTATTGTTATGTGGTTTAAATTGTTCTTTATGTAGTTACATTTTCTCCATTTACTTCTATTATACTACATGTATACAAAATTGATAGTAAAGAAAAGATTAAGAAGTCAATAAAGAAACTGCCATGATAATACATACTATTCTTATCAAGACTGAGGGCAGACAGATGACAAACTCTGTCTCTTTTGGATCCGGTTGCTTGGACTTTTTTTTAGCTTACAAATGCTCATGGGGTGAACATACACATCAAGATTCAGTTGGTGACAGGAAAGTTTCCTCTTTTAGAATCTTTTACTCTATGAATATTTATCCATTGAACTGTCAAAATGTCTCCCTTTTTATTACAGTAATTTGCCATAGAAGCCACTCCAGTTAAAGGTCTTTAAAGTTTTCCATTGTGACTCTCACTATTTGGCAGAATTGGACTTCTATTCACTCTTGTAAGAAATTTGGATCTGAAATGACCAGTGTTTATTCATTTATTTTTTAAAAGAATTATCACTTAAAATCATTTTTCTATTTACAACCTCAAATTTAAAACTGTTTAAGTAAAACCTTTAAAACTTTTTAATTATTACTTAACTGATATAAATGATTTTGCTACACATATTTACTAAATATTTTTATCTTTAAATGGGGCTACTAAAAACATGCAGTTTCTTTAACTTGCTATTGTAACCTAATAAAAAAATCTAGATCAAAATTATGAGGGTTGTCTATGATAGAAAAATCATGCTAAATAAAAATAATTGAATTTATCTAATCCAAATCATAGATCATCAAAATGTCAGAGTTCAACTAGTGGATAGGGGAATGGAAGGGGTTAACTTGGCTAGCAATCACCAGAAGAGGGCAGCCAAATTTGGACTAAGCTATATTTTCTGCCAGTCTTCCATTTGGGCCAGATGGGGAAGCAGTATGGACAGCTGGGGTAGTGTTACCCTCAAAGGAGCCAAGTTTACTAGCTTGATGTCATTACTGTGATATCTGACTGAGTTGAAGGTTTGAGGGGTGGGGGATAGGAGGTGAGAAGAGAGACTAAAGAGTCAGATATGAGGGCAGGAAAAAAATGTAATCAGATTAAAAAAATCCAGTTACAGTCAAGAGTACTATGAAAGTAAGAGATGGAACAGATGGGGGTGGGGGAGGAGAGAACCAAAAATGTAATAGGTCAAAGTCATTGAAGCCCTAGATGGGGTTTTCTAAGGTACATTTCAAAACAGTCCAGAAAAGTCAGAAATTATCACATACATATATACACACACACCTATCTCAATGCTTCATTTAATAAAACTATATTAGTTTGCACATGAACCCAAGATGGAGCCTAAATGTATTCATATATACATATATATGTACATATATCCACAAATATATACACATTTATTTATATACACACAATACATATAAGTACACACATATACTTATATACACATACATACACATAAATATATGAGTTTGTGTATATATGTATATCTATATGTGAATGCTTGATTATTTGGATAGAACTTAAGTATTTGGGTAGAATTCATCAGTTGGTGATGCATGGAAATTGCATTAGTTTCTATGTCTCTGTCTGTATGGCCATCCCTCCCTCTTTGTCTCTATACACATCCACATATACATGTGTATGTATGTGCATAAGTATCTGCTTGTGAATGTGCTTACCTTCAAGGACTGTCTATTTTGTAAGCAGAATTCATTTTCACCTTTGACTTAGAAATAAATAGAATTTTCATTTCTTTTCAAGGTCTTTCTTGTTTTCTATTTAAAACTTATGCTTTTTGTTTTCCCCCATTGTTATTTTCTAGTGAAAGTAGCATGGTCTAGTGTATAAAACGGATCACAGAGCCATATTTTAACAGCACTCAGGGTCTTGCAAGGCCAGTGCCTTGAGAGTGTGAGATGAGAGTGTGATAGCCCAGAAAGCTTAAGTGACGTTGCCATAAATACATGGGCAACAAATGGTAAGCTGTGTTTTGAATTCATATCCGTGCATCCTGGAATTCGAGTCATGAATACCCAGGTCATTTTTGTTTCTGATGCTTGCTAGTTATTTGACCCTAGACACATCAATGCAACCTCTAGGTGCTTTAGGTAATTATCCAAAACAGATATTCTGAGTTTTAAATAGTTGTGATTAGCATTGGTAAAGAACTTCTATTTCTTTAGACTTATAAAATCACAGTACCTTGCTTATGCAGGTTAAAAGATTATGGTTTTTTTTCCTTCCTGACTGAAACTATTCATAGAATGTTGAACTGAATCTGTGCTGATTTTAAAACTGAAAGTAAATAATCTCAACCAAACGCTCATTGCAAAAAAACAATACTTTTAAGAATCCATAATAGACTCACTTGGGCACAGTGGGTAGGGTTTCAGTCCTGGAGTCAGGAAAAATCACCTTCTTGAGGTCTAATCTGGCTTTAGACACTATTTATGTGATACTGAAGAAGTCATTTTTTGAGGAAGTCACTTAACCCTGTTTTTCTCAGTTTCCTCATCTACAGAATGGCTTAGAGAAGGAAATGGCAAACTATTCCAGTGTCTTTGTTAAGAAAATTCCAAATGGAATTACAAAGAGTTAGACATGACTGAAAATGATGCTAAAACAATTATAGATTGACTATACCATTCACCATTGCATCTTTCCCAAAACTTTTTATCCTTTCTCAATCTACAGCACTTCCTCTCCCGTTCTCTCAACTCAGAACCTTTTCTGAAATAAAGTGAGGGCTCTTTCCTTTGTCAAGGAAAACTTCTCTAAATTCAGGTGATTCCATTTCATGCCATCTTTTCTAGCAAATAATCCCCATTAGATTTTGAGTTCATTATAGGTGCTTTTGTTGCACAAGAGCCATGTTCCACAGGAGAACAGCAGTAGGAAGTTTGAACTAGGCATTCCTCAAAGGCATTAAAATGGTAGAAAGCAAGGAAACCAAAACAGATCATGAAACTGACTGAAAGTCTCCGAAGGACAGCTTCTGACATAGCACACAGCCTTAGAAAAAGAAAGCCTAGAGTCATTTAGCAGACTTGTTTAGATGAATTAAGGATTCAGTATGGAACCATCAAGATGTTACAAGAAACATCATAACTTCATTGTAATATAAATTCACATGCAGTATAAATGAGAAGAGCCTGATGACTTCATATGTAGAATAGACATTTGCTTGCAAATATTGTGATAGAAAAGTGCAGTGGAATCAGAAAAAGCATATTCACTTAGCCTGCAATGAGTATGCAGAGGTATGACATAAAGGCCTTTCCTGCCTAAAACGATCTCTACTTTACAAACACTGAAGACATAGCCAAAGTTAAATGAGTGATAGTTGCTAATGAGCATGGAGTGGTTCACTCTTGCTAAGAGAGATAAACCATTTACATGTAGGGCCAAGTTAGGGACCTTCTTTTCTTGTTTGGACCACAAAAGCAAAGTCAAAAACCTGAATGACTAGAGTTAAAGGCAAAGGCCTCAGAGACAATCTTCTGGGAGAGGGAATATTACACCAAACTGTTCTTTTTAGGGTGCTAAACAATGAAACAAATAGAACCATGAAGGCCTTATATAAGTACAATACACTTCTCTCAGGTGTTCACCAGAGGAATAGACCTACCAGCCATGATAACTATGGGACTGAGTAGAATACATATGTAGATGATACTTGAGCAAGGAATTTAGAATTGGTTGTGCAGAAGTTGGTGCCTTCTTTTCCAGCCTTAGGAAACTGAAGCAGGTTTAAGGAAGGGCATCATCAGAAGATCATCACACTGACTTCATTATCAATTTCTGGCAGGTCCTATGAACTTCTAGGACCTCACAGAATGGATTTGGAATGTAGACTACAATGTTTTTCTTCTGATGTCAGCAGAGACTTAGGCACTGTGTCTAGTATGTTCAGACCTTCCAATACTCAATGAAGTGTCAGTATTTATTGTAGCTAATTCTAGCCTTGTCAAAATAACAACAGGATACTATAAGCAACAAGTTGAGGTTCAGTACCTAAATTAGGGTTATAGTTATACAAGTGGAAAAAAGGGGATCAAAAAAGAGATGGTGTGAAATGAGAAATGATATTTGATGATAGATTCAATATGAGAAGTAAGTGAGAGTGTCAGGAGAGAGGAATGAAGTGCCAGTCAAGATAGTGAAGTAGAAGCAGGGTTCTGCCTAAGCTCTGCCCCCAAACCCCTCAAAATACTTGTTATAATAACTCTAAACAAATTCAAGAGGAGCAAAAGCCACAAAATGACAGAGAGAACCAGATTTCCAGCCCAAAACAATCTGGAAGGTCAATAGGAACCATCTATTGCACCGGACTTCATGCAGAGCACAGTTCTACTTGGGTAATATCAGCACAGACAGCACTTGGGCAGACCTTAGGGTACTGAATCACTGGCAGTGGTAGCATTTTCCAGACTTCTCAACCCACAAACCCCAAAGACAACTTCAAAGGTCAGTGGGAAATCTCTCTCACTTGGGTGAGAGAGGAATGTGGTTTGGCCCCAGCCCAAGGGTGGTGGCAGCCACTGCTGCAGAAGGTGGCTGCTTCTGGAGCTCTCCATCTACAAATGTTGGAGGAATAGAGCAGATGATCATGGGGCAAGTAGGAAAGCTGTCATGGCAGAACTGGTAGCAGTTGTGGAGAGGGAATCCTACTCAAAGTTCCAGGACAGAAAAGAATGCTTGTGGTTGCTCACAGACCAGAATGCAGGCCAGGAAAGGAATAAATATCTTTCCTTTGATCATACCGCTTTGCAGGAGTTAAGAATTTACAGATCCCTAGAGATATCTCTGAAAACAGCTGTACAAAATCCCTGAAACTTGGGACAGTGTACCCTCCACTCAGCAAAGAGCTCAAAAGTCAAGTAATTGTCTAGGAAAATGACTAAAAAGGGAAAAATATAGAAGGTTACTTTCTTGGTGAAAAGGTATTTTCTTATGATGAGGAAAATCAAAGCATACAACCAGAATAAGACAGCAAGGTTGAGGTTCCTACGTCAAAAGCCTCCAAGAAAAATATATTTTGGTTTGAGACCATGGAAGAGCTCAAAAGGGGTTTGAAAATTAAGTAAGAGAAATAGAGCAAAAATTAGGAAGAGAAATGAGAATGATGCAAGAAAATCATGAAAAACAAATCAACAGCTTGCTAAAGGAGACCCAAAAAGACAATGAAGAAAATAACACCTCTAAAAGTAGACTAACCTAAATAGCAAAAGAGATCCAAAAATCCAATGATGGAAGAATGCCTTAAAAAGTAGAATTGGCCAAATGAAAAAGGAGGTCCAAAAGTTACTGATGAAAAGAATTCCTTCAAAATTAGAATGGAGCAAATGGAAGCTAACGACTTTCTGTGAAATCAAGAAACCATGAAACAACACCAAAATAATGAAAAAAAGAGAAGACAAGGTAAAATACTTCATTGGAAAAAACAACTCAGTTGAAAAATAGATCCAGGAGAGATAATTTTCAAATTATTGGTCTACCTGAAAACCATAATGAATAAAGGAGTCTAGACATCATCTTTCAAGAAATTACCAAGGAAAACTGCACTGATATTCTAGAACCAGAGGTTAAATAGAAATTAAAAGAATCCAACAAACTCTTGAGAGAGATACTGAAATTAAAACTTCCAGGAATAGCATAGCTACATTCCAGAACTCCCAAATCAAGAAGAATTTACTGCAAGCAGCCAGAAAAAAACAATTCAAGTATCATGGAGCCATAGTCAAGGTAAAACAAGATTTAGCAGCTTCTACATGAAGAGATCAAAGAGCTTGGAATGTGATATTCCAAAGGTCACAGGAGATAGAATTAAAACCAAGAATCATCCATCCAACAAAACTGAGTATAATATTTCAGGGGGAAAAAAATTAAATTTCAGTGAAAGAGAGGACTTCCAAGCATTCTTGTTGAAAAGACCAGAGCTAAATAAAAAAAAATGACTTTCAAATACAATAATCAAGAGAAACATGAAAAAGTAAACAGGAAAGAGAAGCCATAAAGAAGTCATTAAAGTTGAACTATTTACATTCCTACATGGAAAGATGATATTTGTAACTCATGAGACCTTTCTCTGCATTAGGGTAGTTAGAGCGTATATGTATGTGTGTATATGTTTATGGATGTGCATATTATATATGTGTAGGTATATGTGTATGTGTGTGTATGTATACATACACACACATATATAGATATAGACAGAGGTCTATCTCTATGTGTTGAGAGTAATGTACTGGGAGAAAAAGAAAGGGAAAAGCAGAATATAGTAAGTTGTCTCACATAAAAGAGGGAAGATAGCTTTTAAAATGGAGGGGAGGGAGCAGGGAGGTGAGAGTCCATACATGAACCTTACTTTCATCAGATTTGAATTAAGGAGGGAATAATATACATTAAATTGTTTATGGAAAGCTATCTTACCCTGCAGGAAGGGAGGGGGAAGGGGATAGAAAAGGGAGGAGAGTAAAAGGGATAGGAGATTGGGGGAAGAGGTCATGAGAAGCAAACACTATTATGGGGGGACAGGTCAAGAGAGAGAATGGAATACATGGAGGGTAGGACAGGAAAAAGGGAAATGTGGTTAATCGTTCACAACATGACTGTAATAGAAGTGTTTCACTTTACTGTTCAGGTATGACCTATATCAAATTGCTTTCTTTCTCAATGAGGTGGATAGCAAGGGAGGAAAGGAGAGGATGTGGAACTCAAACCTTTAAAAAATGAATGTTAAAAACTGGTTTTGCAGCAACTGGGAAATAAATTGTACAAGGCAATGGGTTATAGAAATTTATCTTGCCCTAAGGGGGCAAGGTTCCCCTAGAGGGAAATAGAGAGGAAGGAAATTCAAGAAGTGGAGTGATAGAAGGGAGAACAGATTGGGGAAAGAGGCAGTTGGGGTGCACATTGTCCTGGGGTAGGGAAGGAGAGAGATGGTGGAAAAAGTTTGGAATTTAAAATCTTGTGGAAGTGAATGTTGAAAACTGAAAATAAATTATATAAAAAAATAACATAGAAAGTAATCAAGGATGACACCAAAGGTTTCAAGTTTGGTGACTGGGAAAATGGTGGTGCCCTTGATAATAGCCTCCCTTCTATTATTCTTACATATTTATTTATCTTAATAATAAACTTGTTATTCTTACATGTTTATTGTTATGATAAACATTATTACATACTTATTGTTGAAATGATATTGTTGATGCCTATTATAAGAAATATATAAGAATAATAGAAGGGCAACTAATTGTTTTAGGACTATTTTAACAAACTCCATTAAGATATGAGCAAAAGGAGATAACTATGATAAAAATAATATCTTAGGTTTTTATACCTATTGCCCATATACCACATTACTTCAGTTGATTTTCTCAATAATCCTTTTTTCTTTTTTTAAATTAAATTATTTTACTTATTGTCAGTGTTATACAATCACTTCCATACATCTTAGATTTCTTCCCCTGTGTCACCCTCCCTCCCCACTCCCTCCCTCAGATGGCATAAAATTTGTATAGCTTCCACACATACATTCCTATTAAATACATTTTCACTTTAGTCATGTTGTGTAGAAGAATTAAAATGAATGGGAAAAATCATAAAACAAAACAAAATGAAACATAATAAAAAAAAGTTTGCTTCATTCTGCAATCCCATCCCATAGTTCTTTATCTGGATGGGGAAGGCATTTTGCCTCAAGAGGCCATTGGGAATATTTTAAGTCCTTGCATTGCAGTGAAGTACTAAGTTTACCAGAAAAATTCCTCACATAATAATCCTATATAACATGTAGTTCTCTTATTACATATATAGAGACTCAGAGAAGGCAAGCCCAAGGTTGTATTACTAGTGGATGGTGAAGCTGAGATTCCAATTTTACGTAAAATATGTCCTTGTTGCTGTGATGTGGTGTCCTAATATTTAAGGCCACTGACTCTATAAAAGAATAAAGATTTTTAAAGCGAAATTAAAAATATGCTTTACCAAGGGGGAAACAACGACAATGAAGAATAACAAGGGATGAAATAAAGATTGTCTAGTTGACAAATTCACAATTTTTAACCAAGACTTGGTTATGTGTGTAAATGATTTTTCAAATGTGAATGTGTTATTAATGAATTTCTTTCATAACATAATTATTGTTTAAAGTGTTGGTGAATATTTGGAAAAAAAGTTAAAAGCTATCTTCACTACAGACCATGTTTCCCTGTAAATGGCAAACCGGAGCAAGATGGAAGTGAAGGCTTGAAGAAGAAAGTATACAGTGCACCATTAGCATGTAAAGCCTTGCTCTAGGTCAATGATGATGGTTAATGTGTGCCATTGGAAGTGATGTGCCTATTTGGATCTAGTGTCTCTGCTCTTTGGGAGAAACCTCTAACCCATTCCATCTGAATTTGCTCAGGCTTCATTTTTCCAGGAATCCACACTCTGTCGTGTACAGTGCAGCTTACCTTTTTCCATGACTCCTTGACACCCCCCACATCCCTGCCAGCCTGGTGTGGCTGATCAAGCTGTTCAAACAACTGGAAGACATCAGAAGTTAAACACTCATTATTTTAATTTGATGCTAATCATGTGTTAATGAGACTAATCCTTGCAATGATTCAGGTAATTTGCTTAATGGCTGCCCAGAGTACAGATTACAGCAATCAGTCACGTCTGATAAGATGTCTGTTGTGGAGGAGGCTGTCAGGTGAATGAGGTGGGAAAAGACTAAGCATTAAGGCTCTTGTGCCCTGCACGTATAGGGCTTAGGCAGCTGGGTTGGGGGTGTGGGGCATGGAGTGTTTGAGACCTGTTTGCATATAGAAATATATGTGTGTGTGTATGTATGCATATATATGTATATATGTGTGTGTATGCATATATATATATATATATATGTATATACATATATACACTAGTGCTTTCTGAAAAGAAGCATGAGCTGGGGCTCACAGGATATAATTCATGTTAAAATGACACATGAAGCAATAAGAATAATTGTTTTAACATAACTGAATACGCAATTTGTCTTCTTCTGGAGAAGTGATCAGCTAGGTGCAATGTCAATGGTAGACTCAGCCCGTTCAGTTCTAACAAAATAAGGAAGGAAGGAAAGAAGAGAAGGAGGAAGGAAGGGAGAAGTGAAGGAAGAAAGAAGAAGGAAGGAAAGAAGGAATTAAGTGAAACGTAGGAATTATAGCAAGGACAAAGAAAGATTGCCTTGAGGAAAAAAATACTTCACTCTTCATCCCTTATATGCAGTAAAATGAAATATTCAAATGATAAGGAAATAATATCCTGCAATCTGAATTGACTCAGAAGCTTTATTTTTTTGTGCAGAAACAAGACATATTAAATACAAGCTGCTGTGCACATGGAGGGTAACCAGTGAGTATTAAATATGAAGTTCCTCATCTAATTGTAGCAATGATCTAAACGTTAACAGCGGTATAATACAACCAATCTACACTTACATAGTACTTTAAAGTAAAAGAACACTTTAGAGACAGCGTCTCTTTTGATCTTCACAATGACTCTATGAGGTAGGTACTGAAATTGGTATTAGCATTTTTAAATGATGAAACTAAGTATAAATGAGGTTGTTACCTGCCCAAGGTCACAGACCTAACAACGGGGGAAATTGGAACTTGACCTTCCGATTCTAATGCCTACTCTTTGCACTACAGCATATTGTTTGAATTTTTAATTGATCCTTAAAATATGGTAAACTTAAAAATCATGGAGCTTTTATATTCCCAAGTCATCTAACGTAGAAATGTTCATGTGGGAGACATCAGGGATCTGCTTCTGAGAGAAAACATTCTGCATTCCTCTACCATGAGCATGGGAACAGGTTGCCTCTTTAAAACAGAGGAACCACAATTCTTAGAGAGGCTTTAACCAGTGGAAGAGCCTAGACATCCATGAACTCCCTTATGGGTATTAGCATAGACAGATAGCTAGATAGATGAGAGATGCACATATAATTATACATACACACATACACACATGTGTGTGTTCTTGTTTAGTTGTTTCCAGTTATGTCTGATGCTTTATGACCCTCTTGAGAATTTTTTTTTTCAAAAATACAAGAGGGGTTTGTCATATCCCACTCCAGTTCATTTTACAAATGAGGAAACTGAGGCAAATAGGGTTAAGTGATTTTTTTAGGGTAATAAAACTATTAAGTGTCTGAGACTATATTTGATCTCAGGTCTTCCTGATTTCAGGCTTGACATTCTATCCACTGTGCCACCTAGCAATCCCACACAATACATACATACACATGTATGTATATGTGTTTGTACGCATGCACACATCTATTTATAGCTATATCTTTCTGTCTATCTAGCTATCTATCTCTATCATATCTCTCTCTCATCTATAGACCTATTTTTTTCAGTGTTATTAAGCATGTCTTTAATATCAGGACACTGGAATGGAAAGTTAAATAAAGGCCTTGTGGAATCATAATTAGAATGCTGACCTTTGAGTCTAGAAGTCACTGGGTTTGAATCCCATCTATCTGTATTATCAAAGACAAGTCATGTTAATTCTGAGCCTCAGTTTCCCCATTTATAAAATGGAGATAAGATTTCTACTGTTATGAGTTTCAAAGGGAATCATGTAAATCTTGGGAAAGTATATTTTGATGTGTCCATGTCAGTAGGAGAAGGAAAAGAAGAAGAAAAAGAAGGAAAAGGAAAAGAAAAATAAAGGGAAAGAAAGGAAAAGGAAATGGGGAAGGAAAAGGAAAGGACAACAATTCAAGACAAAGAGGGGAAGGGAGGGAAAGGACCTTTAAAAGAATCCCTTCCAAAATTTCTAAGCAAATTAGTAGAAAAAGGATCTCCGGAATGCAAACATAGGAGACAAGAGAAAAGTAGAAAATTAAACACATTTAAATAATTGCAGGGTGCTTAATGATGATTAAGAGCTTACATTGCAATGAAGGAGAGTCAAATATTTATCTCTTTAGATTCCAACAATTTTCAAAGGTCACTGAGGGAATAAAAAGACATAAGACTTGGATATGGTTTTTATTTTAAAGGCAGAAAGAAGGGAGAAAGGAAAAGGAATATACAGTAAACAAATGAAGAAGAGGGAGGAGCTTATATTTTTCAGAACTGGGGTATACTAGAAGTGCAGACAAGCTTGGAGATAGGTGATGACTTCTCGTCAATGACACTTTTATTGGAATAACACAACACAGAGCAGACAACCCATAGAGTTTGGCATGAAAATATATTAAATTCAAAAGAAGAAAAGTTAAAATTAAAAGAGGTAAACTAGGGGCCTAGGAGGGAAGAGACCAGTTGGCAGACAGTTAAAGTGGTACAAAAAAAAGGGAAAAAAAGAAAGAAAATATCATCAGTAAAATATATTAAGATACACAGAAAATTCTCAACAACAAAAATCAATTGTTAAGTATTAATAGTCATACAAGATAATGTTCCATATTAGTTATAATAAAAGAGAGAAATGCAAATCAAAGCAATCTTAATATTTCACCTGGCATCCAGCAAATTGGTAGAGATGCGAAGAGTCAACGTTGGTAGTGTTGTAGGAAGATCGGCACAGTAGTAGTACGTTGCTGGTGGATCTGTGCATCTGTATTATGGAACATTGTGGAATTCCACAATCTGCATTGTGAAAAGTGACTTTTTAATTTTGCAAATAAAGTAACTAAAATGTCTGTACTCTTTAACCCAGAGATTTCACTACTAACCCAACTCCCACCCTCCCTTCACTCCCCTTTCTCTCTCTCTCTCTCTCTCTCTCTCTCTCTCTCTCTCTCTCTCTCTCACACACACACACACACACACACACACACACATACACATACACACACACACACACTCACAAATACCACCACTTATTGAAGAAGTAAAGAATTTTAAACCAAGTTGATATTTGTTAATTGAGGAATATTTTACATGAATATAGTGAAATTCTTTGTTATGTGAGAAATGACAAATAAAGTTTTACATTAACTGATACAGAATGAAGTAAGCAGAACCAAGGAAATAGATGCAATGGCTACAATAATGTAAATAGAAAGGGTAGTAATTACAAAAAAATCAAAAAAATTACAAAGACATCAACAATAAAACCCCCCTACTCCACTTCTTTGCAGAAATATAATCAATACATGGGATATCATATATATTTTCAGAATTTATTGATTTATTAATATCATTTTTGATATTTTCCCCAAGTTTTTCTTCGAAGGTGTTATTTGTTATATGGGATAGACCTCTGGCAGGATGAAGATGAAGAGGAAAGAATCTGAGAGAAATTTTGGCAGTGCAAAACCAAAAAAATTGATAAAAATGCATTTAAAAATACATAAAAGAGAAAAGAAGGAAGTTTGTAAGGGGCCATAGACAAACAGGCAGTGTTGGTGCTATGGTGATAATTCAATATACACTTAACATTTTTATATAATAGTACACAAATTCATATGCAATCTTCTTCTGTTCCTCTTTGTTTATTGAAATATCCATATTTGTGTGCAGTTTGTTTAGTTCTTAAGAAAAAAAGTAAAGCCCTGAATAAAAGTCTGCCTTCTAAGTGCATATATCACCTTATGTGAATTACTTAATCTCTACAGGCCTCAGTTTATGTCAGTTTCTAAAATTTGCTAGTTACAGCTTCATTCAAATTTCATTTTACTATAGATTAGAAACAATCTGTTCACAGACACCAATTAACAAACTCCATGAAGCATAATTTCTACAGAACATGGTTTTATAAGGAATAAAATTGTTTGACCTTTCTGTATGCATTTAATTTCATCCTTATGGTTCATCACTGACAGCATTTACTCCACTACATACCACACTATTGAAAAGAAGGGAAAAAAATCTTTGTTAGTAGACACTGATCTACTAGACTGGTTAAATATTGAAATAGTGACCAATTATTTATTTCTACATTTTAAATTAATGTTTTTACTTATTTCATATCTTATTATATCTGGGGGGGAACATAACTTTTGAAGTTGTATGAGGGATTTGGGATTAGTAATTTATTCAAATGTACTTTAAACATGCTGAAAAGATGCATTTTATGTCCCTGAAAATTTGACTACCAGGTAATGATTTTATTTTTTTCAATCACAGTGAACTACTGAAGAACAGATACAAAGATGTAGATGAAGTGAAATTTTTATTGTTTCAGGGAGTAAACACTTCAATGATATTGGAGATCCTAGAAGTATATATGGGATAAATACTGGAAAAATGTATTTTGATTGAATTATTCATCTTCTCTTTTGTCTACAGTTATTAATTCCCTTTTTCTCTAAAGAATGTAGGTTAGTGAAAGTAGGATCTACTTTAGGAATCAAGCAGTCTGAGTTAGGCATGCTAAAACCAGCGTATTATATCTGACTGAAATGAGTCAGGGTTTTAAATGAACTTAAATTTTGAAGCTATTTAGCACTTAATGAACCTAGTGAATACATGTTGACAAAGAATCATGGTGAAAGATTTCTAAATTGTCACCATTTAATTCTCTTTAGATATTGCAACCATCCCAATACGATTATTTTTTTTCAAGCCAAATGATCTCAAAAATTTTTCTTTTTCTTTAAAATTGTGTATATTACTCAAGATTTCTAGATTGCAAACCACATCAGAAGCTTCTTTGTAAACCTAATGACTGATCAGTAATCACTTGACAACATCCCCAGCAATTGATCATCTAGTCTCCATTTGTTTTTATTTTATTTTTAATTTATAGAAAAAAACAATCATTTCCATAACGTAGAACAATAAAAAGATGATTGTACATGAAACTGCAAATCTATTATGTCCATTTTTATCCTTTCAAATATACGACAAAATTATTACATAAATTTCTTTTTTTCCATCCACTTCACTGTAAAGATGGCTGCCATATATGTATGTGTGTGTCTATGTAAAATATTCTATACATTCTTCTATTCATCAGTTTGTTTTGTGGATACAGATAATGTCTTTATTCATATAATCTTTATAGTTAATTTGGGTATTTATAATAGACAAAATAACTTAATAACTGGCTCAAAGTTTTTCTTTCTTTAATTTATTTATTAATTTTTAGTATTCAACAGACCTTTTCACAAGATTTTGAGTTCCAAATTTTCTCCCCATCTCTTCCCTCCACGCAACTCAACAGCATGCATTCTGATTAATCCTTCCCCCCCAATCGTCCCTCCTTTCTCTCACACCCCTCCCTTCTCTTATCCCCATCCCTCTATTTTCTTGTAGTACAAGAAAGCTTTCTGTCCTCCATTGCCTGTATGTCTTATTTCCCAAATATATATAAAAACAATTTTATCATTTGTTTTTAAAACTTTGAGTTCCAACTTCTCTCCCTTCCTCCCTCCTCACTGATGCCCACTGAGAAGGCAAGTAATTCAACATAGGTTATACATATATATATATATATATATATATATGCCATAACAGTCATATTGTGAAAGACCCTATTTCCCTCCATCCTATCATTCTCCCCTTCTTTTGACCCTATCCCTCCCCAAGAGTGTTTACTTCTAATTGCTCCCTCCTCCCATTTGCCTTCCCTTCTATCATCATCCCACCCTCTGCTTATCCCATTCCCCCTACTTTCCTGTAGTGTAAGATTGATTTTCATACCAAAGTGAGTGTGCATATTATTCCTTCCTTAAGCCAAGTGCAATGAGAGTAAGATTCACACTTTCACTCTCACCTCCCCACTTTTGCCCTCCATTTGATATGCTTTTTTCTTGCCTCTTTTATGTGAAATAATTTGCCCCATTCAATTTCTTCCTTTCACCTTCCAATATATTCCTCTCTCACCCCTTAATTTTATTTTTTAGATATCATCTCTACCTGTTCAACTGACCTTGTGTCCTCTGTCTATAAATATAATTCCTCGAACTACCCTAATACTAAGAAAAGTCTCAAGAGTTACAAATATGATCTTTCCATGTAGGAATGTAAATAGATCAACTTTAGTAAGTCCCTGAGGATTTCTCTTTCTTGTTTATGTTTTCATGCTGCTCTCAATTCTTGTGTTTGAATGTCAGATTTTCTATTCAGCTCTGCTTGTTTCAACAAAAATACTTGAAAGACACAGAATGACGATTTTTCACCTGAAGTATTATACTCAGTTTTTCTGGGTAAGTGATTCTTTATTTTCATCCTAGCTCCTTTGACTTCTGGAACATCATATTCCAAGCCCCTTGATCCCTTAATGTAGAAGCTGCTAGATCTTGTGTTATTCTGATTGTATTTCCACAGTACTCAAATTGTTTCTTTCTGATTATTTGCAATATTTTCTCCTTGAACTGGGATCTCTGGAATTTGGCTACAATATTCCTAGAAGTTTTCCTTTTGGGATCTCTTTCAAGAGGCAATCAGTGGATTCTTTCAGCATCTATGTTGCCCTCTGGTTCTGAAATATCAGGTCAGTTTTCCTTAATAATTTCTTGAAAGATGACATCTAGGTTCTTTTACAATCATGGCTTTCAGGTAGTCTCATAATTTAAAATTGTCTCTCCTGGATCTATTTTCCAGGTTAGTTATTTTTTCAATGAGATACTTCACACTGTCTGCCATTTTTTCATTCCTTTGGCTTTATTTTATAATTTCTTGATTTGTCATATAGTCATTAGCTTCTATCTTCTCCATTCTAATCTTTAAGAACTTATTTTCTTTAGTGAGCTTTTGGACTTCTTTTTCCATCTGGCCAATTCTGCTTTTTAGGGCATTCTCCTCCTCATTTACTCTTTGAATCTCGTTTGCTATTTGAGTTAGTCTATTTTTAAAGTGTTATTTTCTTCAGTGTTTTTTGGTGTCCTTTAGTAAGCAGTTGTCTTATTTTTCATGATTTCCTTTCATCACTCTCATTCTTCTTTGCAATTTTTGTTCTACTTCTCTTATTTCATTTTGAAAATCCTTTTTGATCTCTTCTATGACCTGAGACCAATTGATATTTTTCTTGGCGGCTTTGACATTTTTGTCTTCTGTTTGCATACTTTGGTCTCCCTTACCACCAAATAAAATTCTATCATCTAATTCTTTTCCCAGATTTTACTCATTTTTCCAACTATTTACTTGACTTTGAGCTCTTTGCCAAGGTAATTCTCTGCTTCTAGTGGGGTTGGGGGTTGTACTGTCAGCCACTTAATCCCCCATAATCTATGGGTCTAGAACTCTGGAAAAAGTAACTGTTGCTGCTGTCCTTGATCCTGTTTCAATGGATTACTTCTCCAGGGGCTACTCCACCCCCTTTGCCATCCTGGGGCTGGGGTCCAATCATTCTACTCTCTCACACAGGTCCCAGCAGGTTTTTCCACTGATATTCCAATTTTTCCTTGGAATTTTGGGGTCATGAAGTCTGGAAACCGCCACAGTTGCCCTTGTTTCAGTCTCTACAAGACCTGCTCAGGTCCTGTTTTTGAAAGTGGCCTACACTGGACTGCACTCTACTCCCATCATGGCATGATAGACACTTCCCAGCCATCTTCCAGATTGTCTTGGGCTAGAGATTTGCTTCTCTCCATCATTCTGTGGGTTCTGCAGTTCCAGCATATGTTAGAGTCATTTTTTACAGGTATTTAGCTGGGTATGTGGAGAGAGTGCTACCTGTTACTCCACCACCTTAGATCTACCCCTCAAAGTATTTCTTAAAATAATATTGCTATTACTGTATACAAAATTCTCTTGGTCCTGCTCATTTCACTTTGCTATTAGTCTTTCCTTGTTTTCCCCAAAACAATGAGTCCATTATTTCTTTTTTCCTTACTAATATTTTATTTTTTCAATTAAATGTAAAAATAGATTTGAACATTCATTTTTGTGAAATTTTGAACTCCAATTTTTTTCTCCCTCTGTTCCCTTCTCCCTCTCAAAGACAGGAAGCAATCTGAAATAGATTATACATTTACAATAATGTTAAACACATTTCCACATTAGTCATGTTGTGAAAGAAGAATCAGAATAAATGGGAAAAAACACGAGAGAAAAACAAAAAAAGGTGAAAAATGGCATGTTTTGATCCGCATTCAGACCAATTGTTCTTTGTCTGCACGTGGATAGCATTTTCCATCTTGAATCTCTTGAAATTGTCTTGAATCATTGTATTGCTGAGAAGAGCTAAGTCTGTCACAGTTACTCATCCCACAGTACTATTATTACTGTGTACAACGTTCTCCTGTTTCTGCTTGCTTCACTCACTCTCAGTTCATGTAATTGTTTCCAGGTTTTTCTGAGATCTGTCTGCTCATCATTTCCTAAAGCACAACAGTGTTCCATTACATTCATATAGCACAACATGTTCAGCCATTCCCCAATTGATAGGCATCCCCTCAATGTCCAATTCTTTGCCACCAGAAAAAGATGTTATAAATACTTTTATACATGTGGGTACTTGTCCATTTTTTATGATCTCTTTGGAAGACAGACCTAGTAGTGGTATTGATGAATCAAAGGATATGCATATAATTTCAAATTGCTCTCCAGAATGTTTGGATCAGTTCACAACTCGACCAACAATGCATTAGTGTTCCATTTCTCCCACATCTCCAATATTTATTGTTTTCCTTATGTGTCATATTAACCAACATAATGAGTGTGATTTGGCACCTCAGATGTATTTTAATTTGCATTTCTCTAATTAATACTGGTTTAGAGCATTCTTTTCCCATCATCAGAGACACCTTTAATTTCTTCGAGTGACGACTGCCTATTCATGTCCTTTAGCCACTTATCAATTGGGGAATGAATTGCATTCTTATAAATTTGATTAAGATCTCTATATGTTTTTGAAATGAGGTGTTTATCAGAAAGATTTGCTATGAAAATTGTTTCCTGAATCCCTGCTTTCCTTCTAATCTTAGTTGCATTGGTTTTGTTTATGCAAAGTCTTTTTAGCTTAATGTAATCAAAATTTCCATTTTGCAATCCACACTGCTTTATATCGCTTGCTTGGTCATAATTTTTTCCCTTCTCTGTAGATCTGATAGATAAACTACTCTTTGCTTTCCTAATTTGCTTATAGTATCATTCCTTATGTCTAAATCATATACCCATTTCAACATTATCTTCATATGGCATGTAAGATGTAAATCTATGCCTCTTTTTTGCAATACGATATTCCATTTTTCCCAGCAGTTTTTGACCAATAGTGAGTTCTTATCCCAGAAACTGGAGTCTTTAGTAGGTTACTATAGTCATTGACTACTATATCTTGTGTCCCTGACCTATTCCACTGATTAGCCACTCTATTTCTTAGACAGTTAGATCTGCTATGTCTTGGCCAGCTTCCTTTGCAATGTTTTTCACTATTTCCTTTGATATGCTTGACCTTTTCTTCTTCCATTTGAATTTTGTTATCATTTTTCTACCACTGTAAAGTAATTTTTTGCTAGCTTGATTTTATTTGGTGTGGAATAAAGTAATTCAGGTGAAATTGTGAATGTCATTATATTAGCTCACCCTAACCATGAGCAATTGATAATTTCCCAATTGCTTACATCTGACTTTCAATGTATATAAAGTGTTTTTTAATGGTATTTATATAGTTCTGGGCTTTTCTTGGTAGGTGAACTCTCAAATATTTTATATTTTCTAGTTATTTTAAATGGAATTCCTGTTTTTGTCTTTTACTGTTGGGCTTTGTTGGCAATATAAAAATATTGAAGGTTTGTGTGTGTTTATCTTATATGCTGCAACTTTGCTAAAGTTGTTAATTAGTTTAAGTAATTTTTAAGTTGATTCTTTAGGATTTTCTAAGTACATCATCATATCATCTGGAAAGAGTGACAGTTTTCTTTCCTGATTGTGTATTCTAATTTCTTCAATTTTGTTTCTACTCTTATTGCTAATACTAATATTTCTAGTACAATATTGAATAATTGTGCTAATAATAGTCATCCTTGTTTTGCCTCTGATCTTGTGAATGATTCTAGTTTATCTCCATTACAAATAATTCTTTCTGATGACTTTAGATAGACACTGCTTATCATTTAAAGGAATTTATTTATTTTCGTTCTCTCCAGTGTTTTTTTTCATTCTCTCCAGTGTTTTTAATCAGAATGGATGCTGTATTTTCTCAAAAGCATTTTCTGATCTATTGATAAAAAATGTTTTTCTTAGATTTTTTTATTGGGAAGTCAATTATGATCATAGTTTTCAGCATGAAATCCCACTATGTGATCAAAACACAAAAAAATATACAAAATGTAAAAAAACATCTGCAAAGATGATTCCACTCAGTATCGGCACATAGAACATGTGCACACCAATAGACAACACAAAATCAAGTAGACCTGAAAGAAGAACTGGTCTGGTTGCATGAGAACTCAACAAGTATGACATCCAAATAGTGGCTCTCAGTAAAACAAGGCTGGCAAATGAAGGCCAGGTTAATGAAGTTGGAGCTGGATACACCTTTTCTGGAGTTGGCACAATGGAGGGGAGTGCTGTGAAGCTGGCATGGGTTTTGCAATCGAAACCAATCCAGTCAGCAAGCTGGTATGCCCGCCAACAGGAGTGAATGTTTGACTCATGACAATACAATTGCCACTTTCAGGAAAATGCCATGCCACCATCATCAGTGCCTATTCTCCCACCATAATGAACCCTTATGAGGTCAAAGAAAAGTTTTATGAAAACCTAGAGACCCTTATCATCAATGTGCCAAAAGAGGACAAGAACATAGTTCTGAATGACTTTAATGCTAGCGTAGGCTCAGACTACCAGACTTGGCTGGGAGTCCTAGGGAGGAATGGAGTTAGGATCAGTAACAGCCATGATCACTTCCTGCTGAAAATTTGTGCATCACATGACCTTCTTATCACCAATACTGTTTTCGGTTTACCTAAACACCATAAACTTCAGGAATGCACCCTCGCAGCAAGCAGTGGCATCTAATAGACTATGTGATTGTAAGGAGAAGAGACAGAAAATATATAAGAGTGACAAAGACAATGTGTGATGCAGAGTTCTGGACTAATCATAGACTTATCTTTTCCAAGCTAAATATTTGCATTCATAAAAAGTGCCTTCCCCAAAGCAAAAGGACTACCAGAGGAATCAATGTCAACAAATTAAAGCACTTCTCTGAGTGTGAACAGTTTGTTAGTAACTTGGAGGGAAAGTTGAACCAACACACAATTGGCAGCAGTAGAGCAGATAAGAAGTGAACAGCTTTCAGAGATTTGGTGGACAGCACCACATGTGCTCATCTGGGTCAGAATCAATATTGGTTTGATAAAAATGATGGGGAAATTCAGAAGCTACTATATAAAACAAGAACCCCACAGGATATACTAGTAGGATAGTTCATTCACTTCTAAGAAGGCAGCATTTAATTCCAACAAAAGCAAAGTATAGGGTAAGCTTAGAGAGATGCAGGATTCCTGGCTCAGTAAGAAGGTAGAGGAAATTCAGTTTTATGCTGATAGTAACAATCCAAAGTGCTTTTATGATTCCCTGAAAGCTATGGACCAAAAACCTATGATGCAAAACAACTTAGTCAGTGCTGATGGAGCCATATTGGTTAGTGATAAGGACATGATCCTAGAGAGATGGGCTGAACACTTCCATAGTGCTCTCAACAGACCATCATCAATCAATGCTGAGGCCTTTGACTGTTTACCTCAGGTTGAAGTCAATTCCTTCTTAGCTGAACTTTCACCTGAAGAAGAGGTTTTGAAAGCCATTAACTCCTTTCTTATGGCAAAACACCTGGTGCTGATTTTATTCCAACTGAGAATTACTAGGTAGGAAGACCATTGTTCATACAAAAGTTGACTGAAATTTTCCAGGCTATATGACAAAAGGAGGTTATCCCCCAGGAGTTCAAGAATGCCTCCACTGTCCATCTCTACAAGGGTAAAGGGAATAGGTTGTCCTGTGACTATCACAGGGGGATTTCCTTCTTAGACATTGCTGGCAAGATTCTTGCTAGAGTCCTCCTTAATAGGCTGATCCTTCACCTGGAAGATGGTCATATTCATGAGAGCTAGTGTGGCTTCAGAAGGGGCTGAGGAACAGTCAATATGGTGTTTGCTTCCCGAATAACTCCAGGAGAAATGACAGGAGCAGAATGGAGGTCTGTACACAGCGTTTGTAGATCTGATCAAGGACTTTGACGCTGTTACTTGTGATTATGTCAAAATTAAGTTCATCACTGTTGCATGTCAATTTCATGATGGCATGTTTGCCCAGATTTTGGATAGCAGACAATGCTCTTGTGCTTTCCCAGACACTAATGGTGTGAAACAGAGCTGTGTGCTTGTTCCGATGCTTTATAGCATGATGTTTTCAGCCATGTTGTCAAATGCTTTCAATGAGCATGAATATGGCATCAAGGTCAGTTACTATACTGATGGAAGGTTCTTCAATTTGAAAAGACTATAAGCCACTAACAAAGTGGAAGGAAAGTTAGTGCATGATTTTCTGTTTGTGGATGATTGTGCACTCAATGCAGCCTCTGAAACTGAGATGCAACAAAGTATGGATCATTTCTCTGTTGCCTGTGTGAATTTTGGCCTAATAATTAACACTAAGAAATCACAGGGGCTCCATCAGCTACCACCACATCATCCATATGTGGAACCATCAATTACAACAAACAGAGAAGTTTTGAATGCTGTGGATAAGTTCACTTACCTTGGTATTGCAATTTCCATGGATGTACACATTGAAAATGAGGTTGAGGAACACATTGCCAGAGCTAGCTCAGTGTTTGCAAGGCTCTGAGGAAATGTTTGGGAGAGAAGAGGTATTAGACTGACTACCAAACTGAAAGTCTACTGTTGTAGAGCTGTTGTGTTGACCTCATTGTTGTATGCATGTGAAACATGGACAGTCTACAGGAGCCATGCTAGGAAGATGTTTTAGGAAGATTCTGAGGATCCCCTCCCACGATAAGGTGGGACTTTGAACAGACACTGAAGTCCTTGCTAGAGTTGAACTGCCAAGGACTCAAACTATGCTTCAGAGAGTGCAACTCTGATGGGTTGGCCATGTTGCTCAATTGCAAAATATAGTCTTACCAAAAAGACTATTTTATGGAGAGTTCACATGAGGCATGTGATCACATGGTGGTCATAAGAAGCGTTACAAGAACACTCTCAAAATCTCCCTCAAGAACTTTGGATTTGATTGTGCAACATGGGAGATGCTGGCACAGGACCGCTCAGCATGATATGCCCACATCAGAAAGGGTGCTGTACTCTATGAACAAAGCAGAATTGAGGCAGCACAAACTAAAGATAGGATGTGAAAATTTGGAGTATCTACCCCAAAAATTCATATGGACTATCTGTGCCCAACTATGGTAGAGCATTCCAAGCTTGTATTGGTCTGATCAGCCACAGTCAGATACATTGAAACTTCACGTTATCATGGTCATGTCATTTTGGTCCTCTTCGAAAATGAAGGACAACAACCACCCACTTGGTCATAAATTTCTGTAATCCCTTTGCTAACATTTTATTTAAAATTTTTGCATCAATACTCATTAGGGATATTGATCTATACTTTTCCTTTTTTTATTTTGAATCCTCCTGTTTAAGATATCAGCAGCCAATTTGTGTCATAAAAGGAGTTTTGTAGCACTCTCTTTGCCTTTTTTCCCAAATATATTACATGGTATTGAAATTATTTTTCTTTGAATGTTTGGTAGAATTTACTTGTGAATCCATTTGGCCATGGGAATTTTTCTCGGGGAGTTCATTAATTGCTTGTTGAATTTCTTTTTATAAAATGGAATTAAGTATTTTATTTGTAGTTTTGTTAATCTGGTCAACTTATTTTTTAAAATATTGATCTGGTTCACTTTGATTGTCAGATTTTTTGGCATACAGTTAGACAAAATAGCTTCTAATTATTGCTTTAATTTTCTCTTCATTGGTGGGTGAATTCAATCTTTTCACTTTTGACACTAGTTATTTGGTTTTCTTTTTTTTAAATCAAATTAACCAAAGGTTTATCTATTTTATTGGTTTTTCCTAAACCAGCTCCTAGATTTATTAGTTCAATAGTTTTCTTACTTTCAGTTTTATTAATATCTCTTTTTACTTTAAGAATTTTTAAAAATTATTTTTATTTATTTTCAGTTTTCTACAATCACTTCCATAAGTCTTAGATTGTCCCCCCCCTCCCGCCTCCCTTCCTGAGATGGCATGCAATTTTATTTGAGTTCTACACATCCATTTTTATTAAATAAATTTTCACCTTAGTCATGTTGCATGGAGGAATTAAAATGAATGGGAGGAACCATGAGAAAACTCAAACAAAATAAAACACAACAGAAAATATTCTGCTTCTTTCTGCTTTCCACTTCCAATCACTCTTTCTCTGTATGTGGATAAAATTTTGCCTTGAGTCCTTTGAGAATGTTTCAGGCCATTGCAATGATGTGAAGAACTAAGTCTACCAGAAAAATTCCTCGCACTCTGTGATTGTTACTGTATACAATGGTCTCTTGGTTCTGCTCCTTTCATTCAGCATCAGTTAATATAAGTCCTTCCAGGCCTCACTAAAGTCTTCCTTTTCATCATTTCTTATAGCACAATAGTATTCTATTACATTCATATACCACAATTTATTCAGTCATTCCCCAATTGGTGGGTATCCTCTGGATTTCCAATTCTTGGACATCACAAAGGCAGTTGCTATAAATATTTTTGTTTTTTGGGGATATTTTAAGAATTTTTAATTCTATATTTAATTGGAAATTGTTAATTTGTTCTTTTTCTAACTTATGTTTGTATATTTCATTCATGCCAGCATTTGGAGATCTAGGATTTACCTAAGAACAGCTTTGGCTGCATCCAATAAGTTTTGATACATTGTCTCATTATTGTCATTCTACATGATGAAATTATAAATTGTTTCTGTGATTAACTGTTTGATCCACATTCTTTAGGATTAGACTATTTAGCTTCCACTTAATTTTCAGCCTATCTTTCCTTGTAATTTTATAGGTAATTTTTATTACATCATGATTTGAAAAGGATGCATTTAATATCTCTGCCTTTCTACAGCTAATTATGAGGTTTCTATGCCCCAATAAATGATCAAATTTTGCCTTTTATTTAAAAGTTGAATCAGCTCTAATCTTTTCATTTGTATGTGTAAACATGTTGTATGTCACTATATATATATATATTTCCTTAGAATGATTATATTAAGTTTTTCTAGGCAGGTTATTCTTCGTGGCAATAAAAGTTCTTTTGATTTTTGGAATATCATATCCTAAGCCCCAGACTAACATGGTAACTGTTACATTTTATATTATCCTGACTGTGGCTCAGATTTCTAGAGTTTAATGAAAATCATTTGTGAATTTTGTCAATAAGGACTTTCAACATTCATATGTATAATCATATCTTTTTACTCTTTATATTATTAGCCTTTTAAATTTTTTATAAACTTCTCTATGTAAAATCACTCTGCATTCCTGCTACTCACCAGATCACTCATATCATATTTTTATGTGTTGTTTTTACACTACTTGCCATTGTATTCATTTACAATTATTGTATTCATATTAATTGTACTTAAGTAGTTCTCTTTCCTTACATTTCTCTCCCTGGTTTAAGTATTAAGATTCTATTTGTATTATGACAAGAATTTTGAAGATGCTTCTTTTCTTATTTCAGATAATTTCTGTAGTATTAATTGGACTTAGTATTATGTAAAATAATTTGGAATTATTTTTTCAAAGTCATATATTCACTTGTTTTTTCATCTGGTTCTGGAATTCTTTTCCAGTGTCTATTGAGAACTTGCTCAATCTCTTCATCTACTCTTTCTTAATTCATTATTTTTATTGTTTTAATTTAAAAAATTTTTAAATCCATTATTACTTATTAGCTGTACAGCGGTACAGTTTACCTTCCCACTTTTCAAATTCCCATTACATATTTTATTACAGCTCTCATGTTGGTCTTCCAAAATAATGAAAAATATCACACAGTATAGCAAAGTACAAAAGTACATCAACCTAGAGTCTAATAGCTTTACTCATAGCCTTTCTTAAAAGTGATACATAGAAGAAAAGTTTGTTTGAAATCTGACATGACAGTCAATATACAAGCATCATTTGTTTGGAAAGTTGTGTTTGTTTCACATTATTGTTTCTTTTTAAGATCCAAAATGTAAATTACTGACCTAGCAAAATTTCCTGGCCCAAGTTTTCCAAGAGCTACCATGACCCACTTAAAACCCCTGTTTTGCCTTACAGAAGATTTGTAAATCACAAAAATACAGCTATAAAAAGGAGTAAAGAAAATGTAGATGTGAAATCATACCAGTTAACTATACAAGGTTCCAATCAGTTCCATGTGGTCAGAATAAATCTTAATTTATTAATGTGAACATTATATATTTTAAGTATTCATCAATTTCCTGTAAGTTATCAGTTTTATTAGCATAAAACTGGGAAAATAGTTTTTAATGATTTCCTTATCAAATGTTGTAAGTTCTTTTTCATTTCTGATAAAAAACATTGTTTTCCTCATTTAGGTATGTTATCTATGTTTTAATCTATTTTATTTGTTTAAAAATAACTCTTAATATTATTTCTTTTTTTAATGGTCTTTTACTTTTGATTTTATCAGTTTATTTTAATTTTCAGAATTTCTACTTTTTGTAGGGAATTTTTGACTTGTTTAAATTTAAAAGCTTTTAGGGCAATTAATTGATTTTTTTCTTTCTTTTCTGATTAAAATGATTATGTATTTAAATTTCTTCCCTGGATTGTACATTCAGAATTTTTGTTTTCTTTACATTTTTGGGGAAGTGTTTACACCCCAATATATGACTCTCTTTTATAAAAGTACCACCTGTAGCTAAGAGATGACATCTAATTTTTTCTAAAGTTTTTTTCATGTCTTTGACTTCCCTCTTGTTTATCTTTTAGTTAAATTTTTCTACGAGTGAAAGAAATGCATTAAGATACACCATGATTACAATTGTATTATGTGTTATCCTTTCAACTAAATTAACTTTTCCATTAAGTATTTAAACACTATATCATTAGATGAGTGTATACATGTATACATGTGTGCATATGTCTCTCTCTCTCTCTCTGATATTGATTTTGATATTGATTTTCTATCTGTGGTGGTTTTGTGTTCTACCTTTTAGTATAATCTTATTTCCTTTCTTTTTGTCTTTTTCATATTTACTGTATCAGTTTCTGAAATCATGGTTGTGGCCCTCTTTTTGTATGAATTGAGCAAAAGAGTGATAGATTTTACTCCAGTCTCCCATTTTAGCTTTATGTCAATCTTGGTGTTTCATGTTGCTTCTTGTAAACCATGTATTATACATTCTGTTTTATCATCCAATCTATTATGCTTTCCAATTTTATAAGTGAATTCAACCCATTCACATTCATGAGTTTCTATTGAATTTTAAATAAACAGATATTCATTGTGTATTTCCCTTAATACCATCTCTCTCTCTCTCTCTCTTACTATCTCCCTGTTTGCAAATCATAGGAAAGAGGCAGAAGAGGGGGAATTTGTCTGATACTTGTGATTTTAAATGTTAAATGTGATTTTAAATGTTACTTAATACTAATACCCTCATGCTAACCTATATTCAAGATAGCAACAGTTAAATGTGAGATACAAAGCATTTGCTTTAGGGGGAACAGGAGGATTAGCATGGGTATCTGACTCACCATATGGTTGGGAGCAGCCTCTTTTCCATCAATTACATAATTAGAACTTCTTGAATCTTTTAAAGTACCTGAGTCTCTTTGTAGGTCTGTATCTTTACTTTTGTCTCTGTCTTTTTCTGTTTTCTGTGGTACTGAAGGGTGAAAACACATTTCACTCACAACAGGGATATCATACAGCAAGATGGTGAATGCCACCTTACCCTTTCCCTAAACCATATAGCCCTGAAAAATAAGCTTGGGATTTTTGTCTTATTTGTCATAAGTTCAAGTCATGGAGATCTTGGAACCTAGAATTAAAGGTTTGATGATGTAACTAGCCCAGCAGTGATGTTCCAAAAAGGCATGTGCTGGGATGAATGCCTAGGAGGTAGAAAAGGAGATCTGGATTTCGAGTGTGGTGGCATTAATAATATGCAGAAACTGATTTAAACTATGAACCTACTTCCTCTACTGTCTCATGACTGAGATTTTTTTTGGGGGGTGGGTGGGAGGGGATGATGCCTTTGAGGTGTTAGGTAAAATATTTGTATTTGCTATGCCTTTGAAATAACTATTCTTTTGTACAAAAAACCTGATATAATATAAATGATTAAATGGAATTAGGGTATTTGAATCCCAAATTTAGGGAACAGAATTAATTCAGGCTACAGCTAATGGCAGAGAGGAGTGATCCTCTCAACTTCTTCAAGATCCTGGAGACCTCTAAGGGAAGGGGTGAAATAGAATAGAATTAATCCTCAGATAATGGGGTAGGGGTAGGTAGAGATGTAGTAAGTAGTGAGTAGAACATTGTGATACAATTGAGCCTTTCAGATGTTCCTGGAGAAATTGTCTGCCCAAAACTTCTTAAATTTGAATTCCCTAATGTATGAGATCCTAAAGAAAATGGCAAAAGCATTTCTAGAGTATAAATGTGCAGTCAATTTTTATGGGATATATTTCCTTACATGTCAGTTCCATTGACGTAATTTTGCAAGCTTTATGAATTACATCTATATATTCTTTCCCAAAAGAGTACCAGAGAATACTGTCAGAGACAGTTGGGGGACTTATGGAGAAAGGTCAAATTGTAACACATCTGGCCTTCAGGTAATGGGGAATCGGAGAATCACTGGTACATATAAGTAAAACCCCATGTTTTATCTCAAAGTTCTTTTCTCTTTATTTACCCTACCCCTGATTCCAGGTGTTTACACTTCCTTCCATTCATTTTAACCCTACCTTCAATATTCAAGATTGTTTTATTTATTATTGGTTTTTTTGCCCATCACCCTTTCTACTTTGACCTCTCTCTAACCCTCCCTTGTCACAGCTCCCTGCTATTTCCCTTTTAAGTTCAATGTACTCTTTGGGTAAAAAGGTTTTGAGGTGAGGGTAAGAATATTCAGTTTGTTGTTGGTTTTTTTTACTATTCAGATGGCATTTCCTCATAGTAGTTAGAGCTCTCAAGAGTTAGGTTTTTCCGATGCTGAATTCTCAATAAAGGGCTTCATTCAGCTGCTTGTCACAGTATTTCTTCAGGATTTTTGGGTTTCTTCTCTGGGGTTTCTGGGTTGCAGGTTGGAGGCTGTAGAAGTGGTGCCCTAAATGGCCTGGTAAAATGATGCCTCCCTAAAATCAGTGGAATGCTTGAGGAGCATTTGTATGGCTATTTTTCAATCTTAAAGATCAGGAAACTGAAACCTAGAGAGATGAAGACTCTTGACTTAGATTATTCAGGCACTAAGTGGCAGAGCCAAGATGAAAATAAATGACATTTGAAAGAAAAATCCAGGCTCTTTATACTTTACTGTTGTTGGTCATTTGTTCAGTCATACCCTACTCTTCATAATCCTGGAGAGAGTTTTCTTGGCAAAGAATGGAATGTTTTGCCATTTTCTTCCCCAGTGAATTAAGGTGAGTAGTGGTTATATGATTTGCTCAGGGTCGCACAGGTTGTGAGCGTCAGAGACCAGATTTCAACTCAGGTTTTTCTGACCCACTTCTGACACTTTTACTATACTACCTTAAATGAGTTGCTCAAAATCACACAACAAGTTAAAGCCCAGAGGCAGGACTAGAACTCATGTTCCCATGAATTTCAGTCCAGGGTCCTCTATTCCCCCTATCCCCATTATACCCATTTTACCCATTCTATCATCTATCTATCTATCTATCT
>CM053774.1:110267590-110289771 GCA_028658325.1 Potorous gilbertii
ACCTATCCAGAATTGTATGCTGTCATGGGGAGGGAGGGAGGTTGGGGGGGGAAGGTGTGGGGGGATAAAAATCTTAATTTTAAGGAAGTGATTTAGAACATTTATAAATAAATAAAATAAAAATTAAAAAAAAAATAAAGGAATTGTAGACAGGAGGCAAATGGGGCAACATTTCCCTGCATTCTACACCTTCAGCTTAAACCCTTCCTTCCCCAAAACAAAATAAAACAAAAGTCCTTATTCCTTTAAAAAAAAGATAATATGGTCTATTGGATAGATTGCTGGTCTGGGAGTAATACATATATACAGATACATATTGGAGTCATGACATCATGGATATATTTCATTTCTTAGAAGACTTGGAAAAATTCACTTAGTTTCCCTAACCTTCAGTTTTCTCATTTGCAAGATAGGGAGAATAATATATCAATGATATCTACCTTACAGGATTGCTCTGAGTCTGAAATAATAAAATATACTTACACAACATACTTTGAAATCTTGAAAGTGTTATATAAATGCTACATATTGTTATTATAATACATTGATGACCATCACTAAGAATACCATGCAATCTGAGACACTTTTCTGACAGTGTGCATTAAGGTTTTATTTACTCCCAGAATGAATGTAACTCTGGGGAGAAGGTAGGGAAAATACGCCTCCCCTATCTCTAATTACTACATAAATACGTTCTCTGATAATATTCATATTAACTGCTGTGGTATTGTCCCTGGTCCCTTCAGATTTGCTTTTGATTGAAGAAAAAGTTCAATGTAATTTTTATTCTCCAATTAGATTTGTTTCTCCTCTAGTTAATCATGTTTCAGTTCTATTTAAGCTCTGAAAAATAACCGTCAGAGCTGATACTCCCTGAAGGCTGGCAAAAAGTCAACCCAGGCACTACTGCCTTTTAATGACACTCAGATACAGAGTGGCTGGTGACTCTTTGCTTTGTAAATTCACAGTTACCAGAAGTTGAGTTCATCACTATTACAAAGCCACTATATCTTGATATAGAATATCACAAATTGCTATATACCCACACGAGGTCTACCCTGTCCAGATATACTGAACAGGAGGGAATGCCAAAAAGGAAGAATTAAGATCTTAATAAAAAAAAGTCATTTTATGGTGGTGCTGAAGGAGGAAATGTAATTTTGCAGAGCCCCTATGTTCTGTGAGGATGGTTAATGAAATTAGTCTACTGCCAACATTGTTGATGAAGTAATGAAATACAGAAAAAAATGAAAATGAAATGATAAATTTGAAGTGATCTTTTTTTTTGCTTTTGCATTCTAATGCCATGTAAAATATTGAATTGCTTCTGACTCTTTCTCCCAGTCTTACATTTCCAAAAACTCAATTGGAGAGTCAATAGCATAGGATTATTAGCAAAGTATTTTGAGAAAACCAGTCTCATAAAGAAATGAAAAGAAATCCATGAATGAACTTTCAATATTATATAAACTAAAAAAAAATAGGAAAAGATGGGTCCTACTAAATTATTTCCACAATACAAATATGGCCATGATAACTTATTCAAGACAGTACTGAAACAAAGCAAAAGAAAATGTAGACTAATATAAGGGGATATAAAGATGAATCAGCCATAACAGAGAAGGAGACAGCATATTGGATTAGAAAGCAATATCTAACAATAAGTTGTTTTAAAAATACACTTTACAAATGAAGACTGAAGTCTATTAAGCACCAACTTAAAAAAATGAGAAAATAATTATTTTGAACAAGGCAGCAACAAAAGCAGACTTATAAGACACAAACATAGTAACTACATTTTGATAAAATGTACCATGGCGAGTTAGTTCCATTACTTAAAATACATGTACTAAATGGCATCACATCCAAATACTTAAAGGAAAAGCTATATGAATTATAGGGAGAAATAACCCATCATGTTAATAATGAAGAACTCAACATATCCCTTTCAGAGCTGGACAAATGCAACAAAAATAAATAAGTAAAAGACCTGAAAATACTTTTAAAATTTAGATAGGTGTTGACTACTAACTGGCAATAGCAGAGGGTGTATATATATCTCAGCTGTGCATGATGCCTTTACCAAAAAAGACAAACATTTTAAAGCAGAAAAAAAAGAACAGAGAAGAATAGTAAAATTAAACATATCCTAGTTACAATATTGTAATAAAAATATACATTCAACAAGTCACCATTAGAGGCTAAGAATTAATCCTAATTAATTATTTTTTAAATTATTAAGACTAAATAAGAACATTGAAATGTAAATATAAGACTTAAGAGAAACCAAGAAATGTAAACAGCAATCAGAAGGGGCTATGCAGTGATAGTGCTAATGATCTGATAAGTGAAAAAGAAATGAGTGTCCCTTCTGAACTTTAACATTTTCAAAGAGTATTAAGAGTGTCATAAAATAAACACAGGAGAACAGGTAGTATACTCTTTCTGTGCCAAGGGGCATAAGGGGATTAAGTGAGAAAGATTACACTATATGGAGAAAATATAAAGGATAAAGAATGGAGTAAAGTTCATTTTTCAATATGCATAATTGGGGTATGTGAGGAAAATTGTATATAAATATAGTGAAAGGGGAAAATGACATCAGAAAAATCCAATTATTATTTGAATCAGGCAAGGTAGGAATGAACAATGAACACACAGTTTAGTATATTAATGAATAATACTCAACAGGAAAACATCAAGATATAGGGAAGGGGATGTTTACAAGGCAGGGTAATACTGGGGAAGGTAATATTTGGAAACAAAACAACCTCCCTGGTCTTGAAAGTGGGATAAAAATATAAACAAAAGAACTGAAAACTAAAAATATTTCCATTCATTGTGGAATGTCTGAACAAATTGTGGCATATGCATATGATGGGATGTTCTTTGAAAACAATAAATGAAAGAGATGATTTCAAAGAATCCAGGAAGTAGAAAATGATGCAGAGTAAAGTGAGCAATATTTGTAATGACAGCAGCATAGTAAATAAAAACAGCCTTGAGAGACTCAAGAACTCAGGTGAAGGGCTCAAGCTCTAGATGGCAGAGTGAAAGCAGGGAATCACCTGTTCTCATTCACAAATTCCTTCGGATACTTCTAAGAGGTTAATCTGAACAAACTTCAGAGTGATAGAATTTACTAGGAGACAGATATCCAGTCCAGAACACCAGAAAGATTGACAGGATCTGTTGCACCAGGCTAGTGGAACATAGACAGCACAGGAAGCACGGGCATAAATGTGGCCATAGGGAAGTGGGAGAGACCCTGGGTAGGCTGAATCACCAGCCACAGTTAGAATTCCCAAAGCACTCAGCACAGGATGGGAGTCCAGCAGCACTGAGTGAAAAAGAAGTGTAGAGCCATGGCAGTTGCAGCAGCTACTCCTGGGGCTATCAGCCCACAACCTAAATCTTTGAAAGTCACCTACTTGAATTTTTGGGAGTTAAGATGGCATAGTAAACGGCAAGTGCTCTCACCCTCCCTGGTTAACCTTAAAAAACCCAGAGAATATGGTCCCAGGAAAACTCCTGGAATAGTGGAGCAAATAGGGGATAGAATAAAATAGTCTTTTAGCTTGGGAGGCAAGAGAGATCACCAGGAAAGGTCACTCTTACTGTAGCTGAAGGGGACAAGTGAAGGAAAGGAAGCATCCCAGCAAGTTCCACTTGAACAGAAAAGCAAGGATCCTGAGCCCAAGGGGTGTGGAGCCAGCAAGTGCCACGATCAAGACTCCAGGTGTGCCTTAGCATAGCCAGGGGAATTGAGAAAACACCAACACAAACGAGGTTAGTGCAGCCCTAGAGGAGGAAGAGACCTCTAGTAGCCAGACCACCCCTCTGCCATACTTCACACCATGAGCTTCAGTGTAAGCTCAGGGAAACTCAGACTTCACCTGTCCTCGATCTTGGCACACTAGCCAGCTCAATATCAGATAAGCTGCAATATTATATAGCTTCTAGTTGAAAGAACCAGATGCCACAGAACACAAAGCCAGTAACCAGGACCCTAGTTCCCAGCACAAGAAATGTGGGACAGAGCCCCCTGTGTCACAGAAGTGGAGATCCATCTTGAAAGTGAGGAAAAAAGAAATCACCATGAGCAGGAAGCAAATTAGAAAACCAAAGACCATAGAATCTTATTATGGAGACAGGGAAGAACAATATACAAATTTAGAAGAAGACAGCATTGACATTTAAACCTTATCTAAAACCTCAAAAGGGAATATGAGCTATTCCCAAGTCCAAAGAGCATTTTTGGAAGATCTAAAGAAGGATCTAAAAACCCAAATCAAAGAGATAGAAGGAAAATTGACCAATGATTTTAAACATACAATCAGTTCCTTAAAATGAAATTGGCCAAGTGGATAAAGGGATACAAAACTTAACTGGAAAAAATAACTCTTTAAAAAAGGAAGTACAGAAGCTAACTGAAGAAAACAATTCATTAAAATTAGAATTGGGCAAGTAGAAACTTATGACTCTATAAGTCATGAAGAATCAAACAAAATCTAAAGAATGAAAAAATAGAAGAAAATATAAAATATCTCAATGGAAAAAACAATTGATCTAAAAAAGACCCATGAGAGAAAAATCTAAGCATTTTTGGTCCACTGGAAAGTCATGACGGAAAAATAAAGAACATAGATGTATCTTCTAAGAAATCAGTAAGGAAAACTCCTCTGAGTTCCTAGATCATGAGGTCAACGTGGTCGCTGAAAGAATTCAATGATCACCTCCTAAAAGAGATCCTAAATTGAAAACCTCAAGGAATATTGGTGAAGGAGAAAATACTGCAAGCAACTAGAAAGAAACAATTCAAAAGAATCAGCATCAAACAAATAAAACAAAGTCTTAAGAGTACTTTGGTTGAAACATATCACCCAATTCTTGGCATAGAATGGACTTTAGAAGAATAGGGTTCATTTATTTGTGGATTTATTTTGTTTCTCACTCTTTCTCTCTCTCCTTCTCTCTTCCCCTTTCTTTTCCTCTCCTTTTCCCTCTCCCTGTTCCTTTCCCTCTCCCTTTTCCCCCTTTTCCCCTCTCCCTTTCTCTCCCTCCATCCTTCACTCCACAATCACGTGTGTGTGTGTGTGTGTGTGTGTGTGTGTGTGTGTGTGTGTGTGTATGTGTATACACAGAGAGGAAACGCTAGAGGTCTTTCTGACATAACCAAGTTTAAAGGAAATACATCCATTTTCATTATTATCATTTAACAAAGTGTTAGAAAAGCGAGTTACAATTGTAAGAAAAGGACCAAAAAAATAATTTTGAGAATAAATATTAGTAAAGAGAAAACAAAATCATGACTTTTTTTAAACTGATAAGATACCCTATCCACAGAACCAAAAATAACAATTAAAAAAATAATTGAAACAATGAATAACTTCAGCAAAATAGTAAGATATAAATTAAATGTGCAGAAACCATCGACATGTCTGTTAACTAAAAAAAAAACTGAAAAGAAAGAGATTCAAATTTCTTTTAAAATACTACAGAGCATGTTAAATGTTTAGATGCGTATTTACTAAGATTCACCTAATAACAATATGAATAAAAATTGCAATATTACACACTCTTTATAGAAATAAAAATAAGCCTAACCTAAATTGAGAAAAAAATGACTTGTTTGGTCACACCAATAATATTAATAATACTTTCTAAATTAATTTACTTATTCAGTGTCATATCAAAGTATGAAATTATATTATGCAATTAGAAAATATAATGATATAATGATGCATATCACTTGGTGGTGAAGCAAGGGTAATAATGTCAAAATGGCAATGAAAAGTGAGAAGGATGGTGAGATATCAGAAATGCATTTCAAACTCTTGTATGAAAAATTAATTGCTGCAATGATTTGGTACTATTAAAAAAAGATAGAAGAGTCAACCAGTGGAATAAGGTGGCCCCAAGATACAAAAGTGAAATAGAATATTGATAAATAAACCATAAGTTTCTAAGCATTATAAGTAAAAACTCACAATTTGGGAAAACTGGAAAGAAATTACATATTGATTAATATCTCACACCAGATTTATGACTTAGACGTAAATGGTCACATCATAAACACTGAAAGAAGAGGGATGAAAATATCTTCAGTTAACTATAGATAAAAACAATCTTCTTGACTTGAGCAGTATAGAAGATGAATTAAAATTTTGATTACATAAAAATTGAAAGATTTTGCATGAAAAAGAAGTCAATATTAGAAGTGAGAAAGCAAATTGGGAAAATAAAATCTTTGCAGTTTGTTTTTTTTTTCTTTTAAAATTTACTTCCAATTTATAAAGCAAGAGACATAATCCAATAAATTGCCAAAGGACAAGAAAAGGCAATTTCCAAAAGAAGAAATCCAAGCTAAGAACAATCATCTATTTAAAATGCTTGGTAAAAGGCAAAGAAAGAAACCCTGTTTGACCTTATACAGATAGGCAAGGACCGAAAAAATTAAAATAAGAGGTGTTGGAGGGGTTATGGGAAGAAACAAACTAATTCACTATTGATTTTCAACATTCATTTCCATAAGTTCCAAATTTCCTCTCCCCCACACCTCCAAAGATGGGCAACTTGATATAGACTCTACATACACATTCTTATTGAACATATTTTTGCATTAGTCATGTTGTGTAGAAGACTAATCTCATATTTCTTAAGAGAATGGGTCACATTTATTATCAGAAAATAAGGAGACAAATGACCCCTCCAAATACAGGACAATTACTTGTTTATGTAACTTATACAATACATTTATATCTTGTTTAACTAAAAAAAGAGAGAATTTAAAGAAATGCAATATATTAGCTGAGAATCCAAAAGGTTATGTCACAAATAGACTATAGAGAACAACTTATAAATGATGTGGCAATTATTGAGCAAGTCACTTAAGTGTTGTAAAATCTATGCAATCATTGATTACTACAGAGCTCAGTTCCACACCTGTGGCTTATTCAAAGATGTTTTTAGGAGAGACCTCCAGATTCCTTCTCTAAAATTATACAACATGAAAAGTCAGGAATTTTGACAAAGCCATTTTTAATTGATTATTGGAAAGATGTTGATCAATCACTGCAAAAGAGAATTTGGAAGTATGACATTTCAGATCCTTGAGTTTGTGCACAGAGAAAATAACATAAGTATTTTCTTAGGGGAAAGGACAAACTATCAGCTCATAAAGAATCTTAGAGACAGACCAGATTGTAATTTTATACTATCTAAAATTTACTTTAAAAAAGACATTTGGTTGCACCCTAGTTTTAGAGTCTGTGGGTAAACAATCAGCCTAAAGTTTCCATGACAGTAGCTTGTTCTGCATCACTTCATAAGGATATGAATGCCAGAAGGTTCTGATAAAACATGATGTTGCTAAAACTTTGAAGAGACTTGGCAGTGTGTTATACAGGACGGTAGAGTTAGCACTAGCTGTGCAAACTTGGACAATGCATGTCACCTCTTGATATTTTGATTCTCTTATTAAAAATGAATATGTGAACTGGATTATCTCTGAGGTCCCTTTCAGTTTAAAGAGATCATGATTCATTTACACAAAATAGAAGAGATATGCCAATGTTTTAAAAGGAGACTAACTTCATCAGTGAATACAGCAGAACACCAATGGTCACTAAAACCTCAGCTCCTGATACATTCTGAGTAAACAGAGCTTTCATATAGTAAGAAGATTTATCTGATATGTTGTAGTTAGAGAATGAAGTGGTGCTGAGTATCCTACAAACATCTGAAACTAAGTATTTCTGAATCCGAGCTCACTATTTTGAAAGATTTTTAAAAACATAATGTATTGTGCATTTTAGGAATAAGTGTTTCGGAAACTGTTTTTACTAATATGTCATTATTTAAAATCTAAGCCTTATTCCTCTTGGAGAAAAATAACCAAACTCATAGTCTCCTTGTTCAATGAAAATGCCATAACTTGACAAATCATAGTATCTCAGAGCACTACAGTATCAGATGACCAAATATTCCATGAAACAATGTTTCTCTAAACATTTGAGTTTACAATTTATTTGCCATCAGTTTATTTGTCTCTTTGAAGAAAACCTCTGAGTTATACTTCCATTTAGCTATGCATTCTCCTTTCTTTTGTTTTTGTTTTATTGACAATGCATTTGGCTAGTGGAACTAAATCTTATCAATAACTACGTTAACTACGTAAGAATAATAATACTTACCCATTAATAATAATTAATGAGTAAATGCCTGGATATTGTATGGATGAAGCTAATCTAGCTCTATACAGCAAGTATATTTCTTGTATTATATTACACTATATCATATAATATTTTACTTTATTATTCGGCAATACTATAGTTTATTACACTATATTATACATTGATATAATATACAAAACAAATACATGAAAATAAAAATAATGTAAAATAGCCTGGACATTCCTAATTGAAATAATGGAAGTAAAAACAAAGCAGAAAATGAAGTCAGAAAGGGAAGGAAGATTACCATAGATCTGTGAAGACAACGGAAGAATTTAAAAGATTTTACTTTTTTTTAAATTTTTCATTTTTAACACAGCTCATATCACATAAAACAATTCCAACTTTTGGTCAGGTGATCCTTCTTTTAAAGCATTTACAATATAGACCACAAATGATTTTTTAAAAATATTAACCAATTGAGACAGAAAAAATAACAACGTATGTTAACTTCACAAGCCCTTGACCTGATTGTCTCCACACGATTACTAAGAATTAAAGAACCCTAACCTATTGTTGTTGGTCTAAAGTCCTAAGCCTAATAGCTTAATTTTAGACTTAAGCTCGGGTGTTCCTCCTCCCAACAATCTATAATTTAATAGATCTGGTACTACACTTACAATTGACTATAGGAAATTGCCACTAAGAGTAAGGACATTGCAGGGAAAAAATATCTCCCCAACTTCATGTCAGTTCCAGGCAGGAATAGATTGTCAACTTGCATTGAGTCAGGCTTAAAGTCTGCCAGGTGTCAGTGGGGGAAATTGACTCAGAAGAAGCCTACCTGAGCCCATTCTCCCATCCTTCCCATGAGATCACCATTTTCAGTTCATTTCGGCATCTCACAGGCTTACTGGCATCATGGCTTGGAAGCTCGGACCACCTTTCTTGCTATCCATACCTGGAGTTAGATTCAGAAGAACAGTCAGAATCTTAAAATAGCAAGTTCCAATAACCAAGTTTCAGATATGACTATAATTTCACATTGGCTAAGGAATATTTTTTGAGGCAAGTCTTAAGTGGCTTACATGCCTTTCTTTACATGTTCTAGTGTCTGATTAAATAACATTCACAAAATCAAATTTACCATTAAAACCTTAACTTTTCCATCAATGCCAAATTTTACCTGAGGTTCCCTGCCTCTGGGAAATTTAGACTAAAATTGTTTTTCCCAAACTAAAGATGCCTCTGATTTAGTCTCAGTAATTAATTCAGTCAATTGCTTTAATACTAATTGCTTGTACATCACTTTGTAACGTGCAATTTTTCTCTCTATCTCTCCCCTCCCCCAACCCCCAATACCTTGCATTCTAATTACCCCTTCCCTCAATTAACCCTCCCTTCTATCACAACCCACCCTTCCCTTATCCCCATCTTCACTCTTTTTTTGTAGGGCAAGGTAAATTTCTATATCCCATTACCTGTGTTTCTTATTTCCTGGTTATATGCAATAATAATTCTCAACATTCCTTTCTAATACTTTGAATTCCAACTTCCTTCCCTCCCTCCTCCCTTACCCATCCCCAAGCAATTAAATACAGAATAAATATGTGTTGTTTTGCAAAAGACGTCCAAAATTATCATGTTGTGTAATACTAACTATATTGCCCTCTATCCTACCCAATCCCATCTTATTTTTTTATTCCTTCATTTGACCTTGTCCACTCCCAAAAGTATTTATTTCTAGTTACTCCCTTCTCCCATTTGCTCTCCCTTCTATCATTCACCTCACCCCACTTGTCACCTCCTACCCCACTTTCTTGTAGTGTAAGATAGATTTTCATACCAAATTTAGTGAACATGTTAGTCCCTCCTTAAGACATATGTGGAGAAGGTAGCTTCACTTTTCCCCTCTCCCCTTCTCCCTTTTCTCCTCCATTGAATAAGGATTTTCTCATCTCTTTTATGAGTGACAGCCTGCCACATTGCCGTTTCTCCCTTTCTCCTCCCAGTATTTTCTTCCCTCACCCCTTAATTTTTATTTTTATAGATATCATCTCTTCTGATTCATCTCAACCTGTACTCTCTGTCAATGTGTGTGTGTATGTATACAATCCCTCCACCTACCCAAATACTGAGAAAAGTCTCAAGAGTTATATTTTCTTTCCATGTATGAATGTAAACAGTTCAATTTTAGAAAGTCTTTTATGATTTCTCTTTCCTGTTTACCTTTTCAAACTTCTCTTGATTCTTGTGTTAGAAAGTCAAATTTTCTATACAGTTATGGTCTTTTCAGCATGAATACTTGAAAGTCCTCTATATCACTGAATGACCATTTTTCCCTTGAAGTATTATACTCAGTTTTGCTAGATAGGTGATTCGTGGTTTTAATCTCAATTCCTTTGACTTCTGGGATATCCTACTCCAAACTCTTCAGTCCCTTAATGTTGAAGCTGCCAGATCCTGTGTTATCCTGATTGCATTTCCACAATACTTGAATTGTTTCTTTCTAGTTGCTTGCAGTATTTTCTCCTTGACCTTGGAACTCTGGAATTTGGCTACAATATTCTTAGGAGTTTCTCTTTTCGGGTCTCTTCCAGGAAATGATTGGTGAATTCTTTCAATATTTATTTTACCCTCTGGTTCTAGAATATCAGAGCAGTTTTCCTTGATAATTTCATGAGATAATGTGTTTTTTTTTGGGCTCTTTTTTTGATCATGGATTTCAGGTAGTCCCATAATTTTTAAATTGTCTCTCCTGGATCTATTTTCCAAGTCAGTTGTTTTTCCAATGAGATGTTTCACATTATCTTCTATTTTTTCAAACTTTTGATTTTGTTTTCTAACTGTTTGGTTTATCTCATAGTTATTCATTTCCCTGAATTTAATTCTCTCTTTCAGAGAACTATTTTGTTCAGTGAGCTTTTGAACTTTCTCCTCCATTTGGTTAATTCTGCTTTTTAATGCCTTCTTCTCCTCATAGACTTTCTGGACCTCTTTTTCCAATTGAGTTAGCCTCTTTTTAAAGGTATTATTTTCCTCAGTATTTTTTGGCTTTCCTTTAGCAAGCTGTTAACTGACTTTTCAAGCTCTTCTATTGCCTGAGCCCAATTTACATTCACTTTGGAAGCACTGGAGGCAGGGGCCTTGACTTTCTCTGACAGTATGCTTTGTTCTTCCTCATCTGAAAGGATGGGAGGAGACACCTGTTCACAAAGAAAGCAATCTTCTATGGTCATATATTTTTTCTTCTTTTTGGGGCATTTTCCCAGACAGTTATTTGACTTCTGAATTCTTTGTCAAGAGGAGTGTTCTGTTGCCTCTCCTCTCCCCAGTACCATGGTCAAGGCTGAGATATGACTCAGCCGCTCAATTCCCTGGGGCTTTAGGTGGAGGAAGGGCCATCACTGAGGGCTGAGGTTTAGATCAGCTGCTCCCTACTGCCAGAGGCTTTAAGCTGAGCTGCCTGGACAATGGACCCATGGTGCTTCCTGGCCATCATAACTGTCTGCAGTCTGCTGCTCCTGCTGCTGCCTGGGGCTATTGATGGAGGAACCCCGTTCATCTAACTGTGAAAGCCCTCCCATAGTGACTTTTGGAGCTTTCTTTGTCCCTTTTGGGTTGAGCAATCTGGGACCCTCCCTGCTGGAAACTCTGTCACAGATGTCTGTTCAGGTCCTGTTCCTCCCAAAGCCTCATGATCAGGGCTGTGCTCTGCTCTGCTCAGCGTCCCTTGAGACAGACCTTTCCTGTTGGCCTTCCAGGTTACCTTTGGCTGGAAGCCTATTTCACTCTGTTATTCTATGACTTTTGTTGCTCTAGAATTTGTTGAGAGTCATTTTTTGCAGATATTTTGTGCAGATTATAAAGAACAGCCTGAGGTGAAACAAAATAGTTTTCTTTCTATAATAGACTGAACAGTGTTACTGCTTATTTCATTTTACCTTACTATATCACCTGTAACTGCAATATGCTGTACTACAGTGAAGTACACACACATACCAGTATATAATTGTATAATATACTATGATACAGTGTACTATACACTAGTATATAGTAATATGGTGTTCTATATAGTATATTATACTATTGATAGCATACTGTATTGTATCAAAGTGTTATGTTAATTATACTATACTATCTTACGTTACATTATATCTTATTATATTGTATTGCACTATATTATATTATATATTACATTAAGCCATATCACATTACATTGGGTCACATTATATAAGGCCATGTTATATCATATTATGCTGTTTGGTTGTTGTCCTTCATTCTTGAAGACAACCAAAATGTTAGCATCAAGGTACTGTGTGCCCAACTGTGGATAATTAGAGTTTAATCTTTCTATTAAGGGGATTTGTTCCGTGAAGTTTGGATTCAGCCAAAGGGTCTCAATTGTGGACCTAGAGGGCCACATGTGGCCTCAAGGCTGCAGGTTACCCACCCTTGGATTAGATGAATATGATCTCAGAAGGCTCTATCATAGGTTGGGCACAAATAGCCCACAAGAGCATTTGGAATGGAGATGTCTCTAAATTTGTGAGTGCAATAATCTTTGTAAATGTTATTGTACTTTTTGGGGGGTTTCAACCGCAGGGTGGAATTCCCATCTGCCGAGGTATACAGATCAGAGTTGGGTGAAACAGAAAATTTTTAGGTCATCTTTCAGCTCCTTCACACCAGGAGGTGAGCAGTGTTAGTCCTTCAAAAAGACTGTTCAGACAACTGGGGACTGTTCAATCCCACTGCCGCTTCAGTTCAATAAGAAGACAAACCTATAGCTTAGACTGTCTGTGTGTAGGTTTGTACACCTCCCAGTGCGTCCACACTTGCTACATCTTCACTTGCCTGTGAAGTCCTATAGGACTTTGAGGTAGGTACAATAGTTGGTAAAAATTCCCAGCAATGGTTGATTTTGTATATCAACTAAATTTTTAGGGGGAAAACCCCAACAAACTTTTTTTTTGCCTATTGATATTCACTTCCATCTTTACAGTCTGGCCTTATTAGAGCCAGATACTAAAATCCTCCTGTCTCTCCTAGGAAATTTTAGGGACAAATGGAGATAATGTGGTCCATTTTCTTTTCAACAAGTGTAACATTGCCCTTCTGAAGTGGAAGAAAAATACAATTGTTATTGTGTTTATTGAGTAGATAAAAAAATAGGTCATGTCTTTTGACATGCATAAATTAGATTTAAATGAGGTAAAGCTGTGTCTTTGTAGTCTCACCAAACTGTATGCTATTCACATAGCACCTGCTTCAGCTGCTTTCATTGGCTTGGGACAACGGTTCAAATTCACCCACTCTATTGAGACAAGTCTTCACATGCTTAGGATCAAACCCCGCCCTACTTCACCAAAGGATTTGGATCCCTCCATTACCCTCAGGCTAGTTTAGCCTCTGTGCCAACATGGTTTACCCAGTGTGGCCACAGTGCATGCTACAGCTTCTTAGAGCCACAGGTGAGTGATGGGTAAATCAAGTGGACACAAAAGATGAAAAGCAACACTGAAAAGGGTGTAACAGCCCTTACACCAGAGGTTTTCTCTGAATACACCCTACCCCTTCATATTATGCTATACTGTTTTTGTGTTATCACATCACATCATAATGTACTATGCTACATACTATTATATATAGTTTTAGTTATAGTGTATCATATCATTAAACACTATACATCATAGGATAGCATACTATAACATTATATTGTAGCATATAACAATGTTATATCATATTAATATATGTTATAATATGACATATATAGAGAGTACAGTTTTTCAATTTATAGCAAAATTAGAAAAAGAATTGTAAAGGTGAGATGATTTGTTTCTTTGTGAGATTGTTACCAAAGATTAAATTTTATTCAATAATTGAATTTACTGTAGTTCTTTTCTTACTACTAGTATAGTGTTCACTACAATAATAAGGATGCTGATTATGGTGGTATGGTGATTATACCTATCAACACTTTCATAGAAGATAATCTTGAATTACGTTAAGACAGATATACCTTCCAGCAATTAGGAGGAAATCTTTCCTCTGATCATCTGATATCTGGAGTCTTCTGTTTGATTCTGTGTGCCACCATTTCTAAAGTGCCTAACTAACCTGGAGAACATCCAGTGGAAATCAAACAAGTTGGCAATGACCTCAGGAATTGGTTGGATGATTTGAGTAGACTTAGCCTTAGAAGAGAACAGATGACTGTGTGGAAAGGCTTGAGAACTCTAAACATTTAGAGGGGTACCATTTGGTATATAAATTTATCTGATTTGTTCCCAGAGAGAAGGACTAGAGGAATGGAATAGAAGCTACAATTTTTTCTCCATGTCATGGAAACCTTCCCCATGATGAAATCTGCCCAAGGGTAAAAGGTGCTGCCTTGGAAGCATTGGTTCTCCATCAGGCAGGTCTTCCAGCAGAGCTTAGATCACTTGTCAGATTTACTATCATGAGAATTCCTTTTCTGTGTAGGTTGCGCTAGATGACTGTTGAAGTCCCTCCCAAATGTAAAACAAAATCTGGTCATGTGATTCTTTCACCTTATATGGCTAAGTCATTTTCCATCTTCCCCTTACAAACACAGACTTCATCCTCAGACATTCAGAGGTTAATATTATATCAAATGTCCATTAAAGGAAAAATATTTAGGATTCATTTTTGTAACTCTTCCTTGTTCAGAATCATAAAGTTTGGTAAAGTTAACACATTTTAAAAGATTTTTTTTAAAACCTCCAAATCCTTTCTGGCAGTTTCAAGTTCAGAATGTGTTTGTGCATTCCAAGTAGTCCTGCCCAGACTCTGCCACCTGTTCCATCATTCTGGGGATATTGAGGGTAGAGCTCTTTTCCATATGGACAGTGTAATTCCATTAAGTAGCAATCCAGCACAGCTTTTTTTTAAACATTAAACCTCAAGAGTTAATCATCCATCTGTGTGTAATCAGCAATTCCATTAAGCCTTATGGCCTTGTCAGATTATCAAACATTTTAAACAGTATTCCTTTTTTCTTAACAGGAAACACATTTGATAATTAAGAGCATGATTGAATCCAAATTTTTTAGTCTAACTCTAAGCACCCATAATGGTTTATGTTAATCCTAGGTCAAACTTCATCTTCTTTACCATGCTGAGCTTTGACAGTTATAGCAGGCTACCCAATATCTTATATCATACTAGTTCATTCAGGTTTCTCAGTAGATAGAAGGCAAGGGATTATACTGGCACAAATTGAAAGAAACGTTTCCCTCATGAAAGTATTGCCAGCAAGACATTCCCTAGAGTTCCTGCTCCAGAACAGTGAGCTCCTTTGAGGGCTAAAGAGGATCAATCCCCAGCAATGGCTGATTTTGTATATCAACTAAATTTTTAGGGGGAAAAACCCCAACAAACTTTTTTTTTGCCTATTGATATTCACTTCCATCTTTACATTCTGGCCTTATTAGAGCCAGATACTAAAATCCTCCTATCTCTCCCAGGAAATTTTAGGGACAAACAGAGATAATATGGTCCATTTTCTTTTCAACAAGTGTAACATTGGTCTTCTGAAGTGAAAAAAAAAACAATTGTTATTCATTCAATACTACTTTCAACACTATCATTTATTAACATTATGCAAAAGTAGATGCCATAAAACTCTTTTTTTCTTGTGCATGAAGGCAATTCATATCAAGAAATAGTACCCAAATTCACAAAATTAGCCAACATCTCTTTATTCCTTCTATATACCTGGCAAGGTAGATAGAGCCATAATGGCATCTTTGACAAGAAAGACAATAACATTGTATAGTGATATGGAAATTGAGTGCTAGAAATTTTCCTTGAGAAAAGGTAAACATTGAAGTTATGGACATAACACACAAGTGCAGGTCTATTTTCATCACCAAATGTGCTGTGATAATGTATGGACAGAAAGAAAAGGCTGAAGTTACTTTCTATATGAATCTAGCACTCACCATGCATTATCTTGTAACCTGGTCTCACTTGATAGAAGCATCAAAAACTCCTGAATACAGATCTTACCTCTGAATTTACTATGTGATCATGTGCAAATCACTGGTCTTTTCTGAGGCTCAGTTCTTTAGTTTTCTGATCTGAAAAATCAGGGCAATAATACCTCATGGCACTTCTTAAACTGGATTGTGAGGGTCACGACCCACAATTTAAAAGTACTGATGGGATAGTAAGTAGAAAAAGTTTAAAATTTCACAAAATGTAAAATATTATGATAAAGGTCAGCTAAGATCACACACACAGATGAAGTAGCTATCCTTTGATTCAAAATTATGTGTAAATCTGTACCTACATATGTGTACATATTTTATGTGTATATGTATATACATATGTATGCGTGCATATATACATGTAGGTGTGTATCTCCAGTCAACTCTTTGAGAAATCCAGTTTTTAACTAAAATATAGCGAGTTCTAGGTTTTAATTTATCTTATAACAAGACATGTACAGAACTGCCTATTTTGTTTCAGGTTGGCCACATATGCTAGCTTAAGGCTTGGATACCCTAGGGATGATGGAGCCCAACTATGTCTGGCTGTCTATACCTAGCACTTAAAGGACTAGAGTCCTATTGGGACAAAGAAACAATCTCTTTATTGGCCATTGAAGAGGAAGAGCCAAGGACCCAATAGACTTGTAGAAGGGAGAGGCCTATCATTTCCTTTCTGGCTAGAGAGCATGAAGGCAACCTTAGAGACTCCTGGTGCAATGAGGTAGGAAATGCCTTTTCCCTCCTTGGTCACAAAATAACTGCTCCCTAAATGGTATGTAGAGCAAAGGGTCTGAAATAGGTGTGTTTGATCCTGATCCTCTGGTGATCTTTTCTGCTTTGTGTTTCTTTGCATAAAATATAAAATGACCAAACCACAATATAGAGATAGAATGCAAGGTACAACTCTTTTTGCATGTTAAACAAACAGTTAATCAATTTTTGGGGGGGAGTGGGAGTGTGAGGAAAATGAATTTTTTTCATGAAAAAAACAAGTGAATAAATTTGAGAAATATGAAGGATAATGTATTTTTTCTATGTAAATAATTTGGTTGTGAAAAGGGGTAGAGAAAACTATTGTTTATGAAAAAATATTTAAAAATTTGCATGAAAAAACACCATTTTCAGTTAAAGTATGACAGGCAGAGGAGAATTGAGAAAATTTTGATGACAGAAAAAGGACTGAGGCTTCAGGACAATGTATTCCCTTAGCTCTTTCGAATGTGACTGTTTTCAGAGTTGGAAAGCTTAAAATTCACAGTGATGGATTAAATAATTGGAGACTCTAGAATTATTGAATGAAGATTCTTGTTTCATAATTAAGAGAAAGGGAGATTTTGTGAGTTTTATCTCTTAAAGAAGAGATGAGTGACTGAACATGGAAAGAGTGGTCCTGATTTGTCCCATGGAGAGTGCCTTGAAAAATCTAGCAGGAGTAGAAGCTAAGAAGGCAGAAGAGCTGATTGAGAATTCTCAAGGAGAAATCAGCTGATATGCAGAATTTTGTTGCTTTATTTGAGGCTGCTGATTGATTGCCATAAAGCTGAAGCTTATTGAATGATAGATAAATCCTTCTTATTGCTTTTTAGTACTATCTATTCCACTCTTTGGAAATACCCTAGATATAAGTCAAAATATCCCCCAGGGTACTGGGGTGAACATTTGTTATTTGTCTACCATGATCCAAAAGGAAAGAAATGACACCACAATGTCATGGTCAAGGTACCCTGTGTCCAGTTCTAGTTGATCATACCAATACAAGCATGGAATACAATACAAACATGCGTCTTACCACAGGTAGGACACAAATAGCCTATATAAGCATTAGGGATGAAGATGTTTCTAAATTTCAAATATCTTTTGAAGATATGTTATTTTCAAATACCATTGTATCTTCAAATACTCCCATAGAATAGTGCCTTCTTTTATGTGGGCACTCCATGCTGGATGGATAATGAACAAAGGATTATATTAAAAAGAATATGACTCCTCTTCTCAGTAGTCTCTTTCTCTAGCAAGAACTAAATCAGTCTATTAAATATAAATATATATGTATATACACATATGAATAATTACACATATATATGTGCATATGTAAATATTGTATATGTATGTGTGTGTGTATATACATACATGATCCCAGCTGGGCATGGTGGCAATGATCAGTAACCTTTAGTATTGGAGAAGCTGAAGCTGATCACCTGAAGTCAGGAGTTATGAGCTACAATGGGCTAGATGATCTGGTTCCCACCCCACCCCACCCCACACTAAGCCTTTTGTCAATATGGTGAGTTTCGGGTTGTCTAAAAAGAGACAAGATTGCCTAGGGTCTAAATGGTTCGGGTCAAGTATCCCATGCCTGTCACTAGTTGCATCAAGCCCTAGAGTACTCCCAGCTAGGGTGATATAGAATGTCTAATAAAAAAACAAGACAAAAGAAACAGAAAATAAACAAATAAAAAACCCTAAAATGTAATAAAAAGAAATCATAGGTCCAGATCAGATGAGTATCTTTGTAGAGACAAGACACAGAGTCTTAGATTTCTGGGCCCAGTAGTAGTTCATATTATTAGATACATACTAGAAAAACAAATCACCATTTCTCCACTGATTTCATAGGATGTACAGTCAAAAGTAGTCTGTCTTCCCACCAACTAATACTTCTAGAGTAAATGGAAAGCTGAGCATCAGGTAGGATGGTTTAGTTGATTACAGTCCTTCCAGGGCATAGCTAGCTGAGAAGCCTGAACATATTTTTGCCTGGATGAACTCTCAGTGTTCAACAGAAGCCTCTGTAGTGATGATGAGATGCTCCATATTGCTTAAACAAAGCTACAGTATGAGACTAGAAATCTGGCTCTTTAAACCTCTGGCTGCCACACATGACTATTTGGCTAGAAAAGTTTTAAAAAATGTCAACAGTCTAAGGTTTCAATGATTAGTAACAGGTTTTTGAGTAATTTCCCCAGAACGTGCTAGTATAAATAGAGGACTGTAAGTGTGGTTTGTGGGATATTTTTCATCCCTTGTAGAAATACAATTTGTTTATTTCCATCTCTTCATAACATGTTCTCTTTTATGAAACCCTCAAACACAAGATGAATAAGAAGTGAGGCATTTTCCTCATATTCACCTAAAAAGTTTTTTAATTTCCTCTCTGAAAATTTTGCTAATATTGTGTGCAACAGGAGAGTGTAGTCATATTTTCTAAAGAAATTAAGATTGAAATCTCTCTCCCTCCTTTCCTTTCTTCCTCTCTCTTTTTCTCCTTCCTTCTCTTTCTTTTTTCATGTTAATGAACTCCTTTATGTCACATGAAAGGCATAAATGATACACTGTGCATACCATGCACTAGTTGAAGATAAACCAGTGGAGCTTGTCAGGGCCAGGGAGATAATGAATCATGAAAACGTTGATGGCACCTGAGACTTGTGTCAGTAAAATGAAATAACTTAGTTAAACAACATACATATGCCTACAGTATTCAATTTACTTCAGCAATACTTTGTTGATCTCCAGAATATGTAAAGTACTGGATTGATAGGGCTATGAAGATAAAAAGGAAATATGTCTTATCCTTATCTTCTGGAGGGGTTGCATACTCAAATATGCAAGATACAGCATAGAATGTCATAAGAGCAAAGAAGAGCCACAGACAAAATGTTTTATGGGAAAATTCAGGAAAAAAAGTGATCCATAGGTCTCATGAAGAAGGTGGCACCTTGGGACTTTGAAGAGAAATGGTTTTCTTTGGAGTACTTACAGGAGACAATTATATCATAATTGGGAGTATGTAATCTAAGTATTCTATCACAATATAACTACTTGTCATTTTACATTGTGTGTAAGTTAGATGACAGACAGACAGAGTGGAAGACAGACAGACAGACAGATAGCTAGATAGCTAGCTAGCTAGCTAGCTAGATGATAGATAGATATTGGCTTACAACCAAAGTAAATATTTTTCTCATTCTTTACCCTAATCACTTCTCTGATCACTTCTCTATTTGGATATGGGTATCATATTTCATCATAAGTCCTCTGAAATCATGGTCATTGATAGGGTTCTTAAGACTTTCAAAATTCTTTATTTTAACAATGTGATTGTTATATTGTATAAATTTTTCTCCTAGTTCTGCTCACTTCACTCTGTATTAGTTTCTAAAAGTTTCCCAGGAATCATCTCTTTCACTATTTATTATGGTAAAGTAGTATTTCATTGCATTTAAATTCTATGATTTATTTAGTCTTCCCCAAGTGATGGGCACACCCTCCTCCCTTACTTTCTAGTTGCTTCTTACTATAAAAAAATCATATATAACTATATTGGACATTAGGATAATTTATCTTTCTTCAGTCTTTCTGAGATACAGGCTTATTTCTGGATCAAGGGTAAACACAGGTTAGCAGCTTTGGGAAAATAGTTGCAAATTTTGTACAGAATGGCTAGATCAATTCATAGGTCCATCATAAGTCTACCATTGCTGTTGTTGTCCAGTCATTTTTCAGTTGTATCTAACTCTTTGTGATCTCATTTGAGATTTTCTTGGCAGACACAGGAGTAGTTTGTCATATCCTTCTCCAGATCATTTTATAGATGCGGAAATTGAGGAAAAAAGAGTTAAGTGACTTGCCCAGGGTAACCCAACTACTAAGTATCTAAGACAAGATTTATACTCAGGAAAATGAGTCTTCTTGAAATCAGGCCTGGCACTCTATCCATGTGCCATCTTGCTGCCCTTGGGTGCACAAATTTAAATTTTTAAAAAATTTTTTTTAAAATTAATTTACTTATTTAACTTTTCAACATTCATTTCCACAAAATTTTGGGTTTGAAATTTTCTCCCCATTTCTCCCCTCCCCCTCCCCCAAAACACTGAGCATTCTAATTGCCCCTATCACCAATCTGCCATCTCTTCTAACATTCCTCCCTTCCCTTATTCCCATCTACTCTTTTGTCCTGCAGGGCAAGGTAACTTTCTATACCCCATCATGTGTATTTCTATTTCCTAGTTACAAGAACTATACTCAACAGTTGTTCCTAAAACTTTGATTTCCAGCTTCTCCGCATCCCTCCCTCCCCACCCATTCCCTTTGGGAAGGCAGGCAATTCAATATAGGCCATATCTGTGTAGTTTTGCAAATAACTTCTATAATAGTCATGTTGTATAAGACTAACTATATTTCCCTCCATCCTATCCTGCCCCCCATTGCCTCTATTCCCTCTTTTGATCCTGTCCCTCCCCAAGAGGATTGACTTCAAATTGCTCCCTCCTCCCATTGCCCTCCCTTCCATTATCCCCCCCACCCTGCTTATCTCCTTCTCCCCAACTTTCCTGTACTGTAAGATAAGTTTTCACATCAACATGAGTGTGCATTTTATTCCTTCCTTTAGTCGAATGTGATGAGAGTATGCTTCATGTTTTTTCTCTCACCTCCTCTCTTTTTCCCTCCACTGAAAAGTCTTTTATTTCCCTCTTTTAAGAGAGATAACTTGCCCCATTCCATTTCTCCCTTTCTCCTGCTAATATATTTCTCTCTCACCACTTAATTTCATTTTTTAAGATATGATCCCATCCTATTCAATTCACCCTGTACTCTGGAATTGTTTCTTTCTAGCTGCTTGCAATATTTTCCTTTGACCTGGGAACTCAAGAATTTGGCCACAATGTTCCTAGGAGTTTCTCTTTTTGGATCTCTTTCAGGTGGTGATTGGTGGATTCCTGGAATACTTATTTTGCCCTCTGGTTCTAGAATATCAGGGCAGTTTTCCTTGATAATTTCATGAAAGATGATGTCTAGGCTTTTTTTGATTATGGCTTTCAGGTAGTCCCATAATTTTTAAACTGTCTCTCCTGGATCTATTTTCCAGGTCAGTTGTTTTTCCAATGAGATATTTCACATTCTCTTCCATTATGTCATTCTTTTGGTTTTGTTTTGTGATTTCTTGGTTTCTCAGAAAGTCATTAGCCTCCATCTGTTCCATTCTAAT
>CM053774.1:110290271-110344600 GCA_028658325.1 Potorous gilbertii
CTTTTGAAAGCATTCTTCTCCTCATTGGCTTTTTGAACCTCATTTGCCAATTGAGTTAGCCTATTTTTCAAGGTGTTATTTTCTTCAGCATTTTTTGGTGTCTCCTTTAGCAAGGTGTTGACCTGCTTTTCATGCTTTTCTTGCATCTCTCTCATTTCTCTTCCCAGTTTTTCCTCCACTCTGTCTAACTTGATTTTCAAAATCCTTTTTGAGCTCTTCCATGGCCTGAGCCCACTGAATATTTATTTTGGATGTTTGGGATGCAGAAGCCTTGCCTTTAATGTCTTTCCCTGATGGTAAGCATTGTTCTTCCTCATCTGAAAGGATGGGAGAAGATATCTGTTCACCAGGAAAGTAATCTTCTGTAGTCTTATATTTTTTCCCTTTTTTGGGCATTTTCCCAACCAGTTACTTGACTTTTGTGTCCTTTGTCAAGAGTAGGGTATACTCTGCGGTCCTGTAAGATATCAGCTCCTCCAAGGTGCCACCATCAGGCATGTACTGGTCTGGACGCAGAAAGGGACTTTTGTGCCCAGAATCTTAGCAGCATTTCCTCTCCACAGGAATCTGACCTCCAGTTCCGCCAAGCTAGCACTGGGAAGGTGGGATTCAATCAAGCTGCGTGGGCAAGGCCTCCATTCAGTGCGACAAAGACCAGATGCCTCAGGGAGTCTACACAGGGCTGAGGTAAGACTCCACTCTTCAGTGCCCCCAGGGGTTTTTACAATCCAGCTATGATCTCAGGCTTCTGTAGGGGCTGTCCTGAGACCTCCTGCCACCTACCCAATGTGAAGGCCCTTCTCCCTTCCTGGTCAGCTGACTGAACACCATCACTGACTTTTGGTACCTGTGAGTTGAGCGATCTGCAGATCCTCTGCTCCTGGGACTGGGGATTCCGTGACTGGAGATTCCACCCCAGAGGTCTGTTCTCAAGCCATGTGCGTGGCCAAGGCTGGCCTGGGCTCCATGCTCTGAGGTCCACTCTTGTGTCGAGTGCAACTGACGTTTCCTGTGGACCTTTCCTGTGGACCTTTCAGGTCACCCTGGGTTGGAAATCTCCTCCACTCTGTTGTTCTCTACTTCTGCTGCTCCACAATTTGTTGAGAGTCCCTCTCTACAGGTATTTTACGGGCTCTGTGGGGGCAGCCTTCATATGTGTGCCTTTCTCCTCCACCATCTTGGCTCTGCCTCAAATGTACATTTTCACAAGTAGCTCCACTAACATTTGTTCTTTTTCTCTCTCTTTTTAATTGCAATGTGATATAGAAACTCAGAATTACTTTAATTTGCCTATCTCCAATTATTAGTGATTAGGATTTTTAAAATTTGATTGTTGAAAGTTTTCCTGAAAAAATTACTTATATATTTTAACTTTTTGTCAATGGGGGAGTGGCTTTTATAGAATTTTATCATTTTCTTGTATAACTTATATTTTCAGGTTTTTACAAGCAAATCTTGCTAAAAAAAACAACAAAAAACAAAATATTACTCCATCAATTAACTAATTACTTTCTTATTTTTGCTGCATTGACTTTTTTTGTGCAAAATTTTTTGTTTTAATTTTATGAAATAACTTTTCCCTTTTTATCTTCTGTGAACCTCTCTAGGTCTTACTTGGTTGTGGCCTCTTCCCCTAACCATAGATCTAAAAAAGCAATTTCTTCATAATTTATTTTTTCATTCTTGATGTCCCTTATACATATTATTCTGGTTACCATTTTTATGTCTTTGAACAGGCTACACATATGTCTAAAATGGATACCTCCTCACCCCTACCTCTTAAAATACCTAGTTTTCCTTAAAATCTCAACTAAATTTCCAATTGAGGCCTTTCCTTACTCTCCCAACTGTGAGCACTTCTCCTTTCTACCAAATTACCTTTTATTTATGCATTTCATGAAAAATTATTTGAGGTGTACTCACATTGTGAGAGGAAGCCTAGTATTTATGTCTAATGGTAGAAAATTTACCTCAGATTCAGGAAGACTTGGATTCAAGGTCTGCTCTCTGACATATACTGGAAAACCACTTAATCTCTGGGTACTTTAAGTACTTTGCAAAACCATAAATTTTAAGGAAGATACCAGTTCACAATGGTAAAGGATTTCTTTGGCAAGAAATTCCTAAATTTGTGAAATCAAAAGTCTCGCCAAAAGTAAACAGAAAAAAAAACCAAACAAACTAGAATTTGTCTCCCAAACACCTAGTAGAGTACTTGTTACTTAGTCTGCCCTTAATAAATTCTCGTTGATTTGTTGTTATTGCTATATTAATAGTTACACTACTACTAATAATGTAATTATATACAATTGAGTGCTGGTAAATGTCGAATTGGCTTTCTGGGAAAATGCTTGTGTAATGACATACTTTTATGTTTAATCTGCAATGTTAATTTCTCCATTCTCTTAAATTTACACAATAGCAAAACAATAAATCAAGCCATGATTTGTAGTACTTACTGATTTCCCCTATGTAAGTGCTCAAATTCAAAATTTAACATTCAGCTCTTTTAGCCAATTGCAGCTAGCTTCAGCACATCGCTGATGGATCACCCTATTCTAATAATATACTGAAATGCTTTTATTTTGAAGACTTCCATTGTCAATTCAACATCCCTGTCAAGGATAATCTCTATGTAGAATGTTTTTCTTCAGATGATTTAATCTAGAGGGGAGAGGAGGAGGTAGAAAACTATTGTGATATACTGACCAAAAGGTATCAATAAAATATTTTTAAACCTCTAGGTAGAAGTGGGCACCATCATTTTTGTCATGGCCTTCTTATCAGATGAAAAGATCAAGTAGAAAGACACTTACTGACTTGCTTAAATGCACACAATCACTGATCTGGGACCAAAAACCAGTTTTCTGACTCACCAATCAATCAATCAACAAGAATTTATTAAATATATATTATAGACTAGGCACCATCAAACACCTAAAAGTACAAATGAGGATTTTCTACCAGGAACCACTGGGAAGAGCATACTGTTTAAAGCAATTATAAAAGTTACCTTTCTCCAATCAAAGAAAGTTATTAGTGAAATGAATGGGAGTAATTAAATCTAATTTAGTCATGCAAATGAGTTTAATTAAAAGAAATCTACCCTTTAATATCTTCAGGGTAAAATGCTGTTCCTTATGGAGTTTGAAATTTGGTTAAGCTAACAAGACACAATAGCTGAACTGATGAGCCCACACTACTGTAATCTGCTTGTATAAATATTGACATATGTGTCTTTTAGTTTATGCCACAGAACACTTGCTCTGGGTTTATGATGAAATTTGACATCCACAATAACTCTCAGATGAGTTTTGGAAAGCACCTTTGCTATCACTGAGCACTATGAATATACCTCTTCACCTTGATATCCAGGCTTCATTGTTTTAACTGGTGTCAGTTGAATGGGAAGAACATTTAAGTTACACCTACCTTGTCTTTTCATCTCAAAGAACCCTTCTTTAAAGTTATTGACAAATTTGGTTTATATACACACCCCCTGCCCAACAACTTCTCCCTCTTGCAGTCCCTTTCCACATCCAAAAACAAACTACCTTCATCAATGAAACAACAAATAGTGAAGCAAATAAGCAAAGCCTATACTGAACGTAATGGCTTCATGTGAGGGAATTTCACTTGTGGTTTACTCTTTCTTAACAAAGAGAGAGGGAAAGTAGGAGGAAGTAAGTTTTAACATCAGAACTCTGTAATAAATATTTTCCATTGCATTTGATCCCAATTTTTAAGAATTGTCTTCACTTACCTTTTTTTATAAGGCATAAACTTTCAATTCTATTTAATTAAATCTATATCAGTTCAGAAAAATCTTTGCATTTTCTGCATTCTCAGAGAATATTTCTGCATGCTGAGAAAATGAACTATTTGAAGACCACCAGTTAACTATGAAATACTTTTTAAATGAGAATTTAACAGTTATCAGTAATCTTTCAACTTGAATATCATGCAATAAATCAGTATGTAATATTGAGAGAGGAAATTCCTCCACCACTTTGATCAATTTAGTGCCATTTGGAAAGGACTATCCTAGTTCATTGCCATAATTGCCAGTCACATTCCAGGCACTGTGTTAAACATTGAGACTATAAGAATAGGCAAAAGACAATCCTTATCCTCAAATATAAGGAGCTGTTGAAAAAGGTATGAATGCAGTCTGTGCCCTGGAGACAAGTTACTTGTCTTCTTGGCCTCTTCATGTGCAATTGAACTGTTTGTCTTCTTGTAGATAAGCCAGATATTTGAATTTCACATGTGAGCTCATAAAGTTAACACAGGTTTAGTACAAAAACATAGCAATCTATACACATAAATCATAAGTTATGTCAAGTTGACTTATCTCCTGTCAAGATAAGTTGTCAGACATTCAGGTTCTTTCTTGCGCTGAACTCTCAAGCATCCAAACTCTGCTGCGGAGAACACTAACTATTCAGACAGGCAGGCCATGAAGGTCAAATGCTAATGGTATATTTAAAAGATTTTAGGGGGGCAGAGCCAAGGCAAAAGCCACAGAAAGATGGAGTGGAGGAGATTTCCAACCCAGGGTGACCTGAAAGGCCAGCAGGAAAGGTCTTTTGAACCAGACTCAGAGCAGAGCCCAGCCCAGCCTCGGCCAGACAACTCTGGGAGGAACAGGCTTTGGGGATGCAATTCCAGGAAACAGCAGTGGTTCACAGATCCCTCAACTTACAGGCTCCAAAGGTCATCGAGAGGGCTTTCCAACCTGAGCAAGAAGGGAACAAAATCCATCCCTGGCCCCAGCAGGGACTGGGCACCTGAGGCTTCTGCAGGCCTCAGCAGGCAAGCAGCAACCAGTGTCCATCATTCCACTGTTGGAGCACTGAGCATAAAGCCTCTAGAGGAATTGAGCAGCTGAACTGAATCTCAGCCCTGAGTGGAGGCCCTGCCCCTACCTAAAGGCCCTGGGGGAACTGAGCAGTTGATATGAATCTCAACACTGAGCATGGTCCTGGGGTGAGCAAGTGCACTAGCACTCTCCTCTTGACAAAGGATTCAGGAGTCAAGTAACTGACTGGGAAAATACCCTAAAAAGGGAAAAAAAATAAGACCATAGAAGGTTAATTTCTTGGTGAACAGGTATTTCCTTCCATCCTTTTAGATGAGGAAGAACAAAGCATATTGTCAGAGGAAGTCAAGGCTTCTGCATTCAGTACCTCCAAAATGAATATACAATGAGCCCAGGCCAGAGAAGGGCTTGAAAAGCAAATCAGCAGCTTGCTAAAGGAGATACAAAAAATGCTGAGGAAAATAACACCTTTAGAAATAGGCTAACTCAATTGGAAAAAGAGGCCCAAAAAGCCACTGAGGAGAAGAAGGCTTTAGAAAGCAGAATTACCCTGATGGAAAAGGAGATTCAAAAACTCACTGAAGAAAATAGTTCTTTAAAAATGAGAGTGAAGTTCAGGGAAGCTAATTACTATATGATAAACCAAGAAGTTGCAAAACAAAACCAAAGGAATGAAAAAATAGCAGATAATGTGAAATATCTCATTGGAAAAACAACTGACCTGGAAATAGATTCAGGAGAGACAATTTAAAAATTATGGGACTACCTGAAAACCGTGATCAAAAAAAGAGCCTAGATATTATCTTTCATGAAATTATCAAGGAAAACTGCCCTGATACTCTAGAACCAGAGAGCAAAATAAATATTGAAAGAATCCTCCAGTCACCACCTGAAAGAGACCAGAAAAAAGGAACTCCTAGGAATATTGTGGCCAAATTTCAGAATTCCCAGGTCAAGGAGAAAATATTGCAAGCAACTGGAAAGAAAAAATTCGAGTACTGTGGAAATACAATCAGGATAACACAACACTAAGGGATTGAAGGGCTTGGAATAGGATATTCCAGAAGTCAAAGGAACTGGAATTAAAACCAAGAATCACCTACCCAGCAAAACTGAGTACAATACTTCAAGGGAAGAAATGGTCATTCAATGATATAGACAATTTTCCAGCATTCTTGATGAAACGACCAGAACTGAAAAGAAAATTTGACTTTCAAACACAAGAATCAAGAGAAGCATAAAAAGGTAAACATGAAGGACTTCCTAAAGCTGATTTACATTCCTACATGGAAAGATAATACTTGTAACTCTTGAGAATTTTCTCAGTATTTGGGTAGGTGGAGAGATTATACACACACACACACACACACACACACACACACACACACACACGCACATACATACATATATATATATATATATACATATATATATACATATATACAGAGAACACAGATTAGACTGAATCAGAAGGAATGATATCTATAAAAAATAAAATTAAGTGGTGAGAGAAGAATATATTCAGAGGAGAAAGGGAGAAATGCAATGGGGCAAACTATCACTCATAAAAGAGATAAGAAAAATCTTTTTCAATGGAGGAGAAAAGGGACAAGGTGAGAGGGAAAAAGTGAAGCTTACACTCATCACATATGACTTAAGGAGGGAATAACATGTTCACTCAATTTGGTATGAAAATCTAGCTTATACTACAGAAAGCAGGGGAGAAGGGGACAAGTGGGGTGAGGGGGATGATAGAAGGGTGGGCAAATGGGAGAAGGTAGTAATTAGAAGTAAACACTTTGGGGAAGGGATAAGGTCAAATGAGAGAACAGAATAAATGGAGGACAGGGTAGGATAGACAGCAATATAGTTAGTCTTATACAACATGACTGTTAATGGAAATCTTGTGTGAAACGACACATATATAACCTATATTGAATTGCTTACCTTCTCAGTGGGGATGGGTGGGAAGGGAGGAAGGGAGAGAAGTTGGAATTTAAAGTATTAGAAAGGGATGTTGAGAATTGTTATTGCATATAACTGGGAAATGAGAAATACAGGTGATGGGGTATAGAAATCTATCTTGCCCTTCAGTAAAAGAGAGAAGATAGGGATAAGGGAAGGGTGAGGTGTGATAGAAGGGAGGACACATTGAGGGAAGGGGTAATCAGAATGCAAGGTTTTATGGGGTTGAGGAGGGGAGAGAAGGGAAGAAAAATTGGAACTCAAAATTTTGTGGAAACAAATGTTGAAATCTAAAACTAAATATATAAAACTAGAAAAAAAAGATTATTTTAAGAAAGACTTGCATAAATCTAGGGCTCACATGGAGGTAAGAAAAAATGAACCAAGGACCCTCTCAAGGTCTTTCTGAAGAACGTTAGTATTGAAGATATGACATGCTAGCACAGAATCACTCAGCATGAGGTTCCCACATAGAAAAAAGATGCTGTGCTCTATGAGCAAAACAAAATCCAAGTATTGCAAAGGAATTAAGAGATGTGCATGTCAAGACACATCTCCACCCCAAATGTCCACATGGATTCTTTGTGCCTAACCTGTGATAGCACCTGCTGAGCTTGTATGAGACTGATTAGTCACAGTTATACTGTACCCTGATTCCAAAACTATGATGTAGTTTTTCTTCTTTGATGTCATTTGAAGGTCAAACAACATTTTTCCCAAATACAAAAGTTATTCAATGAATGGCAGTTGACAGGATATATCATCTTCAGGAAATGTTTCCTGTAGATATAGATCAATTCCCAGTTGTTTCTGGTTGCTGAATCAATTCTTCAAGAGGAGATGATAGAAGACACCTCAGAGTAAGTGGCTGGCATCAACAAAAATACTGCCAGATCATGAAGGTCAGAGGGTTCAGGCTCCTGTATCAGAGACCACTTTTCTCCCCATCACCCTTCCTTCAATTAAGGAAATTATTCTGACACAATCTTGAAGTCTCTTGAGAAATGTTATTGGCTAGAGGAGACTCAGGTCACTGTGGAGTATCATGTTCAAGTTTAGAACAAAATGAAAGTGACCATTTAACTTTTGAAACAAGCAACAATAGTAACAAAAAGCATTAATCTAGTCAGAGAATGGAAAATAAAAATAATATAATGACACACTGAATTTACTTTTCCCTAAAATCTTATTTTTTTCCATGTGTGAATACCACTATAAAAAAGGAACCCTCTCTCTACAGGAGGTAGAAGAGACTGAATAAAGTGCCACTGAATGGTGAGCTCATCATAATATGTCAGCATGTTTCTGACGCTTACTCTAATTTGATCATATGTGTTATGGAAGTCTAATGGTTTCTTTTTCTTTGGAGAAGGTAAGATGGAGACTATTATACACTAGTGATCAGGGGTGGGGAACTTGCTACCCCAAGGCCACACATGGTCCTTTAGTTCCTTAATTATGGATTCAGTCAAAAGGCTGAACTTAAGGACCTAGAGGACCATGTCTTGCCTCAAGGTCGCAGGTTCCTCTACCTTGGACCAGTCATGTAACAGTCTATGGTCATGGTGAGTTACCTATTGGCCTAGAACTTTAGGAAAAAACTTCTTAACAATGTAAAGTCAAATAGATTGGGGTAAAGTAGGGACAGTCTTTTTGCCTCTTTTTGAATCCTTAGCGCTGAGTGCAGAGTAGGTGCTTCATAAATGCTAATTGATGGATTGGTCACCACTTTTCCCCGTCAGTAGAGTGGTTCCCTCTTACCTCTAGGATCAAATTCAAAAGTATTTTTTTGGCTTTTAAAGTCATTTAGAAACCTTCAATACTTTTTCAGTGCTCTGTCATCTAGAAACATTGACCTTCTTTCTTGCATTTTATACTCCATTCCCTGGCTTTTCTTCTTCACTTTCTGTCTCTCATGCATGGAAGGCCTTCCATCCTCTTTTTGTCTCCTACCTCTCCTAACTTTATTTAAGATTCAGCTCAAATTCATGCTTCTTTAGAAGGACCCTGCCCACCCCTCTCCCCAAGTCCCTCCTATTGCTGGTGTTTTCTCCCTGATTTAACCAACATTTACATTTATATACCTAATAAACACAATTTTTTTTCATAGCATATCTCTGTCATCAACATATGAAATTCTTGAGGACAGAGAGAATGGTTTTTGTCTTTCTTTGAAACCCTGGTACTTATCATAGTGCCTGGAACATGGTAAATGTTTTTAAATGCTGACAATTTGATTATAGAAAGGATTCTGTTCAAGTAGAGACAAGGGTGTACTGGAACCAGCTCAAGCTGGCACGTAAGAGGAAGATAGCAAAATTTTAATATGAGTATTTATACCTTATAAATCATTAAATGTTAAAAATCAGAACTTGATTAATTGTCCAATTGTTTCTCTAGGCTTAAAAAAAGTGATTGAGAAATGTCAATGATACAGACTACACTTAAAAGTGTGTCAAGCATACTTCCTCCTCCTACTCTTTGTCCAAGCAGTTGTTTAATGGCTCACCACTAGGTATCTGTCCCTTCCAACTATGACATCATATGATTTGGAGAAGGACTCAGGAAGGTAAAATATCTAAAGTCTGTAAAGGGAAACAAGTCCTAGCTAGGTAAAACACGGAGAAATCATGAGAATTAAGGGCTTATAAGAGGACCCAGTAAATGTTATATATAACTAGAATTCAGTTAATCATCAAATAGTGGATTAGAAGTATTTATTAAGCAAGCTTATTAAGTAATCTCTCTCACTGGAGTAAATAGAATGAGGTGAAATAAACAATAGATTTGAGACCAGAGAAGTTGAGTTCAAAGCCTGATTCTTCTATTTCTGCCTCTGTGATCTTGGGTAATTCTTTTAATCTCTTTTTGACCTTAAGGTCCATATCTGCAAAATAAAGAAATTGAACTAGATGCTTTATCCTGGACCCTCTTATCTTCTCTCCTGCCACTCTCTTGATGACTTCCAAACCTACATATATAGGCTTCCTATCTATAATAGTATTGAATGACAGTAATAGCAATAAGAAGCATTCATATATGGTGCTTGAAGGTTTATAAAATTCTTTCTTATATGAAAATTCAGTAAACCTCTAATATAAAATAATAAATTGCCTTTTGGACATCACTTGTGTGTTTGGTAGGCATCCAAAATTAGACATATGCAAAACAGAAATCTTTGACTTTCTCAACTACACCTCTTTCCCTAATCTTCCCCATTTCTGTCCCAAGGCCCAAAATCCTTTCAGTATTTTGATTTCAAAGCAGATACCATATTGCAATAGGTAAAAAAAAAAACTGAACTTGAAATTTCAAGGTCAGAATTTTAATCCTGTCTTACATTACCTATGTAACTAAGTCACTGGGTGTCAGTTATCTCATCTGTAAAAGGAAATTGTTTGATCAGATAACCTTTAAAGTCCTTTCCATCTCTATTTTGATCTTTCCATCAATCTCCATATTCGGTTATAGTAAGACTTTTGGTCTCACTATTTTTGGTTTACAGAGATTCCAGAATAGATACATCTCTTACATCTCCTTCCTGATCCTTTTTCAAAGGATATTTTAATTCCTGTCAGGAAGGGAAGGTAGGTGCAGAAGGTAGAGGATGACCATTCTCTTCTCCTCAGAGGGAGAGTCTATTGAACTAGCGCAATGTCTATTGACTTCCTTAAATAGTATCAGTCTAGGAGATGTAGTTTTCAGATCTGAGCTAAACTCCTGATTTCTGTTTATTAGGGTGAAATGAGTACTTCAGACTTTATTTTCAAGTCTTGGCTTCCTTCCTTTCAGATGCATTACCCACAGCAAAGAGAAAAGAAAACTGTTTATCCAAGTCAATAGGAAAACAGAAATTTAAAATATACATATAAATACACATATACATATATGTATATACATATATAAGTAAATATACATATACATGCATACATGTGCACACAAATGCACGCATACATGTGGACATGTGCACATGCACACATATTCATATACACACATGTATACATAAATGTGGGTGGGTGGGTGTTTACCAGGCAATACAGACTGAAGAAACTTTTCCATTGGGAGTGAGGTAAGTCAGGTAAACTGAAAGAAAGAGTCCCAGATATTACCTAAAAGGAAAAATTTCCCTGAAGTCTGTAGTGTACAAGATGAGGATAAAAATATGATGGGGAATGTCAGTTCTTTTCATTTTGGCTTCCTAGAACTATTTCTTCCCTTCAGCAAGGGAAGGGCTTGCTGAAGTGGGCTTGACACCATTCATCTCTCTCAAAGCTGAAATCCAGAAATTCTTAAGAGATTTAAGAGAATGAATTAATCTCTCCTCTCTCTACTTCCCACAAACTCCTAGGGGTGAGGAACCTGTGACCTCAAGGCTACATATAGCCCTCTAGTGTCCTAAAGTGCAGCCCTTTGACTTAATCCAAATTTAACAGAATATATCCCCTTAATAAAAGGTTTTGTTTTGTCAAACTTGAACTCAGTCAAAATATCACACCCAAGGAGCTAGAAAGTCACAGGTTCCCCACATTTTCAGTCCATCCCATGCAGATATTGGGAATGAATTACCACCACAGAAGAGAGAATCCTATGCCAGTGGACTTTGGGGCGCATGTTGTATATTCATTTGATAAGTCTTATTGATACCACTTCTCCCTCACAACTGTCTCCTTCTCTCCACTCAGACATTCACCATCCAAGTTAAGCATTCTTAACTTCCACCAGACTTCTCATTGGGTGACAAGTGTTCTATACATGCTTGCCAAATTGATATTCCTAAAGTATCTCTCTTCTTTAATTCTGTTCTGTGGCTGTTAATTTTTTCTGCTTAAGATTTAATGTTTATTGAATGAATATTACTTGGAATGCTTTAGTAAATTTTGTGTTTATTTGAATCTTTTTGTCTCTTTTACCAACACTTTTCTCGCCACATTGTAAGATGAAAACAAATTCTAATAGGAGCAAAGGTGGAAACAATTATGTGAAACTTCTTTACAGATAGAAGAAAAGTGACAAAAGGAAATCAATTCCCCTGCTTGCTTTTCTCCAGCACCTGGCATACATCATATTGAACACATAAGTCATATTGGAAAGGCTTCTGGTCAGAAGGGCAGGATGTAATAATAGCTTTTTCCCCAATCTTGTCACACCTACCAAATTTGAAAGGCCTTGATCCTACATACGTGGATCATTTTACTCCCTTAGATGGCCAGGAAACTGCTTCATCATGACCTAGGACTACAAGAAAACTGCTTCAAGAGAAATGTAGTTTGGGCTTTGGCACTTGGATTGATCAGCTCTCTGAGACAAGTTTGCTGCCATTCAAAGAAAAGCTAGTCTAATCCATAATGGTGTGGAACACTGATTCTGTCATAGTTTCAAGAGTTACTTGTCATGTTAAGTAGAAAGGAATTTTCTCAACTGGGGAGACTCATGTACTGTTAAAATTAGAGGCCTGGATTTCCCACCATGAATTGCTATTATTATTTTCTATTATGGTATGATATAACCACCAAAAAAAGCAAAGAAAAAAGCAAAAGATTCCTGGATTTAGAGTCCAAATTTTGGCTACAACATTTACCACATAGTATTACCCCACCATATCTACCCATAACCTCATTTTACTGATCTGCAAAATGGTAATGATGATTTTACTGTCTACTACACTGAGGGGAAAGCACTTAGGAAACAGAAACACACTAAAAATGTGAAATACCATTATCACAAATTTCTTTCAAACCGAGGAATGTACATGGGGTTTATGGCTTTGCTTTAACTCTCCTAAAGTGATAAGTGCTGATTCGGCGAAGCATAGGTGTATTGATGTATTCAGTCTGAATGAGGATGCTTTTTCAGGAATCTTCCACATGGCGATGAGTGCATGTCAAGTTGAACTGTATGGTACCATGATTCATAGCATGACGTTAGAGAATAATACTGGAAACCATACCATTTATCACAGATAATTTCAATAAACCTCACACTATTAATATCTTGGACAATATCTTCAACAGCTAGAGGTCCAATCTGTGGCTGGAAGCAGTTCAAGTGATAAGCATCAGTATCTCTCTAGATCAAGTCTACTTCAATACCTGCTCTAAAATCAGATGCACCATCTGTAGTGAATGTAACCCCACTTCTGGAAAAAGACATAACAATGAAACACAATTTGTGTATACAGCTCAGTGGGGTCTTGGGAGATTCTAAAAAGTGTTTGTCTTCATAACCATAGAAATACCAATGTTTTCTGAATGATACTTTTTCTTCCACCATCCTACTTTGCTACACCAAATCTTGAACAAGATTCCAGTGGGTAAAAGTTTCATCACTTGCAAGAATGAAAGTCAGTGATTGATGTGGACTTTTATGTAAAGCTATTGTGGGTACATTATAGGTTATCGTAAGTATAAAGCAGGCATCATGGCATTCAGAGCAGTATTTGAAACATGCAGCTAGTTTCTGCGTACAAAACAGCTACCCTGTTTTGATGAGTTGATACAATTGGCCCTTGGAGATGTAAATATAATAATGGATGCCAATAATCAATACAAGGTACATTTAAAATAATGTGGTTTATACCATATGTTTTATTTACCAACATGTCCCAATTTATCCTTCCTTTCTTCCTCTATCAGGAATTAATTCATAATCACAAAAAAACCCCATCAAAAGTTCAACAAAACTACACATCATATTGAAAAAGTCTGACATAATCTCCATATTTAAAACATAACAAAAAAGAAAGAGGTCTCTTCAGATGTCTTCTTTCGTGTCAGGTTTGGTTGTTATAATGTTGCAGCAAGATACATAAAAACAATCCACGTTGCAAACTTCCTACTATATGCCAGGTATTGTGCTAAGCATTAAGAATACAAAGAAAGCAATTCTAAGCAATAGTCCATGTTCTCAAGACATTCACAGTATAAGTCTTGGGGAGGTCTGAGGCAGCCACAGCACTGCAGAACCTCCATCACAACAGCCCAGAATGGGAGTCCAGTGAAACCAAGCAAGTGAGAGTGTCGCAGCCCCAGTTATCTGCTGCATCTGCTTCTGAGACTATCAGTCTGCAGATTAAATGTCTGTAAGTCACCTATTTGAAATTCTAAAAGCCAAAATGGTGGAGTGATCCATAATCCCTATCCCTCCCCTTTTTGACCTTGCAAAAACAATAAATTATTTCCCTAGAAAAATCCTGGATCAGTGGAATCAGCAGAAGGGGTAAATAGTCTCGTAGCAAATGAGGCTATGAAAATTGCTAAGGAGGATTCCTCTTGCTGTGCCACAAAGGGAGGAGGGCAGAACTGGAGATATCTCAGACAGCCCCACCTCAGGGGACCAGGAGGAGATTCAGAGGCCCAGGGGAGTGGAGACTCACAACCACCAACATCAGGACTCCAGACATGTCTCTGTACCCCAGAGAAAATGGGAAGACACTACCAGAGTCAGGATCACCAACCACTGAGCTTGCCTTTGTTCTAGCTCAACTGAGGAGACCTCCCCTATCCAGACCACGCTTCCCCCACATTTAACAAGATAGCTAGCTCCTGGGGAATTCCAGGGAAACACACACACACGCACACACACACAAACATACACACACACACACACACACACACATAAACACACACACACGCACACACACATACACAAACCTTCATCTGGCCTCTGTTTTCTCACACCAGCCAGTTCAGCACCAGGTTCTTTAGCTTCCAGATGAAAGAACCAGAGGCCACAACACAAAAAGCCTCATCATCATGAGTAAGAAGCAAAGTAGAAAAGAAAAGAACAAAGAACCTTTCTATGAGGACATGGACCAAAGCACGAATACCAAAGACGTCAGCACTGAGACTGTACTTCCATCTGAAACTTCAGAAGGGACTATAAAATGGTTGTGAGCACAAAGAGCACTCTTGGAAGAGCTGAAGAAGGATTTTAAGGGCCAAATTAGGTAAATAGAGGAAAAACTGTCCAGTGATTTTATTTTTTAAATTTTATTATACTTTTATTTGTTTTCAGTGTTCTAAAATCACTTCCATATAACTTAGATTTTCTCCCCTCCATCCTCCTCCCTTTCTCCCACACTGTTCCTTCCCCCTCCCTGCTACCTCTCTTACCGAGTCTGCATACAATTTTATATAGGTTCCACACATATGTTCCTATTAAATGTTTTCACCTTAGTCAAGTTGCATAGAAGAATTAAAATGAATGATAGAAATTGTAAAACAAACCAAAATGTAATACAAAAGAGAATGATCTACATTCTGTGATCAAATTCCATAGTTCTTTCTCTGGATGTGGAAAGCATTTTTGCCTTAAGAGAACATTGGAAGTTTTTAAGTCCTTGCATTGCAATGAAGTTCTAAGGCTACCAGAAAACATCCTCGCACACCGTGGTTGTTGCTGTGTATAAAATTCTCCTGGTTCTGCTCCTTTTGCTCAGCATTCCAGGCCTCTCTGAAGTCTTCAGTGATTTTCAAAGTATGAAAAAAAGAATTCGTTGAAGTGAACAGCTCCCTGAAAAAAAATTGGAGAAATGGGAAGGGAAGAACAAAACCTAACCAGAGAATATAATTCCTTAAAAGGAATAATTGGACAGATGGAAAAGGAGATGCAAAAGTTAACTGAAGAAAACAATTTGATAAAAATTAGAATTGGACAAGTAGAATCTAATGATTCTGGGGGACATCAAGAATCAGTCAAACAAAATCTAAAGAATTAAAAGATAGAAGAAAATGCAAAATATCTAATTGGAAAAACATCTGACCTGGAAAATAGATCCAGGAGGAAAAAAATCTAAGAATTATTGACCAATCAGAAAGCCATGATGAATAAAGGGCCTGGACAATATCCTCCAAGGAACCATCCAGGAAAATTGCCTAGAATTCCTAGATCCAGAGGGCAAAATAGTCATCGAAAGAATTCAAAGATTGCCCTCTGAAAGGGATCCCAAATTAAAACAATATGGAATAACATTGTCAAATTCCAGAACTATAAAATGAAGGAGAAAATAATATAGACAACCAGAAAAAAACCATTCAAATATCAAGGAGCTACAGTCAGGATCACATAAGACCTTGTAGCTTCTGCATTAAAAGATCAAAGGAATTGGAATATGATGTTCCATAAGGCAAAGGATCTGGAACTAGAAATAAGGATCAATTACCCAATAAATTTTAGCATAGTAATTCCAAGAAGGAGATGGATATTCAGTGAAATAAGGGATTTCCAGATCTTCCTGATAAAAAGTCCAGAACTCAATAAAAAGTTCGATCTTCAAGCCCAGGTCCCAAGAGAGGCAGGAAAAGGTAAACGGTGGTAAAAGACTTGTTAGTCAATATTGGCAAACTGTTTACATCTGTATAAGGGAAAATGATACATGTTAATATTGAGAATTGTATATTTATTATGAAATATAAAAGGGATGTACATAGAGATAGGGAGCATATTTAAAGTAAATGATGTGATGATAAAAATGGAATTTGAGGGTGTGAAGGGATTGTAACAGGAGATATGAATAGGAGGAGGCATAAAATGGTAAATTACATGACAGGAAGAGAGACAAAATTATATTATAGTAGAGGGAAATAGGGGAGGGAGATGAGCATTGTTTGAGAGGTACTCTCATCTGATTTGGTTCAAGGAGGGAACAACAAAATTAAGTATGTAAATCTCACTAGCTCTACAGGAAATAGAGGGGGAAAGGGAAGCGGAGGCTAAAAGGGAGAGAATGAGTAGTAAGGGTAAAGGAGTATGAAAAGGGAGGGGACCTGAAAGAAGGAGAGGAAGACTGTGGGAGGAGGTGGGAAAAATTAAAACTCTGTTGTAGAGGGCAAGGGAGAAGGGAGAACTAAAAGCACAAAAGGTGGGAAATAGGATGGAGGGGAAGACACAGATATTAATCATAACTGTGAATGTGAATGGGATTAACATTCCCATAAAACAAAGATGGATAGCAGAGTGGATTAAAAAACATAATCCAATAATATGCTGTTTACAAGAAACACATTTAAAAAGGGGGATACACACAAAGTAAGAGTAAAAGTAAAAAGTGGGAGCAGAATATATTGTGCTTCATCTGATGTACAAAAAGCAGGAGTAGCAATCCTAATCTCAGACAGAACAAAAGCAGAAATGGATCTAATCAAAAGAGATAAAGAAGGAAGCTATATCCTGCTAAAAGGCATCAAAGACAATGAAGCAATATCATTAGTAAACATATATGCTCCAAGTGGAATAGCATCCAAATTCCTAGAAGGAAAGTTAAGGGAGTTAAGGGATCAAATAAACAGCAAAACTATACTAGTGGGAGACCTCAACCTTCCCCTTTCTGACCTTGATAAATCTAACCGCAAAATAAATAAGAAAAAAGTTAAGGAGGTAAATAAAACTCAGGATAAGGTAGATATGGAGACAATTGAATGGGGATCGAACGAAATTTACCTTTTTCTAAGCAGTACATGGCACATATACAAAAATTGACCACGTACTAGGGCATAAAACCCCAAAAACCAGTTCAGAAAGGTAAAGATAGTCAATGCATCCTTCTCACATCATAATGCAATAAAAATTATATCTAATAAAAGGCCATGGAAAGATAGACCAAAAATTGGGAACTCAATAATCTAATCCTAAAGAATGAGTGGGTTAAACAACAAATCATAGAAATAATCAAGAGCTTCATTCAAGAGAATGACAATAATAAATCAACCTACCATATCTTATGGGATACTGCAAAAACAGTTCTTAGGGGAAGCTTCATATCTTTGAATGCCTACAAGAGTACAATAGAGAAGGAGGAAATCAATGAATTGGGCATGCAACTGAAAAAATTAGACAAAGAACAAATTGAAAATCCTCAAGTAAATACCAAATTAGAAATTCTAAAAACCAAAGAGAGATTAATAAAATTGAAATTAAGAAAATTATTGAGCTATAAAATAAAACTAAGAGTTGGTTTTATGAAAAACCAATAAAATTTATGAAACTTCTGTCAATTTAATTTAAAAAAAACAAATTATCAATGACAAAAATGAAAAGGGTAAACTCCTCTCTACTGAGGAGGAAATTAAAACAATAATTAGAAATTAATTTGCCCATCTCTAAGCCCATATATTAGAAAATCTAAATGAGATAGATGAGTATTTTTAAAAATGTATGAATTGCCCAGATTAACAGAAGAGGAAGTTGAATACTTAAATAATTCCATCTCAGGAAAAGAAATTCAACAAACCATCAACGAACTCCTAGGAAAAATCTCCATGGCCAGATGGATTTACAAGTGAATTCTATCGAACATTTAAAGAACAGTTAATTCCAATACCATATTGACAATTTGGTAAAGGGCGGGAAGAAAGAGTCCTCCCAAATTTGTTTTATGGTACAAGTATGGTTTTGATACTTGAACCAGGAAGAGCCAAAACAGAGAAAGAAAATTATGGACCAATTTCTCTAATGAATATAGCAAAAATTTTAAATAAAAATTTATCAAAAAGAATACAGAAATTTATCATGACAATAATTCATTATAATCAGGTAGGATTTATACCAGGAATGCAGGGCTGGTTCCATGTTAGGAAAACTAGGAGCATTATTGATCATATCAACAACAAAACTGACAGAAACCACATGATTATGTAAATAGATGCAGAAAAAGCTTTTGAAAAATACAACACTCATTCCTACTGAAAACACTGGTGAGCATAGGAATAAATGGAGTTTTCTGTAAAATAATAAGCAACATCTACTGAAAACTTTCACCAAGCATTATATGCAGTGGAGGTAAGCTAGAGGCATTCCCAATTATATCAGGGGTGAAACAAGGATATCCATTATCACCACTATTATTAGATATGGTATTAGAAATGTTAGCTGAAGCAATAAGAGAAAAAAAGTTGAAGGAATTAGAATAGGGAAAGAAGAAATTAAGTTATCACTCTTTTTTTGCAGATGATATGATGATATACTTAAGAGAATCTCAGAGAATCAAGTGAAAGAACTACTTGAAAAAATAAACAACTTTAGCAAAGTTGCAGGTGGCAAAATAAACCCATACAAATCTTCTGCATTCCTCTGTATTAGTAACAAGTCCAACAGCAAGAGATAGAAAGAGAAATCCCATTTAAAGCTAGGGTAGATAGCATAAAATATTTGGGGGCCTACTTGCCAAAATAAATCTAGGGACTATATGAACAAAATTACAAAACACTTTTCGTAAAAATTTAGTCAGATGTAAGTGGAAAAACGTGAGTTGCTCATGGGTAGGCTGAGCTAATATAATAAAAATGGCAATTCTACCTAAATTAATTTACTTATTCAGTGCCATACCAATCAAACCATCAGATAATTATTTTCTTGAGCTACAAAACATAACATAAAGATTCATGTAGAAGAACTAAAGGTCCAGAATATCAAGGGAAGTAATGAAAAAAATTCTAGGGAAAGTAGTCTAGTTCTACCAGATCTCATGTTTTATTATAAAGTAACAATTATCAAAACACTTGTCACTGACTAAGGAACAGAGGTGTAATAAACTGGTGGAATAGGTTAAGTATTCAAGACATAGTAGTCAACGAATATAACAATATACTCTTTGGTAAACCCAAGGACTCCACTTCCTGGGATAAGGACTCTGACAAAAATTGCTGGAGAACTGCATAACACTGTGGCAGAAACTAAGCATAGACCAATGCCTGACACTGTACAAAAGAATAAAATCGAAGTGGGTACATGATCTAGGTATAAACATTGATACTATGAACAAATTAGTGAAACAAGGAATAGTGTATTCATCAAATTTATGGAGAAGGGAAGAATTTTTGATTAAACATGAGATAAAAAGCATTATGAAGTGCAAAATGGATGATTTTGATTTCATTAAACTGAAAAGTTTTTGCACAACCAAATTCAATGCAACCAAGATTAGGGGGAAAGCAGAAAACTGGGAAAGAATTTTTGCAACTAATCTCTGCGTTAAAGGCCTCATTTCTAAAATATATAGAGAACTGAGTCAAATGTACAAGAATACAAATCATTCCCCAATTGATAAATGGTCAAAGGATATGAACAGGCAGTTTTTACAGGAAAAATTTAAGGATATCTATAGTCATATAAAAATGCTTTAAATCACTATTGATTAGAGAAATGCAAATCAAAACAACTCTGAGATACCACATCACACCTATCAGATTGGCTAACATGACAAAACAGGAAGATGATAAATGTTGGAGAAAATGTGGGAGAGTTGGAACACTAACTCATTGTTGGTGGAGCTGTGAGCTGATTCAATCAGTCTGGAGAGCAATTTTGAACTATGCCCAAAGGGTTGCAAAAATGTACATACAGGTTGACCCAGCAATTCTGCTTCTAGGACTGTATCCCCAGGAGATCACAAAGACGGGAAAGGGTCCCACATGTACAAAAATGTTAATAGCAGCATTCTTTGTGGTGGCCAAAGCTCTGAATCAATGTAATGTCCATCAATTCGGGAATGACTGAATAAATTAGGTATATGAATGTAATGAAATACTATTTTGCTATATGAAATGATGAAGACTTCAGAGAGGCTTGGATAGTCTTATATGAACTGATGTTGAGTGAGAAGAGCGGAACCAGGAGATCTTTATACACAGAAACAACCACAGTGTATGAAGAATTTTTCTGGTAGACTTAGTACTTCATTGCAATGTGAGGACTTAAAAAATTCCCAATATACTCTTGAGGCAAAATGCCTTCCACATCCAGAGACAGAACTATGGAATTTGATTACAAAATGAAGCAGACCATTTGTTTTTGTTAAAAAAAAAAAAAAGAAAGAAAATTACAGAGAATCAGTAAAGAAACTAAATGAGACAATTAATAGTTGCTTTTCAATTGCAGGCTAAAAAACTAAAATCATAAAATCAACACCGTTTCTGTGTTGTAGTAACACACTTAGGGAGGTGATAATAGAATACGTTAATAAAATAACTATGAAATGTACAAAATATATGGGAGTCATTACACCGAAGTAAATGTAATACCTGTATATTTATCATCAAAAATATTATTTAAAAAAGTAAATTATAAATAGTTGAAAATATATTTTTGCTGAGAGATAGTCCATTTCAATAAAGATTGGTTTGTTGTCCTTCATTCCTGAAGAGGACCAAAATGCTATTGCTCTACTAGAGTCAAGTTGGAGTCTGCACAACTGTGGCTGATTAGAATAATATGTGCTTGAGATGTTCTACCGCAAGTCAGACACAAATAATCCATGTGAATATTTGGGGGGGATTATCTAAACTTGTACATCCCGTGTTTCCTTTGAGCTACGTCAATTCTGCTTTCTCATAGAGCGCAGCACCTTCTCTGCTATGGGCACTCCATGCTGAGCATTCCTGTGCCAGTATCTCCCACTCACATAATTAATTCCAAAGTTCTTAAGGAAGAACTAAGGAGCCCCCTTATAATGGTTCTTCTGACCATCATGTGAATACTTGACCTTTGTGAATTCTCCATAAAACAGCTTTTTTGGAAAGTGCACCTTTAGCTTACAAACAATGTGTCCTTGCCATTAGAGTTGTGCTCTCTGAAGTAAAGTTTGAATATTTGGCAGTTGTCTTTGAGAAAGGACCTCATTGTCTGGTATCTTATCCTCTCAGGTGATCTTCAGAATCTCCCTGAGGCAATACAAAGGGAAGTGATTCAGTTTACCAGCATGGTGCTGGTATACTGCCCAGGTTTTACAGGCATACAACAACGAGGTCAGCACAACAACTCTGCAGACCTTAATTTTGGTAGTCAATTTAATACAGCTTCACTCACACACTTTCCTTCAGAGCCTCTCAAAACCTGAGCTAACTCTGGCAATGCATGTCAGTCTCATTATCAATGCATACATCGCTGGAAAGTACACTACCAAGGTATGTGAACTTATTCACAGCATTCAAAATCTCCACTTACTGTAACAGATGCTTCCATGTATGGATGGTGCGATGGCAACTGGTGGAGCACCTGTATTTTCAATTTTCATTGTTAAACCAAGCTTAGTACAAGCAACAAAGAATCAATCCATATTTTGTTGCAGAGGCTGCATTGAGTACACAGTCATCTGCAAATAGAAAATCATCCATCAACACTCCCTTCACTTTAGTCTTGGCTTTTAGCCTTTTCATATTGAAGAGTTTACTATGAGTGGTTGTATAAAAATTAACCTACCAAAGGGATATTGTACAGAACTATATAAGAACAATTTATTTGGGGCGTATAAATGATGTAAAATATAAAGGAAATAATAAAAAGGCAGGGATGAGTGGAGAATATCACTTTCAGATCTACCACTATATAACAAAGTAGTCATTATAAACATCATTTGACACTTGTTTCAAAAAATAGAAAATTTTTTCAGTGGAATACAATAAACAAAGAAGGACCATAAAAATGGGAAACAGTAACTGATTATTCAATGTCCTAAAATATCAATTACCTTTGTACTTTGTTTTTGAGAAGAACTATTGGGAAAACTGAAAAGTGGTGTGAATAAAAATAGGCTTAGACGAACAACTTGTTGCATATATCACAATAAAATCAAGGTAGATATGTGACCCGGATATTAAAAATCATATCATTGCAACTAAGAGGAGAAAACGATTATGCACCTTTCACAATTCTGTGTAGGAAGTGAATTCTTGGCCAATCAGGGGATAGAGAAAATTACAAAAGACAAATTAGGAAATTTTAAAGACATTAATTTGAAAAAGCTTATGCATAATGAAATCTAACGCAACTAGAATAATGAGAGTAGCCAACAGAGAAAATATTAAAAAAATAGATGTGGTCAAAACATGTGAAAAATGTTTTCAAAAGAATTGGAAATTTATCAAAAATATTTTTAAAATTCTACTAAAAGAAGAAATGAAAATGGAAACATCTCTGAGGCTTCTATTCATAGTGATAAAAATGACAAAAGAGAGGAAAATAGGAGAATGACCAATATGTTGTCAGTGGAGATGTAAATCAATTCAAGCATCTGAGAAAGCAATTTGGAATTATGCAGAGAAAGTAACTAAAATGTTACATAACTTTTGCTCTACTCATTTTACTGCTAGGCATATACTATAAGAGAGACAATGATAACAAAGAAGGCTTCCATATACATCATTTGTTTTTACGAAATATTTATACTAGCGAAGAGGTATAATAGTAATTTTTTTTTGTTCCTTTCTATCCACCACCTCCCCCACCCTAGACAGTAAGCACAAAAGGAATTCTTATTGACTTAGAGTAACTAGGTTGTGCAGTGAATCAAGCACTGGGCTTGAAATCAGAAAGACTCATCTTTCTGAATTCAAATCTGACCACAGTAGCTATGTGACCCTGGGCAAGTTACTTAACCCAGTTTGCTTTAGTTCCTAAGCTGTAAAAATGAACTAGAGAAGGAAATGGCAGACCACTCTAGTATTTTGCTAAAAAAAAAAGACCCCCAAATGGACTTGACTGAAATGGCTGAACAGCAAAAGTTGACATGATGAATAAAAACTTAAAATAATGTCACTAAGAGTTGGGCACGACTGAAATGACTGAAGAACAAAAGTTGACTTCTCATGATGAATGTAGCAAAGTACAGAAAGTCTTATTTTTTGAAATTTGAATTGATTTTGAAATGATACAGAAAGTAAGAACTAGGGAAATAGTATTCACCAGAACTACAAAATTGTAAATAGAAAGAGTAAAAACACTGAAATATTTGAAACTTAATGTGGTAAAATCATAATGACCAAGCTTGGGCTTAAAGAAGAGCTATAAAAAGACATATTTGGAGAGGCGTATGTAGTACGTCTCTCTCCCTCTCTCTCTCTCCATATATATATATATATATATATGTATATATATATATATATATATACATATATATATATACATATATATGCACACATACATACATATGTATGTACTTGTGTGTGTCATAGTTTTTAGTTTTAGAATTTATTGAGTTTATATTCTGTCTTCCTTTTTTATTCTTATTAAAAGGAATGTCTCTCTGGGTAGAGTGATACTATGAAAAATGTAAGTGACAGAAAAGCAAAAGATAGGAACTAGGGTATGGTTTGTATTTGTGATTTCAATCAAATAGGGAAATCCTAGAAGAAGCAACTCCTTTTACCAGTGCAAGACTTCACCGTTTAAACAGCAAATTAAAATAGTTGTCTGGAACACTGAGAAATTAAATTTAATACCCAGCCACTATGTATTAAAGACAGGAGTCAAAGCCATATTTTTTCTCTGTGAGTAGAGTTTTCTATTCCCTTAAAAAATCCAAATCTCAAATTGCTTAATTAATAGTAAACTGTTTTGCCATCTTACTTGAAAAGCCATATTTCCTTTCTTCTAGTACTTGAGAATGAATTTTGTGGGAAAATCCTGAGTAAAGATATATGTGATCTAAACCAGGGTTTTCCAGTGACAAGATGTCAGGTTAGCCAGGTGGTTTCAATTACGTGGAACAATTGAGTAATGGGAAAGACTAGCTGAGGGGTTACCATCTTGGCATGACCAGCACTTTATCCAAGGACAAGAAATCCTAAAAATTCTCTATGATTTAATATCCAGCTGGTCACTTCAGTTCATAACGCATTCCACATGCTTAAATCATTAGATTGGAGCATGTTAGTGCCAGGCTACTGCAGTATTAGGTTAGCTAAGAGAGACCAGAGTAAGGAATTGTATCAAAGTGACTGGTAAAGTGGCTAGAGTAAAGATGAATTTCTAGTGCATGGTTATTACAGAAGGAAGGCTGAGATATTCAGAAGGGGAAGACTTAGATGTCCAAACTGGACAGGAGAAACTGGTGAATGCATAGTCATAAAAATACAGGCAAGAGCCTGGTATTCAAAAGTCAATACTAAGCAAAAGAGCACAATTCAAACCCTGGTAAAAGTCAAGAGGAAAGCATCACAATTCAATGTTCAAACTGGGCATAAAAAGGTGAAGAAAATAGTAGACAGAAGCTTATGGATCTACAAAGCCATACAGCTATGACTTGACTCTTGATCACAGGACAGAAGCCTCTGTGATTGTGTATGAGGCTAACCAGGGATATGCTCGTCAGCTTAAAATGTCTCACAAGAGGGGATTATTATATTTTTGGTGAGGACATTTACTCTTCAGAAATAGATAAACAGCACAAATCAGGGCTTGATGTTTTGTTTTGTTGAGTGTCTAGACTTTAGAAAACTATGGAGAAAAAGTTAATAGTATAGAGTATAGATTAAAGTAAAAGTGTGTTGTATACATTGTAGGATGCTCAGCTATAATTGACTTAGCTCTTTTCAGAATTACAGTGATCCATGACAATTCCAAAAGTTGGAAAATGATGGAAATGCTATCCACATCCAAAGAACTATGAAGTCTGAATGAGGTCCAAAGTATATTATTTTCATTATTTTTTTTCTTTTAGGTTTCCTCTATCGTTCTATTTCTTCTTTTACAACATGAGTAGAATAGAAATATTTTTAACAAGATTACACATGTATAACCTATGTCAGATTTCTTTCTGTCTTGGGGAGGGGAGAGGGAAGAAAGGAAGGAAAGAAAATTTGAAATTCAAAATCTTACAAAAATTTCGAAAACTATCTTTACATGTAATTGGAAAAATGAAATACTACTTAGAAAAAGTGTTATGTATATATATATATATGCTTGTATATATATTATGCATGTAAATATGTAAACATATATACATATATACTATATATACACATATATATGTGCATGTATACATACATATATATATGTATTTTTTTCCCCCAGAGAACTGATTGTTAAATAGTTACAGTCTACCTCTGGAAAGAGTTATAGATATGTTATTCACAGGAACAAAACAGGTTCTTAAGATTGTGGTAAATGCAGTTGAGCCCTCAAAATTCTTATAAATGAAGAAAAAGTTTGTAATTGCTTGTTCGTGGGGTAATACATTCACTACCAAAGGGTTTGGCATTTTTTTATCCTCTACTTCATTCAGGGTTTTTATCTCCCCACTTAGATTATAAGCATTTTAAGAAAAGAAATGTTCTCACGTAGGACCATAGAATGTCAAAACTGGAATGGATTACAGAGAAAACTAATTTAGCCCTTTCATTTTACAGACGCAGAGAGAGTAAGGATTCCCCCAAAGCCAGGCAGGTAGAACATGGGAGGGGTGATAGTCAAATTCATGTTAGTTGCCTCCAAATCCAACGATCTTCCCACTATACTACGTTGCCACATTTTTATTTTTTTCATACTACTGTAGCTCCCATCACGCCACACCGCCTAAAAAAAGCATAGCATAGTATCAGGCCCAAAGAACCTCAATACATGCTGATTGCTCATACAAACATATGTCTTAGGAGAGGAAGATAAGGAGCACTGGATAGACAGCTTCAGAACCAGGAAGACCAGGATCAAAGTCTTGCTACTGACACATATAAGTAAGTCACTTAACCTCTCAGTGACCAAGGTAACTCTCTAAGACTATAATTAGCAGAAAAGTTGTTATCTACTTGGGTAGTTGGCAATTATCTCACTTGGGTATTTCCTACTGTAATGAAATCATAAGTACAATCTCTATTCTGATTTCATTCAGAACACTGAGCACTATTTTGCAAACTAGGGGTCATCACCCCTCAATAGTGGTAGGGAGAAATTTAGATTTCCACAAGAAGTGATTGACCCCTTTCCAGTCAAGAGATTGAAAGCAAGTTTCACATCACATACTGAAATTGCAAGTAGTTAAAAAAAGTCAGAACCATTTCCAGGCAGTTCAAACTACAATGTGAAATTTCTTACTTTCCCTAGATTTACCTATTCACTTGATCCTCTGGCAATAACCAAATCACACAAGTCCAGGAGAAAAAAGCACTGAAAGCCAAGTTTTTAGACTTGTCGTCCAGTAATTAGGATAAGTTCACTCCACAGCAGTAAAGAAATGTTTCCTATTTGATCTTATTAACTGATTGATATGAATTAATGCATTAGGATATTTGATTGTGTCATAAAATGTGTATATGAGCATCATGATTCAATTTAATGTACCCATTACTGCTTGATGTGCCATTATATTAGACTAAATTAAAAGAATTTTATGGAAAAATTACAATTAAAGACTCAAAATTGATTACATTCATAACTTAAAAGAAGATATTCAGTTCTATTAGTATTTCGAATAATTGTAATAAATATATTAGAAAACACTGTGAACAATTCGGGATAGAGTGAATAAAGTTAAAAGAAAGTAAAGGCAAAAACATTTTTAAATGTCAATTTCCACATTAAGTATGATATTTCCTTCTTAGTTCAAATTTGTATGGAATGTAAAAACTGAAATACCACATATTCATAGTTTTTGTCACAGCAAGCCAGTTTTGGGTCACATTGTCGTTATTGAGTGGCATTGTCTTTAATTCCCCAAATGAAAGATGAGTATTCTGCTTTAGCAACCTTGCAAATATTTTTAAAAAGTATGTTTTCCCACATTCTAAGGCAGAAAAGAGAAAAATTAACAATATCACTTTTTGTAATCATCGTTGCTACTTTGGAGTGAACAATTTTAACGTAACTTAGTGATTTCTTGAATTTCAGATACCAAATTTAAAATCCTTCCATCAAATTTTAAAATATGGCACTTTGGCCTGGACCAGACACTTGTTCATATTATATCTATTTCTAAGTCCTTCCTATTCTGCCATTTCACTCGTTTATTTTGTAAGATGGATTTTTCTAATACTCCTAATTTTTTCCCATTGAGGGTAAAGTCTAAACTGTTTTGTCACAATTTATAAAGTGAGCTCCAATGTCGTTACAAAAACATTTCTATAATCATATTCTTGCTTTATTTTCATCTACAGTAATTACTCAGATTTTCCTTTATTTCAATCTGTCATCATTTGACCTGGGCCAGGCAGAAGTTAATCATCATAGTCGGCCTTCACTAAGCTCTGCGGCAACTCCCATCTCCTCCCCAAAACTGATTATTATACATGAATATTGAATGAATAAGTTCCCTTGCAGACTGAGAATGATAATTTGTTAACTAGGTAGGAGCAGAAAAACAAGAATGTGGTGGGGATTGGGGTCCTGCGGTAGAAGGAAAAAATCCCAGAAACATGAGATTCTAATTTGAGGACTTTTCAAGGGACATTCGTCATTTATATGATCAAGTCCCTGTTTTGACAAGTGCCTAAACAATTCCTGGGTTGTCACAGTCTAGCCTTTAGGAATTTGAATGGAAGGAGGTCATTACTGGCTCCATGAGACCCTCATTGTTTTAGACTCGCTACTATTGGAACCCAGGACAAACCTCTCTGTGAGGTGAGCCTGAGGAGAGTGTTGACTGTGATTGCTGTTGTGTCTTATTGGTTATTATCAAATATCTTTGATTCCTAAATCTTTTGATCATTCTCAGTAAAGGTCCAGTTAGAACCATAGTAGTCTCCCATAGTGTTTATCCTAGCTGAATATGGAATCTGAGAACCCTTAGGGTTGATTTATATCCACAAATAATTTAAAGTTCAAAATTTGAAAATCTGTGTGTATTGGGAGGAGCGGATAGGTGGACGTTCTTAACCTGTATTCCAAGAACACAAATTAGCTTCTATGACAATGGATAGAGTGAGTAGAGAGAACCAGTGGTATAGGATAATATACAAGAAGGAAAAACAATAAAACTCACAATCTCAGATGACTACTAGGGAATTTGGAAATACATATTGACTCTCCTTCAAGCATCCTACTCACTCAATTTCTACACACTTTCCATGACCTATTCCTACCCACCTCAGTCACACAGACAGACGACCATATTCTTGTTTTTGCCAACACCCACAAATTTGTCATCTCCATCTTAGAGAATTACAAAAATCTCACTATCTGATGATTATCTATTGACTTTCCACTCTCCATCTGTTTCCCCTTACCCAGTCCAAATTTTCACCCATATTATGACCCACAATCCGTCAGTTCTCTCCCGGGTTGTCTCTCCTGTACTATCCAGTACCTCCTCTTTTCCCCGTCTTGAGCCCTTACAGAGTCAATTCAATTCCACTTCTTTTGAATCTTTAACCCTCTTATTATTTTGCAGATTGTACTCTTCTGGACCTCAGCTTTGAATCATTCTCACCATCCCTGCCTCATCTTATGGACAAATGCTGCTGAAGGAAGGTGGAGAAAAGCATGCAACCACTTTGATTGGGTCCACTATAAATTTATATTATGCAAACTTAATTGAGCCCTTACTGCTGCTAGGCAACCCCACTATACTGCTCTCATTAATTTACTAGCCCACTCTCTACAGAGATTCTCCTAAACCAAACCTTGGTTTAGCAGAGGCCCATGTGGCCCTCTAGGTCCTCAAGGGCAGCCCTTTGCCTGAATCCAAACTTCACAGAAACAGATCCTGCATTTGAGGACCTAGAGGGCCATATGTGGACTTAAGGCTGCAGGTTACCCACCTCTGTCTTAAACCTTTTCACTCCCCCTCAAACCTCCCATAGCTTCCCTTCCGACCACCCTTACAACTGAGAACCTTGCTTCATTCCTCTCCTATATGTGCTCTCCTATATTTTTCATCTCCTATTAGTCAGATGCCTTCTGTAACTAGTCCTATTTCACCCCTGTCTCACAGGAGGTGAGACCCTTCAACAGGACTGATCCTTTTGTCTTCTCAAGCATCTTTTCTCTTCCAATAGACTGTTACCTCTTTCATCTTCATTATAACATTTGCTTTCAATCTCTCTCCATCTACTGACTCTTTCTTATTGCCGACACACTTGCCAATGTCTCCCCAATCTGATGAAAACTTTAGTTGATTTTTCTGTCCTTACTATCACCCTATATTTTATCTACACTTTCTGGCCAAACTCTTTGAAAAGACTATCTATATTAGGTGCATTTACTTTCTCTCCTTTCATTCTGTTCTTAATCTCTTACAACTGAAATTCTGATGTTATCGTTCCACTGAAAATGCTCTCCCCAAAGTTACTAATGATATCTTAACTGCCAAATCCAAAGATATTTTCTCACTTCTCATTCTCCTCTGACTTTGACATTAGTGATCACTCCTCCTTGATACTCTCTTCTCATTAGGTTTTTAGGGACTCCACCCCCTCTTGGTCCTCCTCCAACCTACCTTATAGCTGCTGTCTCCTTTGCTGGACCTTCATCCCAAATGTGCCCTCTAACTGTAAATATCCACAAAGGTCTGTCCTGGGCCTTCTTTCTTGGTTCCTCTGTACTACTTCACTTGATGACCTCATCAGTTCCCAGAATTTAATGACCATCTCTGTGTTGATGATTCTCAAATCTACCTACCCTGCCTCAATCTCTCCTTCGAGTACCAATCTCACATCTCTCATGTTTGCATTGTTGTTGGGAAATTGCCTTCACTTATGATGATTGGCAATAAATCTGAAACATAATTTTTAAGTCTCCTTAAGCCAAGTCACCCTAACTACAAGAACAGTTACCTAAGACTACACCACACTATCTCATATCATTGGGATTGCAGATACAAAGCATTTAGTCAAATAATGTAGTTCAGATACAAAGCTCATAGTACTGGTAAAACTATTTGTACCCTTCTTTTCCCCAAAGTAAAAGTTAATCCAGAGATGGGTTTAGGGGTTTCAAGTATTATTTTCAGCTCTTTCAACAGTAGCCACTAGGAAATACAAGGTGACTTTGGTGAGGAAGTTGCCTTCTGATATTGCCATTATCAGTATTAGCTGCAGTTAGTAAGCTTCTATTAATCAAATTCACATCTGGAAAGATTTTAAATTATTCTGTGGAATGAACAGTGTTGCTTCTTTTCAAATTTAAAGGTAGCATTTGGGAGTCCTGCTCCTTTTAATCTCTGTTCATTTTAGTTCAGTTGATTAAAATAAAAAGAAATGGGCAAGGGGAAAGATTTACTACATTTTGAATACCATTTGTTGTAGATATTTTAATCTACAAAATTGATAACAATTCATTTTATACATTTGAATGTTCTCAAATTAAGAAATATACATAAAATTTTATCATTTGTTAGGATCCTTCCCTGATTATAATGTAACATTAGATTCCATTCCTAATAGATATTTTAAATGTTCTTCACAAAAGAGGGGGAAGGAGGAAGGACTTGTGTTTACACACTTGCAATAATTCTGAGTATAATAGATAGGTCTATTTTCTGAAGAAGAGTGAGGGAGTTGGAAAGGTAGATACTATTTTGCTGATATCTGGGTGTAGATCTTGGCTGTAGAGCAAGTCCCTATTCTTAAAATGGAGAAAAAAAGAGCCTAAGAGACATCTATTCCATTAAGGCAAATAAGATAGTGGAGATCAGACAGAGAGATAAAAGAATCACAAGCTCTTAGTTGGTTGGTACTTCAGAAGTCATCATGCCCAACCTAGGTTGAAGCAAGGATCATCTGCAATGTACCAGACAAATTGTCATCCATGCTGCTTACAGACTTCCATATGGTACAAACAGTGACCTCTTGTAGAAGTCTTTTCTGTAATTAATTGTTTCTTGTTGTTATGGAGTTTTTCCTTATGTTAAATAGCTTGAATTTTCCCTTTTAAAATTTGAGTTCTGAACTCTGGACTAAGGAGAACATATTTAATCTTTTTATTATCAGAAGACAGCTATAACTACATATTTTCTTATTCCAACCATTTTTCTTCTCCAAGTTACACAGCCCCACTTCGTTTGGATGACCTCTCATATGATATATGATATGCAGGCCCATCATCATTCTGGTTCAAATTTTCTCTAGTTTTACAATGTCTTATATAACATATGGCACCCAAAAAAGTATACAATATTTTATATGTGTTCTGACCAAGGAACAATTCAGCAGGATTTTCACCTTTCCACTCCTATCCACGGTAAAGTATCCTAAAATGGAATTAACTTTTGTGCTCCTCTGTGTGATTTTGATTTTCTTAAAATTTCAGTATGCAAACAGGCCAAAGAGCAACCTATATTTTAAAATGGACACAATCTTAATTCTTAATTCAGGATTAATTAATATTAAGTAGTACATTAAAACCTACAGAGCTTTTGATATCATATATGTAAATACAGCTTTCATATGATAATTGCTATTTTTATCCAAGTATAAGATTACTCCAACCTAATCCATTCACTGTGCATTCCTACCCCACCTCCCTCATTAAGTCACTGTCCTACTCTCTACTGTGACTTTTCCAAACCTTTTGTCCCATCTCAAACATTCCATGCATCTCTTTCCCTCTGTTCTATCTGTTCAGAACTTTGCTTTCTGCCTCCTCCATCCCCAAGTTGAAAGTATCTTATCTTCTGCTCATTTCATATCATTCAAATGATTTTTGCCACTATTTCCTTCACCACTGCCTTAAGTGAAAAAGTAACCTACTTCTTGCCAAAAAAAAATCCCTCTATATGTACTAGGCATGATGTTCCATCCTGACTTCTCAAAGTAATTATCCTGTCTATTAGTCACACTGTCATTAATATTTAATCTCTGTCTACTGGCTGTTTCTCTGTTGACTACAAACATCTTCCTGTCTCTAAAATCCTCAAAAATGTCTACTTTATCCATCCATCCCAGTCATATAACTTCCTGTGAAACCCTTCTTCTTCATGGCTAAGTTTCTTAAGAAGTTGACTGGAATCAATGATTACACTTTATTTCCTCTTACTGTTTTCTTAATTCAATGAAGTCTGACTTGTGACTTCATCATTCGATTGAAATTGATCTCTCCAAAGTTATTAGAGTTCTCTTGCTTTCTAAATCTCATGGACTTTCCTTAATCCTCATTTTTCTTGACCTCCTTGCAACCTTTAGCACTGTCTATTATGCTTTTCTTCTCAGCACTCTTTTCTCTCTAGGTTTTCATGACAGTTTTCTTTCCCAGTTCTCCTTTTCCAGGCTGTGGCCAATAGACATGGATGTTCACTAAGGTTCCATCCTGGACTCTTTTCCTTTCCACAGTATTTCACCTGATGATTCCATTGGTTCTCATTGACTTTATTGTTCTCTATATGTAGATTATTCAGATCTATTTATAATACCTAACATTCATATAACTACTTTATGGTTAACAAAGAGCTTTGTAATTGCAATCTCATTTTATTTTTACAATAATCGTTGGAGGCAGAGTCTGTTGTTATCCGAGGAAACTACAGATGAGAAAATTTAAGGGACAAATAGCTATTGAGAGATACTCGCATCTGATTATAGATATAAGATGCTCATGATTCCAAGTCTAGCACTCTATCTAGTGCGTCAACTTGTAGCTTCTATGTAGCCCTAGGCTCTCCCCTTGCCCCAAATCTTACATCTCCAATTGTCTGTTAGACGTTTCAATTTATACGTATATTGACATCTAAAACTCAATATATCTAAAAGCGAACTCAACTTTTCTCTCAAACACTTTCCTCTTCCTAACTACTACCGTGAAGGCATCAGTATCCTTCCAGTCAATTCCAGGTTCACAGCATAAGTGCTATGCTCAAGTTCTTCTTTTTCCACTCTATTCATGTAGGCATTCAAAGATGTAAAATTTCCCCTAAGAATTGTTCTTGCAGAATCCCATAAGATTTGATATGTTGTTTCATTATTGTCATTGTCTTGAATGAAGTTGTTGATCGTTTCTATGATTTGTTGTTTAACCCACTCATTTTTTTAGGATTAGATTACTTACTTTTCAATTAATTTTTGGTCCATCTTTCCATGCCCTCTTATTACATGTAATTTTTTGGCATTATGATCTGAGAAGGATGCATTGACTATCTCTGCCTTTCTGCACTGGATTGTGAGATTTTTATATCCTACTACATGGTCAATTTTTGTGTATGTTCCATGCACTTCTTAGAAAAAGGTATTTCTTTCTATCTCTATTCAGTTTTCTCCAGAGAGCTATCTTATATACCTTATCCAGTGTTTTATTCACTTCCTTAAGGTCTTTCTTGTATATTTTAAGGTTAGATTTCTCAGGTTCGTAGAGAGGGAGATTGAGATTCCCCACCAGTATAGTTTTGCTGTCCACTTCTTCCTGTAACTCCCTTAACTTCCCCTCTAATAATTTGAATGCTATACCACTTGGAGCATAAATATTTAGAAATGATATTGCTTTGTTGTTTATGGTACCTTTTAGCAGGATATAGTTTTCTTCCTTATCTCTTTTGATTAGATCTATTTCTGTTTTTGCTTTGTCTGAGATTAGGATTATGACCACTGATTTTTTACATCAGCTGAAGCAAAATATATTCTACTCCAATGTTTTACCTTTGCCTTTTGTGTATCCCCCCCATTTCAAATGTATTTCTTGTAAACAACATACTGTTGGATTATGGTTTTTAATTCATTCTGCTATTTATCTTCATTTTATGGGAGAGTTCATCTCATTCACATTCACAGTTATTTTTAGTATCTGTGTCTTTCTCTCCACCCTTTATCCCACTTTTTGTGCTTTTAGTTCTCTCTTCCCCTTCACAACAGAGTTTAAATTTTTGACCACCACCTCCTGAGTCTTCTCTTCCTTGTTTGAGTCCCCCTCCCTTTTACTCCCTTTTACCTTTACTACTTCTTCCCTCCCTTTTTACCTCGCCTGCCCTTTCTTTCCCCCTTTCCCTCCTACTGCCTATAGTCTTAGTTATGCTTAGATGCTTAAGTAAGTTTGTTAATCCCTCCTTGAACCAAATCAGATGCAAGTATCTCTCAAACAATGCTCATCTCTCTCCCTCTTTTCCTCTACTTTTTGTGCCTCTTCCTATGATGTAATTTACCATTTTCTGCCTCTTCCTTTTCACATTTACTGCTACAATCCCTTCACACCCTGAAATCACATTTTCATCATATCATTTACTTTATACTCCCTCCCTCTATGTATGTACATCTCTTTTATATTTCATACTAGATATACAATTCTCAAGACTAACAAGGCTTGTCTTCCCTTATATGATGTAAACAGCTTGTCCATATTGAACAACATGTTTTTCTTTTCCCCTATTTACCTTTTTATGCCTCTCTTGAGACCTGCATTTGAAGATGGAATTTTCACTTGAATTCTGGCCTTTTTATCAGGAAGGTCTGGAAATCCCTTATTTCATTGAATATCCATCTCCTTACCTGATATATTATGTTCAACTTTGATGAGTAATGGATTCTTGGTTGTAGCTCCAGCTCCTTTTCCTTATGGAATATGATATTCCAGTTCTTTGATCTCTTAATGCGGAAGCTACAAGGTCCTGTTTGATCCTCACTGTAGCTCCTCGATATTTACATGGTTTCTTTCTGGCTACTTGCAATATTTTTTCCTCCATTTGATAGTTCTGGAATTTAGCAATGATATTCCTTGTTTTTTGAGCTGCCATTGCCTGAAGTTGGGGCCAGGGGAGGAACCTGCTCCCTTCTTGCCTACTTGAAAAAGCCTTCTTACTGACCTATGAATTTGTCTATCGTGTTTGTGAGTTGAGGGATCTGAGAACTGCCACTGCTGCTGCTGGGGACTCCACCCCTGTTCTGGACCTGTTTCTCTTGGTGCTATGCAGCCAAGGCTGGGCTGCGTTCTGTTCCACACCCGGTGTGATAGACATTTTGGTTGGCTTTCTAACCATTTGGTTGGCTGGAAATCTCTTTCACTCTGTTGTTCTGTGACTTCTGCTTATCTAGAGTTTGTTGAGAGTCATTTTTTACAGGTATTTTATGGGCTGTGGGGGAAAAGCTAGAGTAGGTACATCTTTCTACTCTGACATCTTGGATCTGCTCCTCTTACTTAATTTTCAAAATCCTCTTTGAGCTTTTCCATGGCCTGAGACAAATTCATATTTTTCTTAGAGGCTTTGGATGGAGGAGCTTTGACTTTGTTGCCTTCTTCTGATTGTATGTTTTGATCTTCTTTGTCACCAAACTAAGATTCAATAATCAGAATTTTTTTTGGGGGGGGTTGGTAGGGAATTTACACTGTATGCTCATTTTTCCAGTGAAATACTTGACTTTCTAAGTTTTTTTCAATCTATGACTCTGCTTCGAGTCAGAGAGGGGCATCATACCATCCCAAACTTCAGGAGCTTTATATAACGGTTTGCTGAACTACTTCTAAGTGCCTGTGAATTTTCAGTTCTTCCAAGGTAGTATGATAAAAGGAGAGGTCTTTACTCCTTTCCTGACCTGTGTTCTTGTCTATGAGTGATCACAAGCATTCTTTTCTTCCTTGGAACTGTGAGGAGGATCCCCACTCCACTGCACCTCAAGTCCCACCACACCAGTGCTCCTTCTTTCTCCAGGACCACCACCCAGGACTGTGACCCTGATCTAAGCAGAGCAAAGCTAGAGAATCCTGCCCCAGTGCCAAAAAAGAGATTCCAGAAATGGCCCTCTAATCAGCCACTGGATGTGAATCAGGATCTCCAGAAATAGCCTGCCTCTGCGACCACCACCTCTGTCAGTGGCAGAGTGCACCTCTCCCCCATTCACTTCTGACAGAGTTTTTCCACTGACCTTCTATGCTGACTTTGACCTTTGTGGGCCAAAATATCTGAAATCACCACACCTGCCAGTAATTCAGTCCCTTAAGTCCTGTTCTGGCCCCTCTGTGCTGTGTGGCCTATCTTGGACTTTGTTTTGCTCCCAGTCTCATGTGATAGACCTTTACTGTTAACCTTCCAGGTTATATTGGGCTGAAGGCTTGTTTTACTCTGTCATTTTGTGGATTCTTCCACTCTAGAATTTGTTTTGAGTCATTTTTACAGGTATTTAGAGTGATTTGAGGGAGAGCTCAAGCAATTCTGAGATTTTACTCCACCATCATGGCTCCACCTCCTCTGTCTTCCTTCTTGTTTAAGTTAAATTAGCTTTCTGCAAGACACTTTTCTTCATCCCTGTTAATGTTAGTGCCTTACCTTTGAGACTACTATCACTTTATGATATCTATACTTCATTCATATAGATATATATGATTCAATTTATCCTTCATAAATTTGATTTTGCTTGATTTAGCCTGAAGTCTGACTGTAAAAGTATTTTTGAAACTTGATTCTGTCATCAATTTTTAGCCTTACCTATCAGATTTATATCACTTTCAGGTTTGGTAAGTATACCATTTATGTCTCTATTCATGCCTTTAATATAAATAAGTGACATCCAAGATTAAAGATAAAGTGTTCTGTATGGTGTTCAAAGCCCTTCAAAATGAACCTCTTCTATTGTCTTTTCAATATTCTTACAATTTTCTTAATCCTTTCCACACATACTCTGATTTGGGGCACTTGGTTCTTTACTGTTCTTTAAACAACATACTCCATCTCTCAATGCTAGGTCTATGATTCAGTGCAAAATGAAGAGGAGTGTGCACTTGTTCCTGTGTATGACAGACCAGTGATTACACTGGTCCCCATTGCTTGAAGGCCAGTGCAAGATTAATTATATTTCAATCCTCCAGAGTTCTCTCAAGGAGACTGGAGGGTGCCCAGTCTCTGTCATTGACCCAGGCCACAAGGAAGTGGGTTCCCCAATTTTATTTCTCTATGCTCTAGTTACATATAACCACTCAATAGAGTTTTCAGTTGCTTCCTATTCCTTTTCCCTGTACATTTATAAGTTCATTGGTGCTGGATTCAGAGTGAATCCTTGCCTTAGTGTACCTTGCTTTACCAATTCTTTGTTAACTGTTTATAATCAGAAACAGTCAGTTTCCACATTTATTTCTCATTTTTTTTGCCTATACAACTTTTTTAAATGAGTCAGTTCAGTTTAGAATTGTTTTAATTGTATCGTATCATTTTCTGATTTTCATTCTTTTAGTTTTGAATTTTTATCTCTGTTTTACAAAGTTTGTGTTAGGATTATGCCCAGACAGTTGATTTCATAACGACTTCTACATCATTAGTAATTTCTTGTCTGTGAAGGTAAAATTCTATTGTTATTACTATTTAGTGTTTACCAGACTAAATTATAGACATTTTTTTAAAGAATGCGTTTATGATACATGGAGACAAGACATATCCATTCCTTTTCTAGAAATGATTAATGATAGCAAACAATTTCTTTAGGTTGAAATTTAAGCTTAATGGCTCATTTCCTCTCCCCTATTCTTCATTTTAAATGAGTTGGTGTTTCACAACCATGCTAGAGAATAGGAAAGGATTCATAAGGCATTGCCAAAGATACAGATTGGTTGGCCTTGTGGATATATTCATCATTTCCCAAACCCTTTAGAATACCTTATACTTAATGCTTTGAGTGGCTAACAGAAAGGTCTCACACCTAAGCCTACTCTAGAGACAAAACTAAGTAGGCGACATAGACACCAAGGGAAAATTCCAAAGGAACGACAGACCCCTGAAAGCTGCCTGCTTCTACCACATAGTAGTTTCATATAGCTATCTTTCTTCATCCTTTCTTCCCAGTCTTTTTGAGAATCATAGTATAATAGACCATCATTTATTGAATAACAAGCCAGACCTTCTGTTATTTCTGTTTTTATCTGCTCCCTACAGGTTACTCTAGAGTGTGAGAAACAGGACAGTTTTTTATCCAGTCAATTGGTAGGAGTTTTTTTATCTCTTCCCCTGAATTTAACTATCCCAGATGATTGTAAGTAATAAAATTCTTCAAATAAAAAAAATTTGGTGAATTCAAAAATATTATGTTAGATTTTAGCATCTTTTTCATTCAATGAAATGTTATTATTTTATCTTATATCGTAATCTATCCAATTTGCTGATGAGATGATGATTTACCCAGAAAATTCTGATAAAGAAGCAAAAAATCTGATTTAAATAAGTAATTATCTTCAGTAAAATAGCAGGATACAACACACAACACCAGGAACATTTCTAATTAGCATAGAAATAATCTATGATAATCTACAAAAGAATAGTAAAAAGCAGTTTAATTCATTATAACTATAAAGTATCTGGGAGTCAATATCTATATAGATGGAATTATACTATGTTTCTAAGAGAAATAAAAAAAATCATCTTAAATAAGTGGAGGGATATTCAGTGTACATAGGTGAGTAAGCTGTAATGTGTGACTCAAAGTCCACTTGCATTAAAATCTATTAAGTTGTGGACTCTGATTATTCAGTGTTCTATGGCTGGGTCAAAGTTGGTAAGAACTGGAGAGAAAAGATACTGGTCTTCTCTTTTATACCTTCAAGAGAGAAGGCACAAGCTTCCAGACTCTCCTTCATCTTCATCTCCTGGGCTTTCCTGACATCCTTCAAGTCCCAACTAAAATTCAACCTTCTTAAGAAACTTTTCCAGTCACCTGTAATGATAATAGTGTCTTCCCTCTGTGATTACCTCTAATTTACTATTTAAATATATATTTTCTGGTATGTAGTTTTTTTCTATGTTCTCTTCCATTTTAAACCGTGAATTTCTTTTTTTTAATTTGTTTTCAGTGTCCTACAATCACTTCCATATGTCTTAGATTTTCCCCTTCCCTCCCTACTTCACCTCTCCCTTCCTGAGATGGCATAGTTTTATATAGGTTCTGCCCATACATTCCTATTAAATACATTTCCACCTTAGTCATATTGCATAGAAGAATTAAAATGAATGGGAGAAATTATAAAATAAACCAAAACATATTACAAAGAAAATGACCTGCTTCATTCTATTATCGAGTTCCATACTTTTTTCGTTGGATGTGGAAGGAATTTTCCACTAAGAGACCATTAAAAATTATTTAAGTCCTTGCATTGCAATGAAGTACTAAGTGTACCAGAAAAATTCCTTTCATGCCATGGTTGTTGCTGTGTGCAAAGTTCTCCTGGTTCTGCTCCTTTCAGTCAGCATCAGTTCATATAAATCTTTCCAGGGCTTTCTGAAGTCTTCCTGTTCATCATTTCTTATAGTGAAACAGTATTCCATTACATTCATATACCACAATTTATTCAGCCATTTCCCAATTGATGGGCCTCTCCTTGATTTCCAGCTTTTGGCTACCACAAAGAGAGCTGATATTAATATTTTGTACAAGTGGGACCCTTTCCCATTTTTATGATCTCTTAGGGATACAGTCCTAGAAGCCGTATTGCTGGGTCAAAGGGTATGCACATTTCTGTAACCCTTTGAGCATAGTTGGGCCTTATAGATGGCTGTATTCATTGACTACTATGTCTTGAGTACCTAACCTATTCCACTGGTCTACCCCTCTGTTTCTTGGCCGGTATCAAGTGGTTTTGATAATTTCTGCTTTAGAATACAATTTCTATTCAGTTCTGGTCTTTTCAACAAAAGTGCTTGGAAGTCCTCTATTTCATTGAAGTTCAATGTTTCCCTTGATGTATTATACTCAATTTGCTGGATCAGTGATTATTGGTTTTAATCCTATGTCCTTTGACCTCTGGAGTATCATATTCCAAGTCCTTTGATCCCTTAGTGTAGAAGCTGATAAATCCTTTGTTACCCTGATTGTATTTCCATGATACTTGAATTGTTTCTTTCTGGCTGTTCATAATATTTTCTCCTTGACCTGGTGATGCTGGAATTTAGCTACGATATTCCTAGGAGTTTTCCTTTTCGGGGTTTCTTTCAGGAGGTGATTGGTCAATTCTTTCCATTTCAATTTTACCTTCTAGTTCTAGAACATCAGAGCAGTTTTTCTTAATAATTTCTTGGAAGCTGATGTGTAGGCTTTTTTCTTTTGATCATTGTTTTCAAGTAGATCAGTAATTTTAAAATTATTTTTCCTGGATCTATTTCCCAGGTCAGTTGTTTTTCCAGTGAGATCTTTCACATTGCCTCCTATTTTTTTCACTTTTTTGGTTTTGTTTTGTAATTTTTTGGTTTCTCATAAATTGATTAGATTCTATCTACTCCATTCTAATTTTTAAAGACTATTTTCTTCAGTGAACTTTTGAACCTCCTTTTCCTTTTGGCTAATTCTGCTTTTTAAAGCATTCTTCCCCTCATTGGCTTTTTTAACCTCTTTTGCCATTTTGGTTAGTTTATTTTTTAAAAGTGTTATTCACTTTAGCATTTTTTGAATCTCCTTTAGCAAGTTGTTGAGTTGCTTTCCATGAATTTTTTTTTGCATCACTCTCCTTTTTCTTCCTAGTTTTTCCTATACCTCTTTTACCTTGTTTTCAAAATCCTTTGTGAATGAGATTTTGAATGTAAAAGCCTTGACTTTTATATCTTCCTTTCATGATATGCTTTGTTGTTCCTCATCTGAAAGTATGGAAGAAAATACCTGTTCACTAAGAAAGTAATCTTCTATAGTCTTATTTCCCCCCTTTTTTGGGCATTTCCCCAGTAAGTTACTTGAGTTTTGAGTCCTTTGTCAAGTGGAGTGTATATTCTAAGGACCTGTAAGTTCTCTGTTCCTGCAAGGTGTCACAGGAGTTTACTCCTCTTCTGGCCTTCTCTCCATTCTGTGAGCAACCACAAGTATTCTTATCTGCCCAGGATCTGCGAGTGGGATTCTCTCTCCACAGTCACTACCAGCTCTACCACATCAGTGCTCCTCCTCACCCCATGATGGCCCCTCAGACTTGAGATCCAGATTATCTACTCAATTCCCCAGGGTATTTAAGCTGAGGGCTCCAAAAGGGGATGCTGCTGCTGCAGTGACTGCTGTGGCCTTGGGGTAGGGACTGGGGCCAGACCTGCACTCCCCTCTCACCCAGGTGAAAGAGCTTTCTTATTGGAATTTAAAGCTGTCTTTGGCATTTGTCGGGTGAAAAATCCGGGAACCACAGGTGCTACCATGATTCCACACCCTGAAGTCTGCTCCAGTTCCATCCTTGCTGTGTGGACAAGACAGGACTGTGTTCCTGGGCTGGACTCTGTTCAGAACCTGGTGTGATAGACCTTTCCTGTGGGCCTTCCAGGCTGTCTTGTGCTGAAAATCTCTTACACTCTGTTGTTTTGTGACTTCTGTTGTTCTGGAATTTGTTTAGTCATTTTTACAGGTTTTTTATGGGCTATGGGGGGAGAGCTAGAGCATGTCCATCTTTCTACTCCACCATCTTCATTTCACCCCACCTATTTTTTTTCTTCAGACTCCTTGCAGCCATGCAAATTTGTCTTTTGTCCTATTCCCATTCCCACTTTTGCCTCCCTCTCTGCCTCCCTCCTTCCTTTCTTCCCCCTTCTTCCTTCTCTTCCTTCTTTCCTTCCTTCCTTTTTTTTTCCTTTCTTCTCTGACTTGAGATGAATAAACCCTTGGAAGTAGTCAAAAGGCCATAGATCAGTTTTTATACATTTATACACTCCTTGAATTGTAGAAAAAGGTAGAATCTCAGGGTTCTGAGTGAGGATGTAAGGAAAGACATTTTATCATGTTAATTAATAAAGCTTTTTGTGGTCAGTTTGTGGTTTAAGACTTCTTTCTCTCTCTCTTCCTCTTTTCCTTTCTTTTCTTTTCCTTTCCCATCTTCTCCTTTTCCTCTTCTCCTCTCTCTGTCTGTCTTTGTCTCTTTCTGTATCCCTGTCTCTCTCTTTCTCTTTTTCCTTCCTTCCTCTTCATCCTGTGAATTTAACTGTAATTGCTCAGTATCTGTAGTATCTGTATCTGGTCCATGATTTTTCTTATGGCAGGGGAGAGTTGAGAGTTAGTGGGGACTTAAGAAAATGTCAAATCTTCCATCTTGCTATTCAAGTGAGCAAAAAGTCTTAGACATGCATTTCTTAATTTGATTTTTTTTTCCTTTTGGGGGGATTAACTATATATTGCATGAATTCAATCACTACTATTTGAAAAAATAAGGGTAACAACTCATTAACATCTACAGTTATGAGGGATGAGAAAAGGAGGTTCTTAATCCTAGATTTCAGCCTTTGTTTTCCTGAAAGATTCATTTTTGTTAGCTTCCTTTTCATGCAGATCTCTACCTTCTTTACTCTCAGACTTGTAGAGACTTCATTGATCATGTCCTTGGAGTAATAAATAATTACGTATTGCTTTGAAAGAAACTGACAAGAAGTAGTTTAAAATTAACTACTTTTAATTGCATGCATTGTTATATATTTATGACTGCAATCTGATCCCCATCCTCCTGAATAGACCTTGGAGGAAAGGTTCTTTTCCACCTTACATTGTCCAAGAAAAAAACAAAAAATGTAGAAGTGACCCTGGATTAGAATTGAAAAGAAATAATTCTTTATTTTAATAATTGTTTTAGAGTTTCCATGCCTTCCTATGCATTAATTCACATGGTCTTCATAACAAAACTATTGCCTTATTATTGTTCCTCTTTAACAGATGTGGAAACTGAAGGTCCAAGAAGTTCAGTGATTTCCTTCGGGCAAACCAGATAATAAGTAAAATAATCAGAATTAGAATTCAGATGCTTTGATGTATAACTCCCACAATGTCTATGATTGAAGCAAAGCTTAACTTATTGTGAACTTTATATATACATTCATTTACCAAATGGTGATTGTAGCCCACTCTTAGAAGCTTTTGGGATGCCAATCAAATTAGCATCTTTTGCTGTTTTTGATTTTACTAAAAGTGCCTCTGATTGAATAATGTGATTAAAGATCTTTCCCACCCATTGATGGTTTTGCCCATTGGGGGAAGTTTGATTAGGGGAATTGTTTTGTAGGTGGATCTCAAGTACTTTTTGTTTTTTCTATTGAGGAACTGGGTCAGAAAGTCATGCTCTCTGGTTCTAACAAGTGTACAAGTACTCTGAAAGTGAGATTTACTTTGGGGTTCAGTTTTTGTAAGAAGGTTTGAGTGCCAGATGAGAACTCTGGGAATACTCCTGGCTTTGAAAACCCAGATGTCTGTGCTTCCCTCTCTGGAAGCTATGGTCAGACAGTTTGACTGTCTACTGAATTCAGGCAGAGGAAGCCATGTCTGTGGATTTTTGATTACTTTGGAGCTTAACGACTGGAATTGTTTGTTTGGCCAGACAAGGACTCTGGAAAGTCACTTTCTGTAGCCTCCCTTCAGCTTTGAAAACCCAGATGTCAGTGCTTCTCACTGTGGTAACTATGGTCAGACAGTTGGGATACAACTGTACAACTCTTTTGAATTCAGGAAGAGGAAGTCATGTCTGTTGATTTTTGATTTTCCTGTATTTCCTTTGACGTTCTGGGTGCTTATTCCCCTGAACTAGGTGAATGATGTACGTGCTTGGTTAAAGAAATAATACATGTGCTTGATTAAAGTGATTGTTAACCCCTTGAAAGTTACTTTCCTTTTATGAAGCAGATCTAAGAACCTGTAATAGCAGCCCTCCCCCATGTATGTTGGGGTACTTTGTGTTACATTATGATGTAGTCAGCAGGATTTGCATATATTAAAAGGAAAGTATGGAGCTTTATGAGACAGTGATAATTGTCTGTTGTTTTCCACTTATGTTTGCTATGGTTCTGTGGAGCCCTAGGAGCTCCAAGGCTCAGGTGGATTAGCCCGGCTTCTGAGTGGGCTGGAGGAGGGAAAGCCCTGAACAGCAAGACCTCTGAATGGAGCTTGCAGTCCCTGGAACCTGAGTGGAAAACACCCTAGGTACTCACCTGGGTGAGGTGAGAATGAAAATGGAAAACTGCCTGTGGACCAATCTTCAAGAGGTGAATGGTGGAACAAGAGCAGAAGTTGGAGCAGAGAGCTTCCTGAGCTCCAGTTCCCATTTCCAAATCCTGAGGGGGTGGCTGGGCAACAAAGCCATCAGGGTGGAGCCCTTGGGGGCAAAAGGGCACTTCCCCCTACCCGCCCTAGGCCACACCACCCTCTGGTTCCCAAACTGTCCCCTGAAAACTGTCCCCAAACTGCAAAAAAGCACTCAATGGATTGCTGCACGGTCTCTATCTTGCCCCAGGGCTGAACTCCAAGCTCCTGTGTTCCTCCTCCTCCAGCAGGAGCTGGCTTCCTCCAGCTCCCACCAGAGTCTGCACTGACAGAACATTTGATCTGCTTGTAGATGGTAATGTACATGGTTTATTGATGTGTTTGATGACCTCATTGCCTTCCCTTGAAAATATTTTGCAAAGTGAAAATATCCAATATTGTATTGCCAAAGGAAAAAAAAGAAAGCAGGGGCAATCTAGGAGTTGCAAATATATTGCATTTAAATTGTCACTTTTAACATATTTTAGATTGCAAGAGAAGTCTAATCATAAAGCCTAAATTTTAATTGTGGTTTCTGCTACCCTTTAGGGGGTGAACTTTTTTTTAAAATACAACTCAACATATCATCAAGGAATAGTACATTTCCCATTTTGAACACATTGCTGAAGTAATTTCATATACTATAGCTCAGAATCACTATAGCTAACATGATGAAAAAATATGGATCAGCTAGTAGATTTTTCTATAATAAATTAAAAATTTTCTATTTCTACTTATTAAAGAATAGACAATATTGCTGTTACTGTATACAATGTTTTTTTTTTGGTCCAGCTCACTTAACCCTTCATCATTTCATGCAAGTCTATCCATGACTTTCTAAGATCATTGAGCTCATAATTTCTTACAGTTGTCATATTCCAAGACAATCACACACTACAACTTCTTCAGTCATTTTTAAGTGACAGTTGAGAAAATAGGCTATTGTGAAGTACTTCTCCTTATGAAGTAAGAAAGTATTTCTTTTATCTGTGATCTATGAGGAATTTGAGTATGAAATACATTTAACTTTTTGACTATTGGAATTGTACTAAATGATACATTAAATACATTTAACTTCTTGACTATTGGAATTGTACTAAATGATACATTAAAAATCTCATAAAGATACCTTGGAAAGAAGTTTCAATTAAGAGATTGTGAGGAGTTGGCAAATATCGTATATTTTCACATGGTTTTCCTGAAGAGAGACAAAGTCAAGAATTAGTTCAACTTATTTTTTAACAGACTGAATTTAACTCATCTTCAGGAAGAGAGCATTGATGATATTTAAAACTTTGAATGAGTATTTTTGAATAAAATAAATTTGAATGATATTGAGTTGACTGACTAGTAAAGAAGAGTCATGAGGGGTGATCCAGAGTGTATATAAATATAATGTGTATAGACTGTGGCTTTTATCATAGCTAACTGTACATTGAAAATAGTTGTAAATGCCTTTGCTTTATTCATGATTCCTTCCATTAATAACATGTGCATTTCAAATAATTTCAATGTGTGTTTATTATAGATAAATTAGCCATTATTAATGAGAAAGGGGTTTTCTCTAGTTCATTAAATATTCAATATTGAGTGTACTGGAGGGGGACTTGAACTAATTAATTACTGAGAAATAAATTGAGTTTATTAATGAGAAGTAAATTATCCAATCATATCCCTGTATCACTCCAGATTTTGGAAGGATAAAGCAAATAAAAGATGCATTCATTCCCTTTCTAACCCAATAAATATAAAACTAAGTTAATACCAGGGGGATTATGAATGACCATATATAGGACTTGATGCCAGAGCTAAGCGTAAAAGGAAGTTAGGCATTTGAAGCAGTGGAAGTGAAGGAATGATACAGTTCAGAAATGGAAAACAGCCTGGACCTCAAGGTAAGAGACAGAATGTTTTTTGTGAGGTTTAGCAAAAGTAGTTTGAGAATGTAAAGGGGAGGGATCTCCATAAGCCTCCACAAGAAAGTTGGAAATAAAGATTTAAATATCAAGTCAAGGAATGTTCACTTATGCCTGGAGGTAATAGAGATATTTGAGTTTATTGAGAAGGGGAAAGGAATATTATAATCTTCAGCATCTCTGTGGAGGATGGATTGGAGAGGCACACGGACAAATTAGTAGGCTATTGCAATAGTCTAAGTGAAGAATAGGAGAAGACATATGAACTGATGAAGTGAGGAAGGCAGAACTGTGTAATTAAAGACTATAGTAATTAAAGACTACATTAAACAGAATCAAAATCCAGATTAAATATATTGAATGACTTTGTTACTACCTTGTTAAAATTAATGAACACAGCGTTTTTTTAATGCTTGGCAAATAACAAGTGTATGGCTAAATGTAAAATCCTTTCTAATCCCTTTTATGAGTATTGTTCAGATGCATTTATTCTGATTTTGGGGGGAATATATATAATATATATTATATGTTATATATACACATTTGTAATATATATGTGCATATATATGAGTATATATGTATATAGATAGACACACGGATGGATAGATATACACATGTGTATGTATTCTGAAAATGATCTATGGATATCAAATTAAAATTTATTCATAAGACAAATGTTTAAAGAAAATACAAGCTATGAAAAGAATGACTGGTGATTGAGAATGAAATCAAATATATTTCACAGTCAAGTAAACATCAGGAAAGTTAAAGTTCAGAATGAAATAAGGTTGGAGATAAAGGCTGACAACATTAGTGGCAAGAGAAAATTCAAACGCAGAATAAGATGGGAGGATGATCATGGACTCAGTTAAATTTAGCTAACATTTATTAAGAATTTACTATACTTATGCATTCAAAAGTCTCTATTTTGCTTGTTTTCTCTGCACAGGAGAATTGCCAATACTACTCTATACTAAGAAGCATGAGAAAAACCAAAATAAACAAAAAAAAAGTAAAACAAGGAAAGACACAGTCAGAGAGCTATTAAATAATTTTGAATAACTATGAGTCATGAGGCCTAGATGTTTGGCATCCTAGGGGACTGGAAGGAGTTTGAAGTTTCATTACTAAACAGCTGTCTATGGCTTTTGAAAAAATCATTTTCTTCTCCTCCTCTTATAATAATTTTTTAAAGCATAGCTCAGCTATTACCTTGGACAAGAGGCCATTCCTGGTCCATCAACTGCTAATAACATCCCCCTTAAAGTACTTTGTATATACATTGTATGAATGTTTTATATATCTATTTGAGTATATCCTCCATCTTGCATTATAATGCAAGCTCTTTGAAAATGGGAAGACTTTTTTTTTGCTTTCTTCATATCAAAGCACTTAGCACAGGGCCTAGTACAGACTAAGCCCTTAAACAATTATTAATTGATGTATGGAAGAGCAATTAATGCTTCAGATTGGTAAAGCAGGATGAGGATTGGGAAAGACAACCAGGTTTAGCAATTAAGCATCTTTGGAGAAAGCAGTTTCAGTCGAATGACGAGTACAGAAATCAAATTAAAAATAGGGATTTTTCTTTTCTGAATATATTTTATTTCCTGTAATCCTCTCTGTCTCTTGTTTGGTCATAAATTCTTCCTTTACCCTTATCTGACAGGTACATACATCTATGTTTCAATAATTTACTTATATCTTTTTTAGTGTAAAAGCTTTAATTGTGAGAGAATTGTGATTAATAAATTGTCAAATTGGCGATGACACTTTCCCACAGCTAAATACCACCATTCACCAGTATAGAAGTTGATACTTTCTAGCTGCTTGCAATATTTTTTTCTTGACCTGGGAACTCTGGAATTTGGCTACAATATTCCAAGGAATTTCTCTTTTTGGATCTCTTGGAGGAGGTGATCAAAGGATTCTTTCAATATTTATTGTGCCCTCTGGTTCTAGGATATCAGAGAAGTTTTCCTTGATAATTTCATGAAAGATGATGTCTACACTATCTTTTTGATCATGGTCTTCTGCTAGTGCCATAATTTTTAAATTGTCTCATCTGGATTTATTTTCTAGGTCACTTGTTTTTCTACTGAGATACTTCACATTTTCCTCTATTTTTTTAATTCTTTTGGTTTTGTTTCGCAATTTCCTGGTTCCTCATAAAGCCATTAGCTTCCATCTGCGCCTTTCTAATTTTTAAAGAGCTATTATCTTCAGTGAGCTTTTGAAGTTCCTTTTCCCATTGACTAATTCTTCTTTTTACATCATTCTTCTCCTTATTAGCTTTTTGGACTTCTTTTTCCAATTGAGTTAGTCTATTTTAAAGATGTTAATTTCTTTAGCATTTTGTATGTGTGTGTGTGTGTGTGTGTGTGTGTGTGTGTATGTGTGTGTGTGTGTGTGTGTGTGTGTGTGTATAGCTTTAGCAAACTGTTGAGTTGCTTTTCATGATTTTCTTGCATTGCTCTTATTTCTCTTCCCAATTTTTCCTCTACCTCTCTTACTTGATTTTCAAAATCTTTTTTGAGGTCTTCCATGAACTGAGACCATTGAATATTTATTTTGGATATTTTGGATGCAGAAGCCTTGACTTCCTCTGATGATAAGCACATTTCTTCCTCTTCTGAAATGATGGAAGGAAATACTGTTCACCAAGAAAATAACCTTCTATAGTCTTATTTTTTCCTCTTTTTTGACCATTTTTCCAGCCATTTTCTTGACTTTTGTATCCTCTGTCAAGAGGAGGGTGTACTCTGGGGACCTGTAAGTTCTCAGTTATTCCAAGGTGGCACAATCAAAGGAGAGGAGTTTACTCAGGCAGATCAGGCAGATCAACCACTCAATTCCCACAGGGGCTTTAGCCAGAGGCTCCCAGGGTCCCCACTCAGGGCTGAGATTCAGATCACCCACTCAATTCCCCTAGGGACTTTAGGCGAAGGCCTCCAAAAATGGACACACCCACTTCAGTGGCTGTTACTGGAGATCCAGACCTCAGTCCCTTCTCCTTGGTGATGGAGCTTTCTGACTGTCCTTTGAAGCTGTTTTTGGTTGTTGTGCATTGAGAAATAGGGAACTGCTGGTGCAGATGGTGCCCTGACATCTGTTCTGGGTCCTGTCCCTGCCATACCATGAAGCACAGGCTGGGCTGCACTCCATTCTGCGTTCAGTGCGATAGACCTTTCCTGTCGGCTTCCAGGCTGTCTTGGGCTAGGAATCTCTTTCACTCTGTCATTTTGTGACTTTTGCTGTTCTAGAATTTGTTTAGAGTAATTTTTTACAAGTATTTTATGGGCTATGTGAGGGAGCTTCTACAGGTCTTTCTACTCATCATCTTGACTCCAACCCCTGTTATTTTCTCAAACACAAGAATCAAGAGAAGCTTGAAAAAGTAAACAGGAAAGAGAAATCACAAAAGTCTTTCTAAAGTTGAACTAGTTACATTCCTACATGGAAAGACACTATTTGTAACTCTTAAGACTTCTCAATATTTGGGTAGCTGGAGGGATTATACACACACATACATATGTATACATATTTTACATACATATAATTTGCCCCATTCTATTTCTTTCTTTCTCCTCCCAATATATTCCTTTCTCACCCCTTACTTTTATTTTTTTAGGTATCATTCCTTGTTATTCTTATATATACAGAGAGCACAGAGTGAGTTGAATAAGAAGGAATGATATCTAAAAAAAATAAAAGTAAGAGGTGAAAGAGGAATATATTGGAAGGAGAAAGGGAGAAATGGAATGGGGCAAATTACCTCTCATAAAAGAAGCTAGAAAAACCTTTTTCAATGGAAGAGAAGAGGGAGGAAGTGAGAAGGAAAAAGTGAAGCTTATTCTCTATGCATTTGACTTAGGGAATAACATGATCCCTCAATTTGGTATTAAAATCTATGTTACATTACAGGAAATTGGGGGAGAATGGAACAAGTGGTGTGGGAGATAATAGAAGGGAGGGCAAATGGGAGGAGGGAGTAATTAGAAGTAAACACTTTTGGGGAGCCTCAAAAGAAAATAGAATAATTGGGGATCAGGATAGGATAGAGGGAATATGGTTAATCTTCAAAAAAGTATCATTCCTTATTGATAAGTGACCTACATTTATGAATTGGCAGTTTTTAAGGGAACAAGTTCAGGCTACCTATAACCATATAAAAGTATTCCAGAATACTACTAATTAGAGAAATGCAAATTAAATATTCCTATTAGATTTATAAAGGGGACAAAAAAAGAAAAATACTAAATATTGGAAGGTGCACAGAAAAATATCCACATTGATATACAGCTGGTGTACCTGTTAGTGTATGCAACCATTCTGGAAAGTGATTTAAAATTGCATGTGAAAAGCTGCTAAATAGTACACACTTTTTAATCTAGTTATGCCTCTGCAAGACCAAAAGAGATCAAAGAATTGAGAAAATATCCATTATATGTAAAAAAATTTATTACAGTTCTTTCTGTGGTAACAAAAACCTGGGAACTAAGTGGATGCCCAACAATTGAGGAATAGCTAAATAAATAGTATATGAATATGGTGGAATATTATTGTGCCATAAGAAAAGAAAAAATGAATTTTTTCAGAGACATAAATTCTTATCTGATCTCATGCAGAGTGTAGTAAACAGAACCCTAGAACATCAATATCATAATCTATTAATATTTTTAAATGAACAATTTGAAGACTTTTTATAGACTGGTGGATAATGAAATAAAAGAACCAAGAGAATAATTTATATAATAACAACACTGAAAGTTTAAATGAAAACAACTTTCAAAGAAATAAAAATTATGATTGGTAAAAAGACCATCCATAATTCCAGATAATCAAGGATGAAACATTCAATCATTTTATACATTTCTAGAAGTATAGTAATTAATAGGTTTAAGTTGCTGAGAGATAGATAAATAGATAGAAACACATACATATCTACAAATACATGTGATATGTGAATACGGCATATAAAGATATGCATCAATACATATGTATACATATATATGGTGAGATATATATAGAGATATATTTACTTTTTAAATATGTATTTTTGTATATATTGATTGTAGCCAATGAGGTAATTTGTTTTGCTGGACTATGCATATTAGTTACAAGAAATTAGCATTTTTATTTGCTAATGCAATGAAGCAATGCAAAAGAAAGATAAAAGATTTCTGTTAATGAAAACCAAATTAAAAGGGAGTGGAATGTTTTATGCATTTTCAAATGGGGTCACTATTGTTATTTTTTCTTAATTGTTTTACTTTGCGGCAAGAGAGCTCTCATGGAGTGACGGTAATCTATTAATGCTTGTAATATAAAAACAATGTATCAAAAAATAAGACAGAATATATATCAATTGAGAAAAGCCTATTTCCTATCTCTCTTTACTCAGTATCAATGCTATTTCCAGTTAGCATTTCAGTGTTCCTTTATTGTCTGATTGGAAAGACATTTATTCCAAAACTTTACTGTTCTGTAAAATTTGTTTAATTTACTTATCTTAATTAGTGTCCAGCCTTCTTGGGTAAAAGGATTGATTCTCATTTTCCTTGGTTGTTTGCTTTATCATTTGTGAAAGAGAGGGCAGAAAGTGATAGCGGAATAGAGTGGCAAATAAACTAGACTTTCTCTGTCTGAACATTGGACAGAAGGAATTTTCTCCCCTTCCCCAAATGGTGATTTGAGCTAAATGAAAATATTGCTAAAGATATTTTTTATTTGTGTGATTGTCCAAAAACAGGGTAAAAGTTCCACGTGGATTTCTCTCATGTGAAATATTGACTGATCTCAGTTGTTGTCTGGTTGAGAGATGATTGCTATGCAATCGGACTGCCTCAATTTTTCCATCTAGTCATGAACAAAGAAAGGAATGGTGCAGAGGACAGCTACAAAAGAGTAGATTCTGCTGTCAGGGGTGAGAGGAAGAAATGTTGGAAAAGTCTTGAAATAACATTCCAAATGTAAGAGACAAACAGAAGCAATGTATATCGCTCATCAACTACAGTAGGAGTTTGAGGATAGAGATAGACTTTGATTTCTTTGGTACAGTTACCAGATGAGGAAAAACCCTTTACAAATGTGGATTGACAGCTTCTCTACAACTTATAGTCTTATAAAGTTGCGTAGAGCAAAGGGTCTTGCCTACAGTCACATAACCTGAAATCACATAGTCATAAATTGGGTCTTAAATCCAAGTCTTCTGAACTACAAGTTCATATCTCTTTCCATTACATTAAATTACCCCTTGTTTATAGCAGACTATTAGAATCATTTTCACATTCAACCAAACAAACCTCTAAATCCAAAAGAACCAGTTGGCTACAATATAACTATCTCCCAGTCTGTTGGGGGCAAATCAGGAACAATAATGGAAATTGCACAGATAGACTTTATCTGATATTTATCTCCCATTAAGGGAACTACTATCTCTGGTTAATAATGCTGCTCACTTCTCTAAAACCCTGTAGAGTTACAGTCATCAAATCACTCCCCCACCAAGAGTATATAAAATGATCCCAAATGTCACGCTTGTATTATACATTAAAGTCATAGACCTGCAGGAGCAGTGGTCAGTGGCTTAGATTGGTTACTTCCATCCTTGACTACTTAAAAACTTCACTATCTCTTATGATCCTGTGGGAAAAAATATTTATCTCAAATCATATCCAGCCAACAAACACTTACTAAATGCTTACTATGTTTCATTGTATCAAAACACTGAGTATAAAAGGAAAGGCCAAACAATCCTTGTTCAGTTTTACTACACTTTTAACAGTCCTTTTTGTAAAATGTTTCCTGTACGGGGGGGGGCAAAGCCAAGATGGTGGAGTAGAAAGACTCACATATGCTAGCTCCGAACCCACAGCCCATAATTATCTATCAAAAGAACTCCCAACAAATTCTGCTCACGCAGCAATGGGGTGAAGGAGATTTCTATTCCTGAGAGCCCTGAAAAACCAATCCCAAAGGTCTGTCATGCACCAGACGGAAGCGGAACCCAAGGCAGCCCAGCCCTGCCTTGGCTGCGTGGCACTGAGAGGAGCGAGCAGATCCAAGCAGGATTCAGGAATGGAATCTCCAGTGGCCACGAAGGTCCCTCCACCCACAGACGCACAGGTCAGGGAAAGAGACATCTGGATGGGCTGAGAGGGGAGTGAGGTGTCTCCATGACTCAGGCCTCCTCAGGAGGCAGCTGCAGAGGCAGTGGGTGGCCAGAGGCTCCTGAAGCAGGCAGGAGCTCCGCAGGAGCTCCATTGCAAAAGGTCTCTGCATAAACCCCCTGAGGGAACTGAGCCTGGGAGGGGGCCCTGCCCCAACCTGAGCACCAAAATTTAAGCTCCCATTGAATAGCAGCCACTCCTGCCTCCAAAAGCCCTGAGGCTGGGGAGCAGCATTTGAATCTCAGACCCCAAGCACTAGCTGGGCAGATCTGGGCAGGGATGGAGAGGACTCTCAGAAGTCAAGTAACAGGCTGGGAAAATGCCCAGAAAAGGGAAAAAAATAAGACCATAACAGGTTATTTTCTTGGTGAAAAAATTATTCCAAGCTTCCTCTCTGACGGGAAGAAAACTGCTTACCATCAGGTAAAGACATAGGAGTCAAGGCCTCTGTATCCTAAACATCTGAAATAGATATTCAATGGGCTCAGGCCTTGGAAGAGCTCAAAAAGGATTCTGAAAATCACGTTAGAGAGGTGAAGGAAAAACTGGGAAGAGAAATGTGAGAGGTGCAAGAAAAGCATGAAAAATGGGTCAATACCTTGATAAAGGAGACCCAAAAAAATGCTGAAGAAAATAGCACCTTGAAAAATAGGCTAACTCAATTGGAAAAAGAGGTTCAAAAAGCCAGTGAGGAGAAGAATGCTTTGAAAAGCAGAATTAGTCAAGTGGAAAAAAAGAGGAGCAAAAGCTCACTGAAGAAAATAATTCTCTCAAAATTAGAATGGAACAGATGGAGGCTAATGACTATCTGAGAAACCAAGAAATCACAAAACAAAACCAAAAGAATGAAAAAAATGGAAGAGAATGTGAAATATCTCATTGGAAAAACAACTGACCTGGAAAA
>CM053774.1:110345100-110361619 GCA_028658325.1 Potorous gilbertii
TGGGGAGAAAATTTTGGAACCCAAAATCTTGTGAAAATGAATGTAAAAAGTTAAATAAATTCATTTAAAAAAAAAAGAAAAAGTTGTATTCCTTTGTATCCCCAGTCAGTTTCCTCGAGAGCTATCATATCTAACTTTTCTAAAATTCTATTCACCTCTTAAATTCTTTTTTCTTTATCATGTGGTTAGATTTATTTGGTTGTGAAATGGGGATATAGTTTTTTTGTCTAATTCTTCCTGTATTTCTCTCAACTTCTCTTCTAGTAATTTGGATGTTATACCCCCTCGGTGAAGATGTGTTTGGTATTATTATTTCTTCATTGTCTATGGTACCTTTAAGCAAGATGTCATTTCTTACATCTTTTATTTGGATTTTTTTTACTTTTTTTGTTATTTTTATTTGCTTTTGATAAAGATTGCTAACCCTGTTTTATTTTTACTTCAGCTGAAACACGATGTATTCTGCTACAGCGTTTTACCATTTCTCTGTATCTATCTCTCAAATGTTTCTTGTAACAAACAACTTATTGTAAGATGATATTTTTTAATCCACTCTATAATTTGTTTCCATTTTGTGAGAGAATTTTTCCCATTCACAATCAAAGTTGTAATTACTATCTATATCTTTATTTCCATGCAATTTTCTCTCATTTAAACTTTGTTATCTTCTTTCACCCTTTCTGTCTTGGACAGTCTTTTGCTTCTGATTTCTGCTTTCCTCAATCTGCCCTCCCTTCTATCAGCCTGTTGTCTTTTCTTTCCCCTTTTCCCTATTACATTTTCCCTCCTTTATCCTCTTCCTTCTGTCAACTCCCTCACTTTTCTTTCTCCTATTTCCTGCTACTTCCCTACAGAGTAACTGTAGGTATATGTTTTTACCTCTTTGAGCCAGAACAAATGACAATAGGTTTCAAATATTACTCAACTCCCTAACTTCTTTCCTTCCACTGTAATAGGTCTTTATGACAGGTCATGTGATTTAATTTACTCTTATCTTTCTCCTCCTGTCCTCTTCTCCCAGGAAGATAAATTTTTTCATCAATTAATTAATTAATTATTTTTAGCAACATATCAAACTCCAAAAACACTTTCTATATATACCCCTTCTAAATGCTGTAGTAACGATACAGTTCTCAAGAGTTACAAATATTATATTGCTGTGTGGGGATATAAACAGTTTACCCTTACAAATAGCATGGAAAGACAATATTTGTAACTCTTGAAACTTTTCAATATCTGGGTAATTGGTGGGATTACACACACACACATGCACACGCACACACACACATGCACACGCGCACACACATACACACGTGCATGCACACACAGAGATAGAGAGCACAGAGTGAATTGAATAGGATGGGATCATATCTTAAAAACATGAAGCTAAGTGGTGAGAGAGAAATGTATTGGGAGGAGAGAGGGAGAAAAGGAATGGGGCAAATTATCTCTCATAGAAGAGGCAGGCAGGAGACTTTTTAGTGGAGGGAAAAAGAGGGGAGCTGTGAGAAAAACATGAAGTTTACTCTCATCACATTCGACTAATGGAAGGAATAAAATGCACACTCATTTTGATATGAAAACCTATCTTACAATACAGGAAAGTGGGGGAGAAGGGATAAGCAGGGTGGGGGGATAATGGAAAGGAGGGCAATGGGAGGAGGAAGCAATTTGAAGACAACATTCTTGAGGAGGGACAGGATCAAAAAGGCGAATAGAAGCAATGGGGGGCAGGAGAGGATGGAGGGAAATATAATTGGTGTTACAGAACACTACTGGAAGTCACTTGCAAAACTACACAGCTATGGCCTATATTGAATTGCTTGCCTTCCCAAAGGGAATGGGTGGGGAGGAAGGAATGGGGAGAAGTTGGAACTCAAAGCTTTAGGAACAACTGTTGAGTATTGTTCTTGCTACTAGGAAGTAAGAAATACAGATAATGGGGTATAGGAAGTTATCTGGCCCTACAAAACAAAAGAGAAGATGGGGACAAGAGAAGGGAGGGATGATAGAAGAAAGGGCAGATTGGTGATAGGGGCAATTAGAATGCTTAGTGTTTTGGGGTGGGGGAGGGGACAAATGGGGAGAAAATTTGGAACCCAAAATTTTGTGAAAAGGCAAGCTAAAAGTTAAATAAATAAAAAAAAATTTGCTTGGTACCTGATTCTTAGCTGTAATCCAGGCTCCTTTGCCTTCTGAAACATGTCAAGTCCTTTCATCCTTTAATGTAGAAACTGCTAAGTCCTACACAATCCAAACTGCAGGTCCACAATATTTAAACTGTTTTGTTCTGGCTTCTTGTAGTATTTCTTCTTGACTTGGAAGTTGTGGAATTTGGCTACAATATTCCTTGCAGTTTTTATTTTGCAATTTCATTCAAGAGGCAATTGAAAATTTTTTTTTCTCTGTCTTGATTAATTTATTTGTTTTCAGTTTCAACAATCATGGCGATAAGTTCCAAATTTTCTTTTTTGTGTGTGAACTTCCTTTTTAATTTTATTTGTTTTCAGTGTTCTACAATCACTTTCACATATCTTAGATTTTTCCCCTCCCTCCTGCTTTCTCCCTTACCTCCCCACTCCCTCACTATACAGCATACTGTTTTATATAGATTCTAAAGATACATTCCTATTAGATATATTTTCATCTTAGTCATGTTGCATAGAAGAATTAAAATGAATAGGAGAAATCATAAGACAAAACAAAACAAAGCAAAGCAAAAGAAAACCATTTGCTTCATTCTGTGATGGAATTCCATTATTCTTTCCCTGGAAGTAGAAGGCATTTTGCCTTAAGAGACCATTGGGAATTATTTAAGTCCTTGCATTGCAATGAAGTACTAAATCAACCAGAAAAAATCCTCACACAGTGTGGTTGTTGCTATGTACAGAGTTCTCCGGGTTTAACTCCTTTCACTCAGCATCAGTTCATGTAAGTCTTTCCAGGTCTCTCTGAAGACTTCCTATTCATCATTTCTTATAGTAAAATAGTATTCCATTGCATTCATATAGCACAATTTATTCAGCCATTCTCCAATTCATGGGTATCCCCTTGATTTCCAGATTTTGGCCACCACAAAGAGATCTGCTATAAATATTTTTGTACAAGTGGAACCCTTTCCCATTTTTATGATCTCTTGGGGATACAGTCCTAGAAATGGTATTGCTGGGTGAAAGAATATGCACCTCTTTTTATCCCTTTGGGCATAGTTCCAAATTGCTCTCCAGAATGGTTAGATTAGCTCACAGTTCCACCAACAATGAATTAGTGTTCCATCTCTCCCACATCTTCTCTAAAATTTATCATCTTCCTGTTCTGTCATATTAGCCAATATGATAGGTGTGATGTGGTATTTCAGAGTTGGTTTGATTTGCATCTCTCTAATCAAAAGTTATTTAGAGTATTTTTTTCATATGATTATAGATATCTTCAATTTCTTCCTCTGAAATTTGCCTGTTCATATTCTTTGACCATTTATCAATTGCGGAATGACTTGTATTCTTGTACATTTAATTCAGTTCTCTATGTGTCCAGCCTAACTGCTGCGTTGTCTTACCTAACTCAGGTCTTCAGTGATCAGCCAGACAACGTAATGAGAGAAGAGACCTCCAGAGTCAAACAGAAGTGTAGGCTTTATTCCGGATACCAGCTACATGTCAGCATGCAGGACAAGTTCTCCCCGTGGAGCCCCCTCTCTTTCTGGAGGAGAGAGGAACCCAACCCTCAGGCTTTCCTGTCCCCATTTAAGTTCTCCCAGCTGCATGGTTCGCTCCTGGACAGCATACTCTCAGCCCCTTAGCCAATCAACAACAGGTGTGCTCAGACCACGGAACAATCTCGAGGGTGGGATGCTTTCCCCAGCAAGTTTCCACTGAGAAGAGATCGAAAAACAAGATAGCTTTTGATTCACTCCTCAATTCTCAGCTATTCCCTGGGGGGCCTTGTGAGAGCTTTGCAGTTTAAAAGCCCTCACGTTTTACCTAATCCGAGACTGTTCACGTGAAAACCGAGCTTACATCCCAACATCTATATGTTTTAGAAATGAGGCCTTTATCACAGAAATTAGTTGCAGTTTTATGCTTCCCTACTAATCTTGGTTGCATTGGGTTTAGTTGTAAAAATCTTTTCAATTTAATGAAATTGAAATTATCATTCTTGCACTGCATAATGCTTTCTATCTCTTCTTTAGTCAAAAATTCTTCCCTTCTCTCTAAATCTGATAAATATACTATTCCTTGCTTCACTAATTTGTTTATAGCATCAATCTTTATACCTACATTATGTACCCATTTTGACTTTATTCTTGTGTATTCTGTCAGGCATTGGTCTATGACTAGTTTGTGCCACACTCTTACCAGTTTTCTCAGCAATTTTTGTTGAACAGTGAGTTCTTATCCCAGAAGCTGGGGTCCTTGGGTTTATCGAACAGTAGATTGCCATATTCATTTACTACTATGTCTTGAATACCTAATATATTCCACTGATCTACCCTTCTGTTTCTTAGTCAGTGCAAAGTTGTTTTGATAATTGCTGCTTTATAATAAAATTTGAGATCTGATAGAGCTATGCCACCTTCCCTAGAATTTCTTTTCCTTTGTTTCCTTGATATTCTGGACCTTTTGTACTTCCAGGTGAATTTTGATAATATTTGTCTAGCTATAAAAAATAACTATCTGATAGTTTGATTGGTATGGCACTGAATAAATAAAATAATTTAGGTAGAATTGTCATTTTTATTATATTAGCTTGGCCTATCCACAAGGAAATGATGTCTTTTGTCTTACATAAATCTGACTTTATTTTGCAAAAAGTGCTTTGTAAATGTGCTCATATAGTTCCTGGATTTGTCTTGGCAGGTAGACTTCCAAATATTTTATAGTGTCTTCCCTAACTTTAAATGGAATTTTTCTTTCTATCGCTTGCTGTTTTGCTTTGTTAGTAATATACAGAAATGCAGAATTTGTGTACTTTTATTTTGTAATCTACACCTTTGCAAAAATTGTTTATTGTTTCATGGGGTGTTTTACTTGAATCTCTTAGATTCTCTAAGTTTATCATCATATCTTCTGTATATAGTGACAACTTAGAATTTTCTTTGCCTATTTTAATTCCTTCGATTTCTTTTTCTTCTCTTATTGCTGTAAGTAACATTTCTAATACCATATTGAATAATGGTGGTGATAATGGACATCGTTATTTCACCTCTGATCTTATTGGAAATGTATCTAACTTGTCCCCACTGTATATTGATTGCTGATGGTCTTAGGTAGATACTTCTTAGTATTTTATGGAAAGTTTCATTTATTCCTATGCTTTCCAGTGCTTTCAATAGGAATGGGTGTTGTATTTTATCAGAAGTTTTTCTCTGTCTATTGAGATAATCATGTGGTTTCTGTTAGTTTTATTGATATGATCAATAATGCTACTAGTTTTCCTAATATTGAGCCAGTCCTGCATGCCTGGTATAAATCCTACCTGACTGTAGTGTATTATTCATGTGATAAGATGCTGTATTCTTTTTGCTAAAATCTTATTTAATATTTTTGCATCTATATTCATTGGAGAAATTAGTCTATAATTTTCTTTTTCTGTTTTGGCTCTTCCTGGTTTAAATATGAAAACAATATTTGTATCATAAAAAGAATTTGGGAGGACTCCACCAATTTTCATAAATAATCTATATCGTATTGGAATTAACTGTTCTTTAAATGTTCAATAAAATTCACTTGTAAATCCATCCAACCCTGGAGATTCTTTTTGTAGGGAGTTCATTGATGCCTTGAATATCTTTTTCTGAGATGAGGGATATTTAAATATTCAGCTTCCTCCTTTGTTAATCTGGGAAACTTGTATTTTTTTTTAAAATAATCATCTATCTCATTTAGATTGTCAAATTTATGGGCATATATTTGGGCAAACTAATTTCTAATTGTTGTTTTAATTTCTTTCTCTTTTAAGGTGAGTTCACCTTTTTCATTTTCGATATTGATAATTTGGTTTTCTTCTTTCACTTTTTTAATCAAAGTGCCCAAATGTTTATCTGTTTTGTTGGGTGTTTTACATAAAACAGACTCTTAGTTTTATTTATTAGTTCAATAATGTTCTTAATTTTAATTTTAGTAACATCTCCTTTGAGCTAGAAGATAAACAACCTGGTGCTGTGCTTGCTGCTATGAGAAAGCAGAGGCCAGATGAAGTCTTTTGTGTTTCCCTGGAATTGCCCTGGAGCTCGCTTGTTAAGTGTTGGGGAAGGGTGGTTTGGACAGAGGAGGTCTCCTCAGCTGAACTAGAGAAAATGCAAGCTCAGTGGTTGATGATTCTGGCTACCCTACTGTCTTCCCCTTTCCCCTGAGACACACCTGTGGTCCTGGTGTTAGTGGTTCTGAGACTCCAACTCCCTGGGGTTCTAGATCACTTCTTGATTTGCTGAGGTCAGATTCTCTGGGACAGCTCCTGTCTGGCCCTCTTCCCTTTGTGCCACAGTAGAGGGGAATCCTCCTTAGCGATTTTCCTATCCTCAGGTGCTATGAGACAGTTTGCTGCTTCTACTGATTCCACTGATTCAGAATTCTTCTGGGGAAGTATTTTATGGTTTTTTCAAGGTCAATAACAGGAGGGGGAGGGAGCATTTAACGATCACTCCACCATTTTGGCTTCCAGAAGTTCAAGTATGTGACTTACAGATATTAGACATTTAATCTGCCCGCTGATAGTCTCAGGAGCAACTGTTTCAGATACCTGGGGCTCCATGGCTCTCACTCACTCAGTTCCACTGGAATGCTGTCATGGGCTGTTATGACCAGGATTCTGCAGTGCTGAGGCTGCCTCAGAATGCCTAGGGCTTCCTACTCTGTCTACTGCACTGGCGATGCTCTGTGCTGTGAACTGCATGCTCCTCCACCTCACAAGTTCCAAATTTTCTCCCACTCCCTCCCCACTCCTTCCCCAAGACAGCATGCAATCTTATGTGGGTTGTACAATGCATTCCTATTAAACACATTTTCACATTATTCATGTTGCATAGAAGAATTAAAAGGAATGGGAAAAAGCATAAGAAAAATAAACATAACAAAGGAGAAAATAGTCTGCTTCACTCTATTTTATTTTTTTGTTTGTTTGTTTGTTTTTCTGAATGTAGATGGCATTGTGTATCGAGAGTTCTCTGGAAAAGTTTTAGGTCCTTGCATTGCCCTGAAGGGCTAAGTCTACCAAAAAAAGTCCTCACACACTATGACTGTTACTGTTTATAATGTTGTCCTGTCTCTGATTTCTTTCTGGCTGCCTATAGTATTTTCTCCTTCACTTGATAGTTCTAGAAGTTGGCAACAATATTTCTTGGGGTTTTGAGTTTGGGATCCATTTTGGGAGATGAACAGTGGATTCTTTCAATGACTATTTTGCCCTCTGGATCTAGCACTTCTGGGCAGTTTTTCTTGATGATTTCCTGGAAGATTTTGTCCAGACTCTTTCTTTCCATCATAGCTTTCTGGCAGGCCAATAATTCTTAAATTTTCTCTCCTGGATCTATTTTCCAGGTCAGTTGTTTTTCTAATTAGATATTTTACATTTTCTTCTATCTTTCTATTCTTTAGATTTTGCTTGACTGATTCTTGCTGTCTCATAGAGTCATTAGTTTCTACTTGCCCAATTCTAATTTTTATTAAATTGTTTTCTTCGTTTTCTCCTTTTCCATCTGTCCAATTGTTCCTTTTAAGGAGTTATTTTCTCCAGTTAATTTTTGTACTTCTTTTTTCCATTTGTTCAATTTTCCTTTTTAAAGAGATATTCTCATCAGTGAATTCCTTTTTCACTCTTTTAAACTCACTGGTCAGTTTGTCTTCTATTTCTTTCTCCAGCTGTTCCAGGAGAGTTTTTTGTTCATGTGAGCCTTTCATTGTCCCTTCTGAAGTTTCAAATGGAAGTGCAGTCCCACTGCTGACCTCTTCGGTATTTTTGTTTTGGTCTTTGTCCCCATAGAAAGATGGGTTTTTTTGCCCTTTTTTTGCTTTTTCCTGCTCATCATGGTGATTGTGTGTTGTGCCTTCTGGTTCTTTCAGTCAGAGGCTGCAGAACTTGTTGAGTTGACTGGTGTGAAAAAGCTAAGAACAAGTGTCTTTTTATAGTTTTGTTTTGTGTTTCCCAGATCAGCCCTGAGACTAGTTTGTTAAGTGTGAGGGAGGGGTGGTCTGGTTAAGGGAGATCACCTCAACTGAGTTGAGGCAAAGGCAAAGTCAGGGGTGGTAATCCTAGCTGCCCTATTGTCTTCCCATTTCCCCTGGAGTACTGAGGCACACCTGAGTCCTGGTGTGAGTTTCCACTGCCCTGGGGTCCCTCTCCTTCTGGTTCATCTCTGCCACAGTTGGAGGAATCCCCTTTAGCTATTTTCCTGACCTCAGGTGTTATGAGACTATTTGTCCCTTCTGCTGTTCCCCCACAAGTTTTCTGGGGAAATATTTTATGGTTCTGTTGAGGTTATCAAGGTGAGGAGGAGAGAGAATTTATTGCTTGCTCCACCATCCTGGCTCCCGGAAGTTCACATAGGTGACTTACACAGTTTAATCTGCAGGCTGAAATTCTCAGGAGCTGCAGTGGCTGATATGTGGGGCTCAGCAGCTGTTACTTGCTCAGCTCTGTTGTTCTCTCACTCTGGGCTGCTGCTCCGCGCTTCTGCCTCCTGCTGTCTCAGGTATCCCAGGGCCCTCCTGTTCCACTGCACTGTGCACTATGGGCTCACTCCCATGGAACAGATCCTTCTTGTCAACCTTCCAGTCTATCCTGTGCTATGAGTCTGACACAGTCTGTCTCCTATTGGATTATTCACCTCCAAAATTTGGTCAGATTCTCTTTTTAGAGGTATCTGAAGGAGTTTGTCTAAGAGCTTAGGTGAGTCATTGCTTTCATTCCGCCATCTTGGCTCTGCCCTCCTAGAGCATTTTTTCTTATGACTACAGATAGCTTTAATTTCTTCCTCTGAAAACTGCTTGTTCATATACTTTGACCATTTATCAATTGGGGAAATGATTGTACTCTTATAAATTTGACTCAGTTTTCTAGAGAATTTAGAAACAAGGACTTTATCACAAATATTAGTTGTAAAAATTCTTCCCCAGTTTTCTGCTTCCTTCCTAATCTTGTTTGCATTGGTTTTACTGCTGTAAGAACTTTTCAATTTAATATAATTGAAGTTATGCATTTCACAATATTCTCAATTTCCTGTTTTATCATAACTTCCTTCATTCTCCATTCATCTGATAAACTATCCCTTGTTCCCCTAGGTTCTATATGCTATCAGCCTTTATACCTAGATCATGCAGTCATTTGGATTTTATTCTGACATAGGGTGTCAGGTATTGGTCTATGCCTGGTTTCCACCACAGTATTTTCCAGTTTTCCTAAAAATTGTTGTCTATGAGTTCTTTGCCCAGAAGCTAGGGTCCTTGGGTTTATCAAGCAGTAGACTGCTATGATCATCGCTATTGTGTTTTGTGTACTTGACCTATTCCTATGATCTACTCCTCCATTTCTTAGCTAGTTACAAGTGATTATGATGACTCCTGCTTTATAAGAAAATTTGGGATCCGGTAAGACTAAGCCACCTTCTCTAACATTTCTGCTCATTAGTTCCCTTGATATTGTGGAATTTGTTCTTCCCGACGAATTTTGATATTATTTTTTCTACCTCTATGAAAAAATTATCTGACAGTTTGATTTGTATGACACCGAATAAGTCAATTAATTTAGGTAGAATTGTCCTTTTTGTTATATTAGATCGGTCTACTCACAGGCAAATGATGTTTTTCCAATTATTTAGATCTGACTTTATGCAAAAAGTGTTTTGTAATTGTGTCCATATAGTCACTGGGCTTGTTTTGGCAGGTAGACTCCCAAATATTTTAGAGTGTCTACCATAATTGTAAATGGAATTTCTCTATCTCTTGCTGTTGGAATTCGTTAGTAGTATATAGAAATGCAGATGATTTATGTATCCTGCAACTTTGCTAATGTTCTTTATTATTTCAAGTAGTTTTTTTACTTGATTCTCTGAGATTATCTAAGTATGTAATCATATCATCTGCAAAGAGTGATGACTTAGTTTCTTCACCTATTCTAATTCCTTCAATTTCATTTTCTTATCAAATTGTTACAGCTAATATTTCTAGTACCATATTGAATAGCACTGGTGATAATGGATATCCATATTTCACCCTTGATTTCTTGGAAATGCGTCTAACTAATTACCATAACATATAATCACTGCTGATGGTTTTAGGTAGATATTACTTATTATTTTAAGGAAGACTCCATTTATTTCTATGCTCTCCAGTGTTTTCAATGGGGATAGGTGTTGTATTTTGCCAAAAGTTTCTTCTGTATTTATTGAGATAGTCATGTGGCTTCTGTTAGTTTTCTTGTTGATAAGATAAAAAATGTTGATAGTTTTCCTGATACTGCACCAGCACTGCTTTCCCAGTATAAATCCTACATGATCAAAGTGTTATTCTTGTGGTATGTTGCTGTAATCTTTTTGCTAATATCTTCTTTAATTTTTTTAATTCTTTAAAATTTTTGCATCTCCATTCGAGAAATTGGTCTATAATTTTCTTTCTCTCTTTTGGTTCTTCTTGGTTTAGGTATCATAACCACATTTGTATCATAAAAACAATTTGATAGGACCCATTCTTCACTAATTTTCCCAAATAGTCTATATGGTATTGGAATTAACTATTCTTGAAATGTTTGATAGAATTTGCTTGTAAATTCTTATGACCCTGGAAATTTTTTCCAAGTGAATATATTGATGGCTCATTCAATTTCTTTTTCTGATATGGGACTATTTAAGTATTTCATTTCTCTTCTATTAGTCTGGGCAATTTATATTTTTGTAAATATTCATCCATTTCACCTACATTTTCATACTTATAGGCATACAGTTGAGCAAAATAATTTCTAATTATTGTTTTAATTTTCTCTTCATTTGCAGATGAGTTCACCCTTTTTATTTTTGGCAATTTAGTTGTCTTCTTTCGCTTTCCTCATCGAATAGACCACAGTTGTATCAATTATATTTTTTTTCCATAAAACTATATCTTAGTTTTATTTATTAGTTCAATAGTTTTCTTAATTTCAATTTTCTTAATCTGTCCTTCAGTTTTCAGTATTTCTAATTTGGTACTTAATTGGGGATTTTGAATTTGTTCTTTTTCTAGATTTTTCAGTTACATGGCCGTCATGATTTCTTCTTTTTCTATTTTATACATGTAGCATTCAAAGATACAAAACTTCCCCTAAGAACTGCTTTCACTGCATCCCATAAGTTTTGGTAGGTTGTCTCATTATTGACATTCTCTTGAATAAAGTTGTTGATATATTTCTATAATTTGTTCTTTGACCCACCCATTCTTTAGGATTAGATTAATTAGTGTCCAATTTTTTTATCTTTCTATGGTCCTTTATTACATGTAATTACTTCTGCCTTTATGCACTGCATTGTGAGGATTTTGTGCCCTAGTATATGATCATTTTTTTTTTGTATATGCCAAATACTACTGAGGAAAAAGGTATATTCCCTTTCTATCCCCGCTTAATTTTCTCCAGAGGTCTATCTATTATATCTACCGTATTCAGAATTCTATCCATCTCCTTAACTTCTTGCTTATTTATTTTCAGGTTAGATTTGTCAAGTTCAGAGAGGGGGAGATTGATGTCCCCCACTAATATAGTTTTGCTGTCTATTTATTCCTTTAAATTCCTTATATTCTCCTCTAAGAATATGAATGTTCTAGCACTTGGTGAATATGGGTATAGTAATGCCATTGCTTCATTATCTATGATGCCTTTTAGCAGGATATAGTTTTCTTCCTATCTCTTTTGATTACATCTGTTTTTGCTTTTGCTTTGCCTGAGATATCCTATCCTTGCTTTTTATTTTTCAACTGAAGCATACTATATTCTAATCCACCCTTTTATTTTTACCCTGCATGTATCCCACTTTTTCAAATAAACATCATATTGCAGTTTTATGGTTTTTAGTCCATTCTGCTATCCATCTCCATTTTATGGGAGAATTCATCCCATTCCCATGATTACTATCTGTGCCTTTCTCTCCATCCTATTCCCTTCCTCAAAAGAGTTTTACTTTTTACCACATCCTCCCTCAGTCTCCCTTTCTTTCTATCAGTCCCTCTGCCTTTTACTTCACTTTTGTCATATTACTTCTCTCCCCTCTACCTAATCCCTCCCTTTTCTTTCCCCTTTCCTTTCCTACTGCCTAGAGGGCATGTTAAATTTCTCTACTTAACTTAATATGTTGTTCCGTCCTAGCAGCAAATCTGATGAGAGTAAAGCTCAAACAACGTTCATTTCCCTCCCTTCTTTCCCTCTACTATGTTTCTGTGCCTCTTCTTGTGGTGTAATTTAACTTTTTCTGTCTTCTCCTTTCCTCTTCTCCCGTTACCATCCCTCCACACATTTTAATTATGTTTTTCTTTATCATCACATCAGTTTGTTTACACCCATTCCCTTTGTCTGTGTATAATCCTTTTAAATGTCATAATAAATGCACAACTCTCAAGAATATCAAGTATCATCTCATATAGGGATGCAAATAGTTTGCCCATATTGAATAAAAAGTGTTATTTTTTTTCCTGTTTACCTTTTAATGCTTTTCTTGAGTCTTCTACTTAAAGATCAAATTTTCTGGAAGGATTTTTCATCTGAAAGGTTTGCACCCTAAGATACACAGTTTGATCTGCTATCACAGGTTCTTAGATCTGTATATATAAAAGCAAAGGCAACTTTGGAGAGGTTAACAATCTCTTTAATCAAGCACATGCATCATTCCTTTAACCAAGTACATATATCATTCAGCTGGTTCAGGGAGTCAGCACCCTGAATTTCAAAGAAAATACAGAGAAATCAAAAAATCAACAGACATGACCTCTTCTGCCTGAATTCAACAAATAATTGGACCCCAACTATCTGACCATCATTACCAGAGAGGGAAGAATGATACCTGCATTCTCAAAGCCAGGGGGTCCTTTAGCACGTTCCTAGAGTCCTCGTCTGGCCAAAGAAACACTTCCAATCAATAAATCCCAAAATAATCAAAAGATATACCTTCTTCTGCCTAACCATAATTGAATGGACAGGTATAACTGTCTAAATGGTTACCAGAGAGAGAAGTATGACATCTGTATTCAAAGGAAGGGTGGTGTTCCCCTTAGCAGATTCCAGGAGTTCTCATCTGGCACTCAAATGTTCTTACTGAGTGAAATGAGGACATTGTGAAGACTTCTCATAATAAAATATGGGGAATATTGTATTTTCTAAATAAAATTTCTTTTCCAAAATGCCTCTCTCTCTGGATTGCTGATTCCCAGGACTCCAGGGCTTCTGGGCAGTTAGGGTTGTTCCACTCCCTTCTGTCTGTGAGAGTGCTACTTTAGCACTGGTATTTTTTACCAAATAAGGACATAATGAACTGTAGTTGAAACTTGGAAGTTAATCAAATCTCTCTTTTTTTGATACTATAGCCACATCAGCCCTCTCCTCACCCCCCCTCCACTTCCTTTTTACTTTAGTTGTAGAATAGCCATACCAGCAGTTATTTAGGTATTAAATAAGGAAGTTTGTTTGTCTAGGTGGATTTTTGTTACTTGATTTTCCAGATCTTGTCTACTTTTCACGCTCACACTGGAAGCCTGCCTCCCAGTCAATGGACAGATGGGATAGTGACAGGTAGGATTCTCTGTATTAGAGTATATGATAGAGCATTATTCTCTGTAAGCTGCCTCCTTCCATTAGCCTAGTCCTAGTGGAGGGACACCCCTTTCTCGGGAGAATTGAATAAAACACTTTCTGTTCTTACCTCGAGAAGCCTCTAAAATTATTTAAAATTTTGGGTAAGGGTCTTGTAACCCACACATTACCAAAACTAAACTCCAAAGTAAAACCTCACCCTCAGAGTATTTATACCTTTTTTAGAGCCAGACTACATCCCAAACTTGAGAACCAGTGCCTTATTAAGAAAAGCTATATGTTCCTACAAATCTTCCCTAATCAAACTCCCCTTAAGGGGCAGGTCCATTAATGGGTAGGAAAGATTTTTAATCACACTATCAAACCAAGTGCTTACACTGTTTCTAGTTTAAAGAACTCTTGTTTTTGTACTTTACTTCTTGTAAAAACTCTTTATTGCTAAAGGCAAGATTCAATCAGAGGCACTTCACTATACTAAAACAAAAACACCACAAGATCCTATTTTAATTGCTATCACAACTGCCTGTTGGGCAAGTTAGGTTTCTATATTTAACTGAGTAAAGCAAAATCCACTGACCACAAAGCTCAAACAATTATCTTCTTTCTACCTCCTTTCTTTCTACTGTGCTATTGTGCTTTGTTCCTCTTTCTGTGGTGTAATTTATCTTTTTCTGCCTTCTCCTTTCCTCTTCTCCCATTCTAGTCCCTCCACACCCTTTAATTATGTTTTCTGTCATCACATCAGTAATTTACACCTGTTCCCTCTATCCATGTATATATCTTTTACATGTCATAATAAATATACAATTCTCAAGATTACCAAATATCATTCTCCAAAATCAGGATGAAAATAATTTCCCCATATTGAATACAAAGTTTCTTTTTTCTTCTTTCTTCTATTTACCTTTTCATGCCTCTCTTGAGTTTTCTACTTAAAGATCACATTTTCTATTGAACTCAGGGCTTTTCATCATGAAGTTTTGAAAATATCTTGTGTTATTTAATGTCCATCTCCTTACCTGAAAGTTTATGCACAATTTTGCTAGGTAATTGATCCTTGGTTGTAGTTCAAGCTCCTTTGCCTTATGGAATATCACATTCCAATACCTCCCACCTGTAAGTGTAGAAGCTACCAGGTCCTGTGTGATCCTGACTGTAGTTACTCAATATATTTTTTTCTTTGATCTGGTAGTTCTGGAATTTGGCAACAATATTCATTGGCATTTTCATTTTGGAATCTCCTTCAGGAGGTGATCTGTGGATATCTATTTTGTCTTCTGGATCTAGGATCTCAGGACAGTTTTCCATGTGGATTTCTTGGAAGATATCGTACAGGGTATTTTTTTCATCATGGCTTTCCAGGAGAATAATAATTCTTATTTTCCCTCCTGGATCTATTTTCCAGGTCACTTGTTTTTCCAATGAGATATTTTACATTTTCTTCGATTTTTTCATGCGTTAGATTTTGATTGAATTACTCTTGATGTTTCATAGAGTCATTAGTCTCCACTTGTCCAATTCTAATTTTTAAAAAAATTGTTTTCTTAAGTTAATCTTTGTGCCTCCTTTTCCATTTGTCCAATTTTTGCAGTTAGGTTTTGTACCTCCTTAACCTTCCAGCCAATTTTACTTCTTAAATAGCTGTTTTCTTCAGTGCCTTTTTTTTCCATTTTGTCAATCATATTTTTTATTTCGATATAAATTTATTTATTTAACTTTTTACATTCATTTTCACAAAATTTTGGGTTCCAAATTGTCTCCCCATTTGTCTTCTCCCCCCTCCCCAATACACCGAGCATTCTAATAGCCCCTATCACCAATCTGCCCTCTCTTCTATCATCCCTCCCTTCTTTTGTGCTCATCTTCTCTTTTATCTTGTAGGGCCAGATAACTCTCTATTTCCCATTACTTGTATTTCTTATTTCCTAGTAGCAAGAACAATACTCAACAGTTGTTCCTAAAACTTTGAGTTCCAACTTCTCTCCATTCCTTCCTCCCCACCCATTCCCTTTGGGAAGGCAGGCAATTCAATATAGGCCATATCTGTGTAGTTGTGCAAATGCCTTCCATAATAGTCGTGTTGTGTAAGACTAACTACATTTCCCTCTATCCTATCCTGCCCCCTATTAAATCTATTCTCTCTTTTGATCCTGTGCCTCCCCGAATGTTGACTTCAAATTGTTCCCTCCTCCCATTGCCCTCCCTTCCATCATCCCGCCCACCCTGCTTATCTCCTTCTTCCCCACTTCCCTATATTGTAAGATAGGTTTTTATACCAAAATGAGTGTGCATTTTATGCCTTCCATTAGTCGAATGTGTTGAGAATAAATTTCATGTTTTTTTCTCAGCTCTCCTCTTTTTCCCTCCACTAAAAAGTCGCCTGCTTCCCTCTTCTAAGAGAGATAATTTACCCCATTTCATTTCACCCTCTCTCCTCCCACTACATTTCTCTCTCACCATTTACCTTGATTTCTTTTAAGATATGATCCCATCCTATCCAATTCACTCTGTGCTCTCTGTCTGTGTGTGTGTGTGTGTGCATGTGTGTATGTGTGTGTAATCCCACCAACTACCCAGATACTGAAAAGTTTCAAGAATTACAAATATTGTCTTTCCATGTAGGAATGCAAACAGTTCAACTTAGGTAAGTCCCTTATGACTTCTCTTTGCTGTTTACTTTTTCATGCTTCTTCTCATTCTTGTGTTTGAAAGTCAAATTTTCTTTTCAGCTCTGGTCTTTTCATCAAGAATGCCTGAAAGT
>CM053774.1:110379598-110397692 GCA_028658325.1 Potorous gilbertii
CCCGGGGGCTTTCAAACTCTTCTTTGATCTGTTAGTCTCAAGAATAAAACTCAAATAAATGCTGTAATGTTTCATTGTGTTTATGTTTACCTGAAGAAGGGCTATATGCACATTTCTTTTATCTATTGTTCAGGTATCAGGGCAGTTCCTTTTGCAACTTTTGGTTAAAGTTTCCTGATTTTCAGTCCTCAAACTTACAGGGAACTGAGTTAAATTTATTAAAGTACTATTTATTCCCCAGCTGATAAATAAATGGTCAAAGGATGAGAACAGGTAGTTTTCAGATAAAAAATCAAAGCTATCTATAGTTATACAAAAAAGATGTTCTAAATCAATATTGATTGGGGAAATGCAAATTAGAATAACTCTGAGGTACTATTTCACACCTATCAAATTAGCTAACATGACAGAAAAGGAAAATAACAAATGTTGGAGGGGATATGAAAAAAATGGAACATGCACTGATGGTAGAGTTGTCAACAGATCCAACCATTCTGGAGAATAACCTGAAACTATGCCCAAAGGGTCTTAAAACTGTGCAGACTTTTTGACCAATCTATACCACTACTAGGTTTGTATCCCAAGGAGATAAAAGAAAAAAAAGAATATACATGCCCTAGAAGAAAAGAGAGAAGGTGGGGATAAAGGAAGGGTGGGGTGTGATAGAAGGGAGGGACGGGGCAATGAGAATACAAGGTATTAGGGGGTGGGGGGAGGGGAGAGATGGGGAGACAAATTGGACATGTTACAAAGTGATGTACAAGCAATTAGTATTAAAACAATTGACTGAATTAATTACTGAGACTAAATCAGAGATATCTTTAGTTTGGGGAAATAAATTTTAGTCTAAGTCTCCTAGAGGCAGGTAACCGGGTAAAATTTGGCATTGATGGAAAAGTTAAGGTTTTAATGGTAAATTTGATTTTATGATTGTTATTTAAGCAGGAACTAGAACAGATATAGAAAGGCATGTAAGCCACTTAAGACTTGCCTCAAAATATGTTCCTTAGTGAATGTGAAATTATAGTCATATCTGAAACCTGGTTATTGGAATTTGCTATTTTAAGATGCTATGGGACAATTAAGTGACCATTCTTTTGAGTCTAACTCCAGGTATGGACAGCAACAAAGGCGGTCTGAGCCTCCAATCCATGATGCCAGTAAGCCTGGGAGATACTGGTATGAACTGCAAAGGGTGATCTCATGGAAAAGGTGGGAGAGCGGCTGTTCAGCTGTGCTCAGGTAGGATTCTCCTGACTCAATTTCTCCACTAACACCTGGCAGACTCTAAGCCTCACTGAATGTAAGTTGACAGAATACTCCTGCCTGAAACTGACATAAAGATAGGGAGATATTGTTTCCCTGCAATGTCCCTACTCTTAGTGGCAACTTCCAGTCAAAAGGTTTGTAAGCTTAATTAATACCAGATCTATTAAATTATAGATTATTGGTAAGGGAACATCCAAAGTCAAGTCTAAAATTAAGGCTTAGGACTTTAAAGCAACAGCAACAAGTTAGGGTCCTTTAATTCTTAGTAATAGTGTGGAGACAATTAGGTCAAGGGCTTATGAAGTTAGCATACATAGTTATTATTTGGGTCTCAGTTGGTTAATGTTTTTTAAAAAATCCATTTTTGGTCTATACTGTAAATGCTTTAAAAGAAATATCATTTGAACAAAAGCTGGAATTTTGTTACATGATATGAACTGTATGAAAAATAAAAAAAATCTTTAAAAAGAAAAGAGAGAAGGTTTACTGGATAGGGGAAAGGGAAAGGATATATTTGGAAAAGAATATTAAATAGTAAATAAATAGTAAATAAAAAAGAATAGTGAGTAAATAAATTTTTTAAACAACAAAGAAATTCAGCCAAATTCTCTATGTAACTTTTAATTTTAAGAGTGGAGTGTTTCTCTGTCTATATCCTATTGATATGATTATTCAGTACTTTGTTTTCTGTATTCAGATTTTCTGAACAGCTTTTGTATATTAATTCCTGCAATATGGTGCTTTCAAAAAAAGTTTATCATGTTCTTTCTAAAAGACTTTATTCTTTGTTATATCTTTGAATCCTATTTTCAAGGTGAATAGTTTTAACATACAATGAATTCATGTGTTCTTTTAAAATTGTTGTCTTTGGTTTCTTCCATTTAAAAGAAATTTATGTATCACATCTGTCATTCTCTTTTTCAGAGTCTCTGCTGTTGGGGATAAATCATCTGACCTAAACTCATTCTTTAAATCATCTTTTAAAAGTTTTATTTTTAAAAATTCTATAGTTTCTTCTATTATTTCTGAGTTTCTTTTATTACCTTTATTATTCCCTTAATTATCAGTGATTTTTATTCATTTTTTTTCTTAGTGTAATTCTTGTTCATTTTGCTCTAATTTGTCTATGAATTTTTATTCATTTTTCTTGTTCTTATGAGTTTTTAGTTATTTATCGCTTGTGAGCAACAATTTTATACTCAGGTTTTGTCCCTTGAACATTTTGTGTTTCAGACCTTCCCTAATTTTCCTACCTATCTCTGACTTCCTTTTGGTCCCTTCCCCTTCCCCTGTTGCACAGATCCCTGAGACTTAGGAACCTCAGATCCACGCCATAAGTAAACTCTGTGGGCATTCATTTTTAGTCCCCTTTTCTCAGGTATGCCATCTCTTTCTTCTCTAAGCAGCTCTGTTAATCTTTTATCTATTTGAAGCCATTCTGATCCACCCTTGCATTTAGTTGCTCTCACTTTCCTTCATGTGAGCTAGAGACTCCATTGATAGGCAAGAAGATCAAAGGCAAAAAGAAAAATCCCATATTTGTCAAAATTATAGCAACCATCTTGTGGTAATAAAAAAAGAAAACGGTGGATTCCTATTGATTGGGGAATTTTAGAATCAATGTCTACCACCTCCTGTAAAGTTGAGAGACAGGGGTAGGAGCAGGCAAGGGACCTCCACATCCAGATTGTAAATCACAAGAATAAGAGATTGATTATACCCAGTGTAACTATAGTATGCATTGGGATTGGAAATGTTACCTGGGAGCTCCAGTATTAAAGCATTCTAATGTTGTCTTACAATGTCTGTACCTTGTCTTATATCTGTCCTCTAATTTTGTGGACTTAGCTTCATTTCTCAGTGTCTGGAATATAATCGTCTATTCTGATGTAATATTGCATGTCATTTAGACTTCAACAAAGTTGTAGCTAGTAAGAAGCAAAGAAATTTAAATATTATTTTCCTTCTCCCCCACCACCACCATCAACTCTGTGTATATTTGTGGGAGACAATGTCTCAGATAAGGAGGTTTAAAATTTCCTAAGTTATGTTCCTCTCGTAAATATCTTTTCTAAAATTCAGGCTACTGGATAATTTTTAAGGGAAAGCACACCAGTAAGGAGCTCATGCACTACATTGTTAGGGGGGTGGTCACCGACAGAGCTGGTAGTAGTTGCAACTTTCTATCCAGAGACCCCAACTGCCAATGCCAATGCAGGTTGGGAAACTGTATCTAGATGGGATGCTACACTGATGTTTTTAGGGCATAGAGATTTAAGGAAGTAACTATATGTCATGCCAATAACGTGATACTTTATGCTTGGAGGCACCATAATGTATTGATATCAATAATTAAACATATCTGTGAATGTTATAGAATGTAAGTGCTTAAAGGAAAAGCTAACTGAATCACAGGAAGGCATATGCTAAAAATGAAACTCAGAGACAATTACATATTCATCTTTCAGACTTATAAAAATCATTTAAAGAGAAAACAAAATAAAAACTGACATCAAGCAGAGATTCCAATTGTAATTGCAGGAAATCTGAATCACAGTCTTTTGCCTTTCAGACATATTATGAGTTAGAAGAAAGCCATTTTGTCATTCTGTACCTTGGTTAGTGCATAGTACAAGAATAGGTCAGAGAATTGGAGAATCTCAAAGATAGAAGGGACCTTAAACATGCATCTTTCAGACTTAGACAAATCATTTAAAGGGTGAGGGGAAAGGGAAGATAGATATGAAAGCTTAGCATTAAACAAAGATTTCAGAACTGGAAAGGACCTCAAAGTTCATCTAATTCAACCTAACAATGTCTTCTACAACATCCCTGACAAGTAGACATCAAACCTTCTCTTGAGGATATACAGTGATGGGAACTCTACTACCTCCTGAGATAGATCTCAATTCAGATTTTGATAGTTCAGATTATTAGGAATTGTTTCCTTATATTGAGCTAAAGTATGCTTTTCTGCACCTTTCATTCATTTTTCTTAGTTTCTTCACTTGAAACTAAACAGTATAAGTCAAATTTCTTTCACCCACATAATAAACATTTAAATACATAATCACCATGCTCCTCCCCAGTCTTCCCTACTCTAAAGTAAACATTCCCTGTCCTTCAATTTATGCTAGTGTTGCCATTTTAAGTCACTGCTTTGATCATCCACTAAGTAGCTAACATATTCCTCAACAGAAGAGTTAACTATTGTCCCCTAAACAAGGTAATGCTTTAGAAGTTCTATGTTTTTTTCAAGATATTATTTATAACATCTAGGCTGCAGTCAAATATCTCCCTTTCTGACTTTTTGATTAAATACTTTATAAGTTTTTATTGTTAAAGATGATTAAGTACCCCTTTTTCAAAAGCCAAATTAAGTTAGTAAAGATATATTTCTGTCTAATTAGATTTTTTTAAAAAATACTGATACATATTGTTTTGCTTGTTTATTAACCACCTGTCACACTCCTTCGTTGATTCTTCCCTTTCTCCCTCATTGCATTTTACAAAATAAACCTATCCCACAGCATCCTTATTATTAATTCATTTAACTTCTGCTACAAGGAGATCAATCCATTAGTCCCCTTTTTGAATGTTCACCTCCCTGCAAGCTCAGAATCATTTGAGTGACAGTGCTAGCTAACCCCACTGTGTCTGTGTAAACAGGAGTTTATGGGCTGCTATGTAGGCAGCCTTTGTGATTTACTTTCTGGTTGTTGGGATTTATTTATTTTTTGATGGACTGGTAAATTATGAGGCTGTAGACCTTGCCAAGTTTTCAGGTATCAATGCAAAAGAGTCCCTGGAAAAATGGTAGTTGGCACTGGAACACAGAGAATGACCAATGATGCATCATATATTTTTAATAGATATAATGTTTTAATAAACATTCTCATCCTAAAGCAATGGGTTTTAAAATAGGCTTTTGCCTTGAGCCATGTAACTACCCAGCTGTGAGTTTTATAAGGCAACAATCTCCACATCGTTAGATGTTATGACTAATATTCTACCAACTAGAAATACATGTACAAATTACATGTGCAAAAAAAAAGTTTAAATTACATTTAAGATTCTCTTGAACTTTGAAAAGTGAACTTGTGAAAACTTTGCAATTTCATCTCTCATTTTCTTTATCTTGCATCTATTTAATTATGAAAAAAAAAACTTAAGGAAAACTTTCTATTGGATTTGAGCCCATTCTCCCCCTCTGGGCACATGAGGTTACCAGTTGTGTGTTCTGCCATATTGGAGAGGGGAGATTTATTCTTAATTTACCAAGCCATTCTTCTCTAACAGTAAGACAAAGACTGGGCTAGTGAGTACAATACATATAGTCCAAGCAACTAACTTGAATTGTTGAGAGAAAAAGAAAAATCCTTTAAATTTAAGCTTTTCAGTTTCTCCTCTGATTGGCTGCAAAAAAAGAAAAGAAAAAAAATTGATTTCAGATTCAAAAATCCTTTGTAACATATCCTCAGTTTTGGCAGGCTTTACTCACCCAGAGTGTGAAGCTCTATTTTGATAATAAAGGTTGCTTTAATATTAGGCAAGACTAAATAATTCATATAGAATTATAGGTATCAAAAAATCTCCAAAGACTCTAATTTTATAGGAGAGGAAACTCAGTCCCAGGGAAGCAAAGTGACTTACTCAAAGTCACAGATTACAAAGATCAAAGGTGAAATTTTAATCCAGTTCTTCTAACTCTAGACATTAGACAATAGACAATTAGACAATATAAAGAATTAACATTCTTTCTATTATATCATGAATCCATTTAGACATAGCTCACATCATTGCAAGAGGAGTAAAAAGATTATATGTGATTTTGTCTCCATTACCTACTACAACGTCTGAAATATAATAAACGTTTCCTAAATGCTTGTTAATTGCTTGGCTTTGTGCCTACAAAACAAGGATAAACTTGTTTATTCCTATTTTCAGAGAAGGAAATAGACTAAAAGAGGAGTGTTAGTCCACAAGTGAGTCAATATTAAAATCCAAAACTGTTAATTTGTTCTCAGGCATATTGTGACAACCTTGAGTCATTCTTCTGTTGTTCTGATTTGTAAAGAATTCTTTTAGAAGGATGTCAGAGGTGTGTCTTATTTCTTCTAAGCTTAATGAATTAAATCTCATTAATATGGGCTTATTCTTTCATAATGTTCAATAATACAAATTCTAAACCCATAAGAAAAGCAAAAAAAAGTTCTCTATTAGTCATTTTGTAGAAAGAAGGGAAGTGGAAATCTACATACAGTGAGGTCTTCTTTTCAAAGATCTACTAACTCTGTCTGTTACCTCTCTGTACCTGAGGATTAACAGCATAGTTCTGTCATACTCCCAGACAGCAGCACAGAATAGGAAGGAAAAAAATCACAACAGTAAAGATGGTATAAAATTTGTTAAAATATGGATTTATCATTTTTAAGTACATCCTAAGTTCCTAATTATCAATAATTTCATGAAAAAATGATATTTCTTGCCTCCGCTAACTGTAGCTTCAATATCTTTCTTAGGGGTTAAATTCCATAATTTCCATAATAAACTTTGCATATATCCAGGAAAAAGGTCTTTAAATAAAAAGAAACTAATTTAAATAACCCAGAATTACTTCCAAGCAGTAAAACATCAGAGGAAGGAATGTGATACAATATTCCAAAAAGTAAAAGAGCTCAAGCAACAAAGTGAAATAGCATTGGCAAAGCCAAATTTAACCACAACTAAAATAAAAGGTATAGATCTGCAATCAAAGGGAGGATTGGCAAAAAAAAAAAAAATATATATATATATATGAAGGAAGAAGGAAAGGGGGAGAAGGGAAAGTGATCATGATAAGGGGAGGTTGGGAGGAAGAAAGGAGTCAAAAGTAAAAAAAATTATAGGGGAGGGGAAAGGGAGGGCAAAGGCAGGGTGAAGGAAAGAGGGAGAGAGGAAGGGAAGAGAAAGGAAGAGCTGACAGGAAAAAAGTGGGGAGAAGAAATTTAGATAAATTCACTTGTCATTCTGTACCTTTGTTAGTGCATAGTACAAGAATAGTTCAGAGAATTGGAGGATCTCAGAGATAGAAGGGACCTTAAATATGCAAACTATATATGGCAACTGAACATAAATGGGATGGAGAGGTGTAGCCTATGGATATATGACAGGAAAGTAGTGTAAACAAAACTAATAAAAGGTGCAATATACTGATTTAAAAGAAGAGTATAATGAATAAGAAAATAAAACTCATTTGATATATACATGGTTCTACTATTCACCAGGTGATTCAAAAAAATGCAAGAATGACAATAAACCTATCAATCAATGCAAAAAAAAAAAAACTCCACAAACTTTAACTTGCCCATTCCAGATAGGAGTCAAGTTCATGTCATCTCCATGTTTCCTAATTCCTATTTGTCCCTCTATATTTGAACAAATGTTACCTATATTGTCGCAATTAAAAGAAATATTAAAGTCTTCCTTCTAACCCTTCCTTTCCTTGGGTTATTTTTGGGTTTTTTTGAATACTCAAACACAGAAGCAATCTCTTTGTGCCCAAAATAATCTTTACACTGGGTCAGAGCCAGAATGCTCTTTTTCCCCTCTTTTAGGATATAAGCCCTAGATCATCACTTGTCCCTTTATAACTGTCTACATGTTACATTTCTTAATTTTACCACTCCATTTTAGTTCAATGACCCTATCTATCTCTGGGTTTCTCAATATTAATGCTGGAAAGACATTAATTCTGTTAAAAATTCATTAACCTCTGTAGCATTATCCTTAGTTTTGCAAAATAAAGTATTCTTGAGTAAAGCCATTTTCATTTGCTTTTTGTTATAATATATTTTAATCTTTCCTTTTTTAATGTTGATGAATATTCTTGAATTATTCAGGCTAGAATTCTTTGAAACATAATATGTCTCTTCCTGATCACTTGCAAAATTTTCTCTTTGGTTTACAGATCTGGGAGCTTGACAATAACATTCCGATTAAGTTAAACCTGGGATCCTGTCTTGTAGTCATCTATGGATACAATTTAACTATACTTTCCCATCTGATTCCAAAACTTCTGAGTGATTTTCTTTTATGATTTCCTTGGGGGTGGAGCCAAGATGGCAGAATAGAAGGATGTACTTGTAAAAGCTCTCCCCCATAATCCATAAAATACCTGTAAAAAATGACTCTGAACAAATTCTAGAGCAGCAGAAGCCACAAAACAAGAGTGAAAGAGATTTCCAGCCCAAGACAGCCTGGAAAGCCGACAGGCAAGGTCTATCACACTGGACCTAGAGAATAGTGCAGTCCAGCCTTGACCATGCAGCACTAGCAGGGACAGGACTGAAGCAGGCCTCAGGGAGAGGAATCCCCAGCAACAGCTGTGGTTCTCAGATTGAACAACTCTCAAATGACAAAGACAGCTTCAAAGGTCAGTGAGACAGCACTTTCACCGGGTGAGAAGGAAATGCAGTCTGGCCCTGCTGGCAGCAGCCACTGCAATGGGAGTGTCCATTTTTGGAGCCCTCAGCCTAAAGACCCTGGAGGAATTGAGTGGCTGATCTGGATGTCAGTCCTGAGTGGTGGCCCTGGGGTGAGGAGGAGTGCTGGCATGGTGGAGCTGGAGACAGTTGTGGAGAGGGAATTCTACTAGCAAATCCCGGGCAGAAAAGTTTTTGGTTGCTTCTGGACCAGTGCACAGTCCAGGAAGAAGAGTAAACTCTTCTCCCTTGATTGTGCCACCTTGGAGGAACAGAGAACCTACAGGTTCCTAGAGTATACTCTCCTCTTGACAATGGACTCAAAAGTCAAGTAAATGACTGAGAAAATGCTCCAAAAAGGGGGAAAAATAAGACTAATAGAAGGTTACTTTCTTGGTGAACAGATACTTTCTTTCATCTTTTTGGATGAGGAAGAACAATGCATACTATCAGGGGAAGACATAAAAGTCAAAGTTTCTGCATGCAAAACCTCCAAAATAAATATGCAATGGTCTCATGCCATGGAAGAGCTCAAAAAGGATTTTGAAAATCAAGTAAGAGAGGTGGAGAAAAAATTGGGAAGAGAAATGAGAGTGATGCAAGAAATCACAAAAAGTGAGTCAATAGCTTGCTAAAGGAGACCCAAAAAATGCTGATAAAAATAACACCCTTAAAAATAGACTAACTCAAATGGCAAAAGAGGTCCAAAAAGCCAATGAGGAGAAGAAGACTATAAAAGGCAGAATTAGCCAAATGGAAAAGGAGGTTCAAAAATTCACTGAGTTCCTTAAAAATTAGAATGGAGCAGATGGAAGCTAATGACTTTATGAGAAAGCAAGAAATTACAAAACAAAACCAAAAGAATGAAAAAATAGAAGACAATGTGAAATATCTCATTGGAAAAACAACTGACCTGGAAAATAGATCCTGGAGAGACAATTTAAAAATTATGGAGCTACCTGAAAGCCATGATCAAAAAAAAAGAGTCTAGACATCATCTTTCATGAAATTATCATGGAAAAATGCCCTGATATTCTAGAACCAGAGGATAAATAAATATTGAAAGAATGATTTCTTGAAATATTGCATTCATATTTTTTATCTTACAAGTTATCTTGGTAGGTCAATGATTGTTAGATTCACAATCTGATCCCTATTGTCCAGGTCACTTGTTTTTAATAGTAGATATCCCATCTGATTTCAATTTTCATATTTTTTTTACTCTGTGCCAATACTTTTTATTGTATCACACTTTTTAAATTCTATTTCCTCCATTATCTTTTCAGGTTACTCACTGATTTGCTAAGGTTTTCTAGATTCAATTTGAATATGCCAATTCTCCTTTTCAGTTTTTCATTAAGAACCCTAATGTTATGTCTTATTTTTGATACATTGGCTTGTAAAAATTTGATTATTTTAGTAAATATTCCAAGCACTCTCAGGAATTGTATTAATTCCACTCATTTTATACAGTTCCAATTTAAGTTGCTATGGGGTTATTCTCATCTGAACTTTTCCCTAGAATTCTTTTACTCAATAGTATTTCTCCATTGCATAAGAATTTCTTCTTTCCTTGCTCATTTTCTCAGTGCTTTTTTTTTTTTACTAATAAGGACTTCTTTGTGGGAACTTTATTTCTTTCCCTCTTTTGCTTGTTTTCTTCCCTTTAGTTTATTTTAAAGCTTTCAAGTCATTTGGTGCACTGAGAGGTGCACTTACTAAATTTTCCTTTCCTTCTATTATAGATAGTATTGGAGCAGGATTAACAGTACAAAATCTTTTGCCCATCCCTTGCAAAAGCAACAAAGCATCATGAGGGAGAAATAAGAAATAGCAATTTCCAAGTGAGTCAAACTTGCTATTACATGGACCACCACCTTTTCTCAAAACTCAATGGAGATTGGACAGAACACTGTCCCCAAATGCAATAGCATCATGCCCACCCACCCAGATAGCCCACTTCATTTGGGAACTGATGAAAATAATCCAAAACTGTGAACCCAAGAGCTTTGGGAATAGCAGTGCCCCCAGGCTATTGGTTCCATTTCCAGTTCACCTCTTGAAACCATCATCCTGGAAAATGTCTGTGGAGATGCAACCTGACAACTGCTTCTGCCAGTGCTACAGCCTCAGCTTCCTCCAAAGTCACAACTGAAGATTCAGAAAAGTAGATTTTTGGCATCAAAATTCCTTGGCACTATCAAGTAATTCAGAATCAGAAATAAATGGTTTTATCAGTGGAAATGACATTAAATGCAATACATTACCATCTGCTTTGTTGCTGTATCTTAAGGAACATTGGATCTTTCCATCTGACATGGTTGAAACTTAATATATGTGCTGTCTTCCCCATTAGAATATGGGTTCCTTGGGAGCAATAACTCCCAAATATAATTTGTATTTGTGTCCCCATTGCTTAGCATAGGGCTTTGCATATACTGAGTGCTTAATAAATGCTTTTTCATTCAATGACCTAAGATCACTTACTCTCTGCCATTTAGAATACCAAAGTTCAGCAAATACACAAACATGTACCCACTGAAAGATGAATAGCCTCAGGGGAAAACACAAAAGTTACCAAAGGGAGGCCAGGCACAGCATTGGACCTCAAGTAGGAAAAGTAAGCAAAGGAAAGTTAGTTGCAGATAGGAGTAGTGAATCATTAACTTAGCTTTGTGTTAGGATTTTTCCTGTAGATTCCTTTGTGAAGAATTGTTTCTTTTCACTTCATTGTTGTTTGTATACTTTTCTTTACCACACTTACTATTTTGAAATGGTTCCATCTCCTGGAATGCCCCAACCCTTTACTGAGACTGAAATATGGAGGATGCTCAGAGTTGTAATAGATGGGGCACTGGGTCTAGAGTCAGGAAGACATTAGTTCATATCTGGTCTCAGATACTTACTACCTGTGTGTTCCTAGGCAACTCATTAATCTCAGTTTCAACTACAAAATGGGAATCCTAACAGCACCTACCTCCAGGGTTGTTGTGAGCATCAGATGGAATACTTGTGATGTGCTCATTACACTTCACGGTACATAGTAAGTGCTAATAAATGCTTATTCCCTTCCTACCCACCTCGGTCCCTTACCAGACAAAATATACTGGGCTATAAGACCACAGAGGAAACATTCTTCAGAGACTTTGAAAATTTTCAAATGATAAAGGAATCCACATGCCAAATCCAAGAGACAAACAAGTATTACCATTCTTTTTGTCTTGTTCCCACTTACATGAATACAGTCTGGACTTGTGATTCCACAGTTACAGGAAACTTCCAGATGAGGAAAATGCCTCTGCCAATGCAGTTTGGCACTTTCTCAGCAACTTGGAGTTTTGAGGAGTTCCCTAGGGCAATGAGATGTTGGATGGCTTGCCCAGAGTCACAAAGACAATATGTATTAGAGATAGGACTTGAACTCGGGTCTTTCTGACTCCTAGGATGATTCTCTATCCACTTCACCACACTGCTTCTTTTCCTACAAGTAGGTCTCCTTATTACTACACCTAAGTTACTTGCAACATTCCTAATTTAAGAAAAAGTACACAGAGGTGTCTGAATAACAAACATATTAGAGCTGCAAAACTCAATCAGAATTTGCTCCCTCAGCCTAAGGAAACAAAAAGTTGAATGTGTTTATAGGGATAAGCAACACAAAAGATATGGGCCAACTACACTCAGTTTACTTGGAGGCAAACCTAGAGCTCACTAAAAAATAAAAGGCTTTGTATGGGAGAAAGGGAGGGAGAGAGGGAGGAAGGGAGGAAGGAAGGAAGGAAGGAAGGAAGGAAAGAAGGAAGGAAAGAAGGAAGGAAAGAAGGAAGGAAGGAAGGAAGAGAGGAATATGAATATTCCTGGAGCATTTTCCACATACCAGGCTTTGTGCTAAGTGCTTTACAAATACCTCATCTTATCCTCACAACAACCGTGTGAGATGGGTACTTATATTATCCTTAATGGAATAGCAATGAGACCTGTAGGTCTAGTTGTTTCAGAAGAGAATTCAATTTTCATTTTGAAAATTTCACCTTTGAGTTGCCTTTATCTACAAGTTGTGGGGAGGTTCTGGAGGTTTAGCATCAAAAACCTTTACCCTAGTTGGTAATTATAAAAGGACATAGGGAGAAAGCTATCCAACCAGCCCTAGAAATAGTCTTTTCAGAATGAAATTGAGATAGAAAAAAGGGTTCCTCTTAATGTAAGTATGACTTCTTTGCATTAAAAAAAGGCTTCAGAGTCCAGCATTAAGCTACATCGCTAGAACTCCAAGGTCCCTTTAAAGTGAAATGAACAAGAATCATCTAAATCAATCATCCCCAGCACCCAGTGCTAAAGTTCAGGTCACAGCTCCAGCCCATAAATACTGCTTCGAGGTATTCTCCCAAGTGCTGCCAGTGCAGAATGAAAGCTCACCATGCTCATAAAAGCTCAAACGTTCAGTGGTCTGAATTCTGCTAACTCAGCCAAGAGACTCCACATGGAGAGGAGCCAGACTGGCAGGAAACTTTTTTCAAGTCTGGGCAGGAATAACCTTCTCCTAGAACAAGCAAAAAAAAAACGTGAGACAACACTACATTCAAAAGTACATGGTTGTGAAAACTGAAGTAAGCAGAAGCAGGAAAATAATGTACACAATGACTACAATAATTTAAATTGTAAGAAAAACAATTTCCCTTCCCCCTACTTCTTAAAAAATGTTTTTAACTGAAACTAAATACTGTGGAAATTATAGTGACCAAGCATGGCCCCAAAGGAAATATGTAAGAAGGCACTTCTATCTCTTTTATTGACAAATAAATTATGGATGTTGGAGTGGCATATAATGTCAAAGTTGCTTAATATCTTAAGAGATATTGGGAAAGGAAAGAGAAAATCAATGGGCTAAAAGTAGAAGAAACAAAAGATAGAACAGAAAAGTCAGAAGGGTAGGAAAAAGAAGTGAAATAATAGTGGGTGGAAATCTGAGGTCCTCATTAGCAGATTAATATTAAAATGGTGGGATAACATAGTACAAGGGTCCTTGGTATTCATGAATCCTCAAAAAAGATCTGTGGATTGATCATAGAGATTTTGTGATTTTTTTTTTTATCTTGATGACTGCATTTTGGTGTAACTGTTTTCCTTTGCAATACTAGATATCTTATTCTATGCTTTTGAAAACATTGTTCATAGCTAATAATAGTTAACATTTATATAGCACTTTAAATATCTGCAAAGCATTTTACATAAGTTATCTCACTTGATCCACATAACAATTCTAGGAAGTAGATACTATCATTATTCCCATTTTAGAAATGAGGAAACAGAGGCATAGAGTGATTATGTTATTTGCCCAGGGTCCCACAGCTAAAATGCCAGAGGTAGGATTAGAATTCAGGTCATCCTGACTCCAAGCTGAGTTTCATCAAAGTGTTAAAGGGTCCATGAGACAAAAAGGATATAAAGGAACTGTCTCTTTCCAGGAGAGATTGCTGTTGATCCTTCATTCTCCAAGAGGACCAGGGACATCAAGAGGGTGATGTCTTGACTGGCAAGCGAATTGGACTTAAGTGAGGCAGAGCTGTGCAAAGCCTCACTCTCTTCTCCAAAGCCATTGGAGTCTAGTGGCCAAACATAGATCAGGATGACTGGTGGAGGCCCCAGATGCAGATGAGAGTGGAATGGAGAGGGGACAGAAAAGGTCATGTATCAACAGGACTTTGAATTTCTTCTTCTGACTTTGGGATACTGGAAAATTAAGTACAGAACATCAGGAGAAGTTTCAGAGAGAGAATTCTGAATTAGGTCCCATTAGGAGAGAAAGGATGCTATGGAAGGACTCAAAATAGTCCCATAGGAGAGAACTGAGTACACTGTTTAAAAGACTAGAAAAGTAAGCAAATGAGTAGACCTAAAGCAAGGACAGGGGGAGTTTTGAAAAATAGAGGAAAAAATATAGATTATCTAACTAATAATAGACTAAGAGCTATTTTTGAAAAACTATCAAACCTCAAGTGAACCTGATCAAGAAAGAGAATAAAATCCAAGATGCCAAAATTAAAGAAAACAAAACCAAAAATGCCAAGGTGAATTCACAAGAAGGAAGAAATACAAAGTATTCTCAGAAATGACTACACAATTATATGCCACTAAATCTAAGAATTTAGAGGAAGTGAATGAATATCTATAAAAATGGAAAATACTCCAAACATTAAAATGATCACCACAAGAACTAAAGATCATAAACAATCTACTTCAAGGGGAAAATAGAGCAAGTTATGAAAAGAAAAAAAATAAAATCTAGGCTGAATGGATTTAAAAGTGACTTTTATCAAACGTTTCAAGAGTATTGTTGCCTTGTTACAAAAATTATTTGCCCTCTACTCCTCAGTTAAATGAATGCTATTTCAAGGCAGACTGGTAATAAGCAGGTGATCTCCACTAGGATAAGGGTGGGGGACTCAAAAGATCTCTCATCTTGTGCTAGTGGGTCATGGGGAGGAGAGATATCCAATAGCCTCTGACTGGCCCTGCCTGATGGTCAGTAGAGTCCTTAAGATCCACACCAAGGATGATTCCAATTTTGGAATACTATTCCTTCCCATCTTCATCAATTGCTGTAAAGCCCACCTCAAATGCCACTGCCTACAAAAAGTCTTGGTCATTCCTGATGTCAATAAACCTCTCTCTAGGATCTTACTTAGCACTTTCTTTTGTATCTCAATAATGAAGGCAGTTTACATTACAAAGAATGAATAAAAATGCATTTTATTAAGCACTTATTTTGTGCCAAGTACCATGCTGTGGTTGGGATATAAATAGAAGAAAGCCCTTGCTCTTAAGGACAGTCAATCCACTATTGAAGAAAAACAACACATAAAAGTAAGTGTAGATGGAAAGGCCCAGAAGATCATAGTGTTCAGTTTCTGGGTATATGACAAGGTTCATTGATCCTTAGGTTGCCTCAGTAGGTCAAATGACTGTACTAGGGTTCTAAAGGGTATCAAAGCATCATAGGTAGTAAGGCCTAGAGGACTGTAAGAAGCAATGGCAGGGCAGAAGGTAGGGCCTGCTTGTTCTCCAACTCATTGAAAGAGATAGAGATCATGATTCCCACCCTCAATAAGCATTGTGAGCAAACAGCCCAGATGAGTTCTAGGGCCCTGGATAAGGGGATGAAAGGTAAGGTAAAGGAGGGAAGGGTGGCCCCAGTGGTTTATTATATTTTTCAGTGTATGTGTCTTATCCACTTATGAGATTATAAGCACCAGTAAATAAGCAAATATTTTTAAAACACACGCAATGCACCAGGTGGGTTGGTTGGTTGTTGTCTTTTGTCTTTGAAAAGGAACAAAATGAAATCACCATTGTGAAGTGAAATTTCAGTATGTCTGACTGTAGCTGATCAGACCAATATAAGCTCAGAATGCTCTACTTCAGGTTGGGCACAGATAGTCCATGTGAATATTTGGGGTGAATTATTTCAAATTTGCTCATCCTGCGTTTATTTTGTGCTGTCTCAATTCTGCTTTGCTCAAAGAGCACAGCACCTTTTCTTATGTGGGCATGTCATGCTGAGCAGTCCTGTGCCCATGTTGCAGTTAAATCCAAAGTTCTTAAGAGAGACCTTAAGAGTCTCCTTGTATTATTTCTTCCGGCCACCATGTGATCACCTACCCCATGCAAGTTCTCCATAAAATGGTCTTTTTGGTAAGCATACATTCGGCATTCGAATAACGTGGCCAGCCCATTGGAGTTGCACTCTCTGAAGCATAATTTGAACACTTGGCAGTTTAGCTTAAGCAAGGATTTCAGTGTCTGGTACCTTATGCTGCCAGGTGATCCTCAGAATCTTCTTAAGACAGTTCTAATGGAAGCGATTCAGTTTCCTGGCATGGTGCTGGTAGACTGTCCAGGTTTCACAGGCATACAACAATGAGGTCAGCACAATAGCTCTGTAGACGTTCAATTTCATAGTCAGTCTGATACCTCTTCTCTCCCAAACTTTTCTTCAGAGCCTCCCAAACACTGAGCTAGCTCTGGCAATGAAGGCATCAACCTCGTTGTCAATGTGTACATCCTTGGAAAGTACACTACCAAGGTAAGTGAACTTATCCACAGCTTTCAAAACTTCTCCATATATTGTAACCAATGGTTCCATGTATGGATGGTATGGTGGTGGCTGATGGAGCACTTGTGTTTTTTTGATGTTAATTATTGGGCCAAAATTAGCACACAGGCAGCAGAGAATTGATCCATATTTCTTTGCTTCTCAGCTTTAGAGGCTGCATTGAATGCACAATCATCTGCAAACAGAAAATCATGCACCAACACTCCCTCCACTTCCATCTTGGCTTGTAGCCTTTTCAAATTGAAGAACTTGCCATCAGTACGGTAGTTGACCTTGATGCCGTGTTCATCCTCATTGAAAGCATTTGTCAACATGGCTGAAAACATCATGCTAAAACAGCATGCTAAAAAGCAAGGACACAGCCCTGTTTCACTCCATTGGTGACTGGGAAGGAATGAGAGCTTTGTCCATTATCCAGAATCCAGGCCAACATGCTATTATGAAACTGACGTGCAATATTAATGAACCTCTATGGGCAACCAAATTTTGACATAATTTTCCATAAGCCCTCATGACTAACAGTGTCTAGGACCTTGATCAGATCTATAAATGTTGTGTACAGACCTCCATTCTGCCCCTGGTATTTCTCCTGGAGTTGCTAGGCAGCAAACACCGTATCAACTGTTCCTCAAGCCCTTTCTGAAGCCACACTGGCTCTCAGGTATATGACCATCTTCCAGGTGAAGGATAAGCCTATTAAGAAGGACTCTAGCAAAAATTTTGCCAGCAATGACTAAGAGAGAGATCCCCCTGTGATTGTTGCAGGACAATCTATTCCCTTTACCCTTATAGAGATGGACAATGGAGGCATCCTTGAACTCCTGGGGGATAACTTCCTCTTGCCATATAACCTGGAAAATTTCAGTCAGCTTTTGTATGAGCAATTGTCCCCCTACCTTGCAAATCTCGCCTGGAATAGAATCAGCATCAGGTGCTTTGTCACATGAAAGGAGCCTAATGGCCCTCTAAACCTCTTCTTCAGTTGAAAGTTCAGCTAAGGAGGGATTGAATTCAACCTGAGGTCAACAGTCAATGGCCTCAACATTGATGATGGTCTGCTGAGAACACTATGGAAGTGTTCGGTCCATCTCTCTAGGACCATGTCCTTATAACTAATCAGTGTGACTCCATCAGCACTGAGTAGTTGTGATGCACCATAGGTTTTTGGTCCATAAATAGCTTTCAGGGAATCATAAAAGCACTTTGGATTGTTACTATCAGCATAAAACTGAATTTCATCTGCCTTCTT
>CM053774.1:110398192-110466193 GCA_028658325.1 Potorous gilbertii
ACTTTTCTCATTTAAAGTAGCAAATATCCTGAACCTCATAAATATAGATAACAAAAGCACAGAATTTCAGAGTCTGAAGAGTCCTCAGAAGGTCACTGAGTCATCTACTGAACAGTTCTGTCCTCTAGAGTCAAACAGATCAAAGCTAACCTCTCCTCGACATCAAATCACTTCAAAAATTAGATGATTTCCATCATGGGCATCCTAAGACTTCTTTTCTCTTAGTTAAATATCCCCAGTTACTTCAATTGATCCTCCTTTGGGTCTCCAGTTCTGTCATCTGAATGGTCACCTTCCTCTGCAAAAGTTTCAGTTTATTAATATCCTAGCTAAATGGCATCCAGAACTGAATACAATACTCCAAAAGTGGTCTAATGAGTGCAGAGTACACTGGGATGAGTAATCCTGTAATAATGGACTTCCCTTATTCTTCAGGCTATGATTCTTTCAATGCAGCCTAAGATCAAATTAGATATTTGACAGGAGACTGCTAATTCACATCAACTCATACCCAGCTTGCAAATCTCCAGATCTTTTTCATATGAAGTACTGTCTAGCTATGCCTCCTAAATAAGCAATTTTTTTGTAATCAGATGAACCATTTCACATGTATCCCTATTATCATTAAATTCTGTCCATCATTCAATTTTGCCTGGATTTTTTTTTTGCATCATATAGATATATATCCAGGAACATAATCGATGAATCCAAATGAAGCTGTGATCAATTTCTGTGCTCTTTGGACAAGAACAACAGCCTCTGAAAATTTCCTTCCATCCACCTTGAAGAGATGTCCACCAGCATAATAATGAGGGACCACAAGATTTGCCTCTCAGGAAATAAGACTGATTTTCATGAGTAGTTTTGGAGTCAGTGTGATTATTTTGTCTTTACAGTGTATATACGTGTGTGTGTGTGTGTGTGTGTGTGTGTGTGTGTGTGTAAAAGCTTGTGTATGTTGCCTTTATAGGTTTTGTGTATGTGCACATGGGTTTGTCTAAATGTGCCCCATGGCGAGGCTTTGGTTGATATTATAAGAATCTTGCCCACACATCTCCAAGTGAAGCTTTTGATTCCTGCTTGAAGAGAGAACAGGAAAAGGAGCAACTGGGTTAACTCTCAGTGAGATGATACCAGATTATAATTCTATCTAACCACCCCCCCCCAATAAAATAGTGCCTGCCTCCATTATGGAGATTGGAGTATGCCCAGATCACCTAACATGGAGGCATCTTACATCTTGTGCTCTCTTACCATGTGAGTTGGGGTAGCCTCCCTCAATTGGCTTTGTAACTGGAACAGGCTGCATATTTTTAAAACTACCAGACAGGGACAGTCTCTCTCCTTCTGGTGAGTTCAGGGGATAAAGATTATAAATAGTTCAGTCAGAGTACAGGTACTGTGAATTGAACTGGGAAAGAGATACCTTCCCCTAGCTTTCTCTTTTTACCCTTGACTCTGAGAAACTGGAAGTGGGTGTTTGTTTCTGTTTTGTTTCATTTGTCCTTCTCAGTTTTGAGGTGCAGACAGCAATCCCCACAAGATCCATGAACTCAAAACTTGGAGCCAGAATCAGAGGCAGCATGTTGTAGGCTTCCATCCAGGCAGACCAGCCAGAAAGCCTAGGACTCAAGTTCAAGGTGGGGCTTTGCACTTGGAGCTTGAGACTGCTGTTCTCTGGGAAGTGATCTAGGAATTAAAATTGTAAACTATGAACTAATCTAGAAACAAAATCTCTTTCTCCATCCCAGAAAATGAAATGAAACAGAGACAAGAATGAAAAGTAAGTTTGTATATTTGTGATTGTACCTTGGAAGGAAATATTCATTTGTAAAAGCTTATCTGACCTTGAGTCAGATGATGAGGACATAACATTCTATTGTCCTATGGTCTACCCACCAGCTCTGTAATTTCATGTTTCCCTATATAGATTGTCTCTCCCTATTAGAATATAAGCTCCTTGAGAGGGACTGTCTCCTCCTTTGTATTTTTATCCTTAGCATTTATCATAATGTCTGGAACATAATGTATGCTTACTAAATGCTTTTTAAAATCCATCAATACTGTCTCCCCAAGATAAATCTGCTTGTTTAATGAAGTGATTCCATGTATTTATATATGTACATAATAGATGCATATTGTATGCATGCACAATTATGCATTATATGCGTGTATAAATGTATATATACAGATACTTATACTATACATAGATAAATAGATGGATGTATGGAGAGAGAGAGAGAGAGAGATTAAATGAAATCTAGGTGCAGGAAATCCTACACTTGAGGAAGCACTATCAGGTTGAAGCCATTAGTAGAAAGTCTAGATACCCTCAATACCTAAGGGTATCTAGGAAACCTCACAGGACCAGTGAAATGTAACCCACCTGGAGGTCAAGCATGGGACAAGGGAGTCAGTGTTACACTGGTCTAAGGGACCATTATTTTCTTTTCTAAATTCCAGCTCCTTTTTTGATCACTATCCCTGAAAGAGAAAGGAGTACCCCAAGCTCTATCCTAGGGTTTGATTTCCTTCCCACCAAATGCTAATTATAAAGAAACCATCACAAATATTGAAGCAAGCAAACAAATTTATCCAAGCAGGTAGCAAACAGAAATCAGAGAACTTATCCAGATTAGAATATACCAGACAACACAAAGAATGAGTAAATTTTCCCATTGAGAATGATATCAGCTCAACCCAAAGAGAAACCTCAACCTCTCCCAAGGGGAAATTCTCTGAAGTTTCTCAGGAGGCAAGCTGGAAATCAGGGATATGTTGAAGAACCAGCTGTCCTACATGTCTGCCACTTCCCAAAATCTTTTTTTTTCTCTCTGGAAATTTCCCCCCAAAGAGGATCTGAAAAAAGGTGTTTCCTCTCCCAAAGAAAGAAGGAAAAAAAAGTGTCTCCTCTGTCAAACTCTCAAGTCAATTCTAACACTTAGGCATATAGTGTCAAGCCATCATCCTCTCCAATAATATATACATATACATGCATATATGTGTGTGCATATGTATATTATTTACAGACATATGTGTATATATATTTGTGTGCAATAACTTCATAAACAAGCAGATTTCTCTGGGTGGAAACAGTATTAAGTGATTTTTTAGAGCATTTATTAAACACTTACTATGATCCAGACATTCATGATAAATGTTAGAAGAATAAACACACACACACACACAACACAACAACAACAACAATGTACTTGTGTTTGCCTAAGTTAGCCTGAAACTAGATGTCTAGTCCCTATCTAGCACTTCTGCTCTTTGGTTTGTTGTTTTTTTGCCAAAGGATAGATAGATAGATAGATAGATAGATAGATAGATGGATGGATGGATGGACAGAAGGATGGATGGACAGATAGATAGGTAGGTAGGTAGATATGTAGGTAGATAGAGACAGCCTTTGTTAAGCACTTACTATATACTTACTAGCACTAAACTTGATAAATGCTGGGGCTGGGAATGCATATACAAAAAAAGACAAGACAATTTCTACTCTCAAAGGTCTTACATTCTTACAGCAGGAGACAAAATATTAAAGGAAGCTAGAAAGTGGAGGTGGGGGGCAGATAGAATCAGGAAGACTTATCTTCATGATCTCAAATCCAAACTCAGACATGTAATATCTATGTGACCCTGGTCAAGTCACTTAACTCTGTTTGCCTCAATTCCTCATCTGTGAAATGAACTGGAGAAGGAAATGACAAATCACTCTGGTATCTCTCCCAAGAAACCCCAAAAGGGGTCATGAAGAGTTAGACTTGACTGAACAACAATGCTGCCTTTAACTTTAGCCGTTGTCACACAAACTCTAAGCAGAGGTTTGAATCTATGAATAGAGCAAAGCTCTCGTTGGCCACTTTACAGCTTTCCCCCACTCTGCGTTCTCTACTTCCATCTCCAATAATGCCTCAATCTACTCCTTCCCTGGTACAATTCGTTGACTTTCTAGTACCTATGGCAGTCAAATGCTGTATCTCTTAAGAACTATGTCCTCTTTTCCCAATCTTTCCTAATTCTATTTTTCTTACTCTAAAGTATGGAGACAGCTCAAAAGAGAAGACAATAAGCACACCTGAAGTGTAAACTTCATGTTGCCAGCTTCCACCTGGGCTTCTGCCGTGTGCTTCATTATGCAAATGACTCTTGGAAAATGGCTTTTAAAGTTCTACCAATTCAGAATACCTGAATTTTCCAATATGTACTCATCTTCTTTCTCTCTCCAAAATGACAAAACATTAAAATAGATCTGCAAGAATCTCCTTGTCAGAGTCCCAATGGTTTTGCATTTTTTAATGACATCAATGCAGAAATAAAATTCAAAATAGGACAAGTGATAAGAAGACAGACTCTAGATTATAGGAATTGTTTAACAGTCACAATTGGATTATTGGTTCAGTGGCATACTGAAGTCAGCACCTTCTACCCAGACTATATTTCAGGGGATCTCCAATCTCATCCATGCAGGTGTTCTTTTCAACAGTACAGATCTTATCTCCCTGGGAGATTCTTATCCACCTTGGCTAAATGAGAAATTTTAAAAATCAAGGGGAAACAATTCCAACCTTGGCTTTCCCAAATAGATGCCTGGCAGGAAACCTAGTTAAAGACATTTATCTGCGTCTTCACTTAGGAGATGGGAAAATGAGAAATGTATAATTTCACCTATAATTTTTTTTAAAAAACTTTTAAAATTTGTATTTAAATGTTTTACCTTATTTGCTGTAAGCTGGAATTTTAACAGAAAAGAGTTTGGGATATTTTTGTTTTTAGAAGACTGAATCAGTCCATCAATTCCTCTTATTGGTTGCTTAGCAACCATTCAATGCAAATTAAACAGTAGCCAATCAGCAGACCTGACGGGAGGGAGAGGTTGAGTGTCTTAGAAGCTAACTGCCAGAGAAATCATTGATTGGAAAAATACTCTCACGGGGATTTTAGACAGTGACACTTTTGCTATAAGGTCATTTTCTTTTTTCTGTTTTGCTGTTAGTAAAAAATGAAACTTGGACAGTGGAAGAGTAAACTGAATATTTCTTCCAAAGTTATTGGTAGGAAGTCAAATATCTATCTCAGGTAATGAAAAGATCCAAGGTTAAATAGAAGCTGCTTCCAAGGGCTTTTGACCCCTAAGCTACCGTGAAATCTGGATGATTTGGAATCTGTTATATATGTATGTTCATGTGTGTATTCATGTGTATGTATATGTGTATTATAAGTATATAATACATATATATAAACACTCATATGTGCATATCTATATAGACAAGTATTCATATATATATATGCATAAATGTGTTGAGTAATACATACATGTGTATACATATACATATGATATTGTGTGTCCCTGTAGGCATATAGATATGTTATATGTCCCTATAGGTACACATACATGCACACAGAAGCTACCAAGTCTAACACTCATTAATATTATTCAGCTATTGCTTGAAGTCTTCTAGTGAAGGGCAATACACTGACTCTTGAGGCAGCCCATTCACTATCTAATTTTTGGATAGCTCTAATCTTTAAAAAGTTTTTCCTTAAATCAAACTTAAACTTGTCCCTTTATAGCTTCCTAATTCTGCTTACTGGATACAAATAGGGCATCTATAATCATTCTTCCATAGGCAACATGAGTGGAATACCACCCTAGGGCTGAACCATGCTACCTGTTGAGTATGAGTGAGTGAGTGAGTACAAACTCATTTAATCTACTATATCTCACTGCCTGAATCAAACTTTACTTTGTATTTAGCTCAGAAACATTGCAAGCTGCCCTGCTGTTACATTTAGTAGAGTTCCCCATGCCCATTTCCATCTTTTCCATAATAAGCCTAAGTAAGTAAGATCTTTCTTTGCAGTTACATGATAATATCTGTGCAGAGTATGGAAAAAACAGAGAAATCTTATGCAAAAATTACCAAGATCCTCCAAATCAAGTCAGCCTATGAAGGACGTGTGAAGAAAGAAATATCTCTCCTCCACATACTCTGAGATCCACTGATTCTGGCCTCTTGGATGTTCCTCACAGAACACTCCATCTCAACTTCAGACCTTTTCATTGTTACCCATTGTCCTCCCTTCTCATCTCTACGTTCTGACTATACTGACTTCCTAAGTCTCCCCTTCTGCAAGAAACCTTTCCCAGTCCTCCTCAATCTTAGTACCTTCAATTTAAGGTGATCTCCAATATCTATACCTATTGTTGTCTTTCATTTTTGAAAAGGGTCAGTGATATCTTGGGATGATGTCTTGACTTGTACATGAATTGTATTTGAGGGAGGCAGAGATGCACCAAGTCAGCAGCCTCACTCTCTTCCACAGTCATTCCTCCGACTCACAGAAGGGTTGGATGCTGTCAGTTTTAGCCTGTTACAGGTTACTGCTACAGGTGCCACAGGGGAGAGCTGGGTGACAGATGAACACCAAAAGTGTATGAGCAATCCTGAAAAGGACTCAGCGAGCCCTCACACCAGAGGTGCTAGTTTCCCTGAACATTCCTATACCCCATCACACATACATACATATATATGTATACATATGTACATACTCACATATATATGTATGTATGCATACAAGTATGTGTGTGTATATATGGTTATTTGCATTAGACTATAATGTCCTTGAGAGAAAGAACTGGTTTTTTGTCTTTCTCTGTATCCTCAGTGCTTACCACAATACCTGATACATAGTAGGTGCTTAATAAATGTTTATTAATGACATTTACTATGTTGTCCATAGATTTTAAATCATTGTATCAAGTCAACAATTATCCTAAAGGATCTTTAAATACTAATATTTATTTATTTTTTAATTTAACAAAACACAAGGAAGATGGAGATAATATCTGTGAGATCACATGTGGAAATTCCCTCTTAAAGAGGGTGAATTGGTTTCATGATTTTTTTTCCCATCCTAAACCTTTACCACGACAGGGTAATGACCCTAATTCCTTATTGAGCCAAGATATGAGATTATGCAGGATTATAGGAAAAGGTTTTCCCTTTACAAAAAAAAAATCAACTCTTTTAGTTCTACTTTACTGGATTGGAAGTCAGTGGACCTGGGTTCAAATCTTGATTCCACTACGTGGTACCAGAGTGACCTTGAGCACGTCTCTGGGCCTCCTTTGGCTCATCTCTAAACTGAAGGCCTGGGGGTGGGGATTGAGGTGGGAGTTGGGGGGAAGGGAACAGGTCTCAACTAGATAATCTCTAAACTTCCTCTTTGCTATAAATTTCTGGCTATAATCTCATGATTTTTGCTTTTGCTGGGGCAGTGATTATTAACCTGGGATTTGTGCAATTATGTTCTTTTTTAAATATGCTAATAACTGTCTTTCAACATAATTGATTTCTTTTATAAGGCTAGGTACTGACCAGGCATAGTGCAGTAGGTCTTTAACCCCTGAAGCAGGGGAGACTGAGGCTGGTGGATTGCTTCCTCTTCGGATTTCTGAGCTGCTGACAATTAAGCCAATTGGGTGTCCACACTGTCTGGCATATGGTGAGAGGAAAGGGGGTGAGATAAGAGAAGGGGAAGGTATTGGGTTGCCTTAGGAGAGATCAGAAACAAAGGACATCAACCTTTCCAATGCTCTCAGTAGTGAGACTAGGATACAAGTGGCCAGTGTACTTCACTTGGGTGAGATAAGGGAGATTCAATGTGAAAAAAAAGCATGCTATGTATTACTTTATGCACTTAGAAACATTATCATAAGATCTATAGGTATCACTAGGCTACCAAACCGGTCAACAACACACAAAAGGTTAATTAAGAACTCCTGCTTTAGAAAATTGGGTGAATCAAAAGTGACCATAGCTGAGGATCTTATCAGGTTCAACTTGCCTTGGAAAAATCTTTCCATCTGCCAGCTCTCATGATTAATGGCAAATATTCCACACGTCCTCTAGCCAACCAAATTTACATTCTTGAAGGGCTTGAGCTAGATCTCCCACATCATTTTCTATTTTGCATCTGGAGTACTCTGAAAGCTTCTAAGGGGTTTACTCTGACTTCCAAAGAGTCAAGTTCAATTTTAGAACAGGTGTGTTACTGTCTGGCACACATCTTTTGGTGACTCATAAAATGTCTCCTGTGGCCCTGGCTGCTTGGAAAATGCCAGCAAGTTATCTCAGGTGCAACATTTAATTTTTTATGGCAAAGCTTTGGTTTGATGAGTCCGCGCATGAAACTAACTTTGGAATATTATTTCCTGTTTTTATGCTTGGAAATTCAGCCTGCAAGATGAATATATATAGACACATATGCATATGCATGTGTAAACACATTACACATATGAGTTGTGCATGTGTGTGCAAGAAAACATGTGTATGTATTAGATGCCATTTTTTCCATATAGATGATTCTTGGAAATGTCCATTTAAAGCCATAATAACCCGGATTACGTGAATTTCTCAGTAGTTCCTCATCCTTTCTGTCTCCAAATTGACATATTGTTAAAATAAGTTTGAGACCATATATAACAGATAGATAGGTAGATAGATAGATAGATAGATAGATAGATAGATAGATAGATAGATAGATGAGACAAGGAGGGAAGGATGGTTGGATAGATAGACAGACATGCATATACAGTATTTACTATACAATAAAATTCAATGGCTCTCTATTACCTCTAGGATCCAGACAGATTCCTCCATTTGGCATTTAGAACCCTTTCCAAACTGCCTCCAATCTCCCTTTCCAGCTTCATTGTACATTACACCCATTTCTTCAGTCCAGCCATCTGGCCTCATTACCATCTCTTACAATAAGGGATCTAGTGAGGAGTATTCTTGGTGAGGGATTCTGGTCCAGTTTAACCATCCAGGAAGTATTGTCCTTGATGGGATCTCTGACCCAGTCTCCACTCTTCCCTCTGGGATAGCAGGTAGAAGTGGGAAATATTCCTTTGATTCCTTATGGAACAGTTCTTACTCTGACCCCAAACCAGCTGAACACCATATGATACCTGTCACCCTTCCCCTCAGCATTCTTCAATACACCAAAGAGATTAGAGGAGGTCTCTCATTTCTGCCAGGGACTAGAAACCACACCAATTTTATTCCTCTCTATTTCAGAAGTCAAAGAACCTCAGTTACACTTAACTACTTAACAGTAAGCTTGACTTTTACAAAGAAATATTTATTTCAAAGGTATAGCAAGAGCAAACATAAAAACATTCCTCATACACACCTGGAAGAAATAGTTCCTTCTACTCCCCCTCATTCTTTGGGGAGAGGAATTAGGTATACAACTTACATCATTAGTCCTATCAAGCTCCCTGTCCAAAACCCTCTCTGGGCTGTAATCTTGGACTTCTTGCTTCCTAAGTCTTGTCTGCTTAGCTGGTTGCAGTGTAACATCCAGTCTAGAACATGGGCTCAAAGGTTTCCATGGTTGGGGACTCACGGACTGCACATAGAACTGAAAAGGACAAAGGAAACAGACTAAAAGCCCAAGCCTTTTCTGAGGGCTATAAAGGCTAAGGGGGGAAGGTGATCCTCAAATCCTTCTCCATCTTACTAAATACTATTCCTGCTATGAATGAGTCTTCAATTCTGGATGTAGAAGCAAAAAGAGACTATGCCTAAATCAGGTGGATTTAAAGGGGCAGGCAGTTCTGACCATGAAGCCAATGGAAAGAGATTGCTTGCAAACATATGGTAAGCTACAGTCAAATGTCTACATATGTCCAGTACTTCTATTTCCAGAAGCAAATCACCTGCTACTGAACAAGTCAAACCAAGTTTTACCAATATGTTACTTTAACTTAGTTTTTCATATATTTTTTTCCAAATCACCTAATTAATTTCCCCTAATTAACTGTTTACCTTTTTATCCTAAGAGCATTGATTTGCCTCTGTAACGACTTTCAGTTTTATGCATTACAACTTTATTTTTTATGATCATTCTCTATTTTGTTTAATTAAGAATTCTCTACCTCTCCAGGTGAAATATCTCACATCCCTTTCTACTATAATTTATGATATTGCCTTTTCTATTAGATCATACCTCCTTCTGAAGATTATTATGCTATATAGAGTAAGATGTGAGTCTAAACCTAATTTCTGACGATTGTTTTCTAATTTTCATAGCAGGTTTTTGTTGAATAAGGAATTCTTACCACAATAGTTGGCATTATGTGTTTATTAAATCCTACCCCACCTCAAAATGAGTAAATAATATCTCTCCAATTATTTAAGTATTCCTTAATTTTTGCAGAATTTCTTATAATTTTATTTAGATAATCCATGTGAGAATCTTGGTAGGTGGACACTCATATATTTCATACTTTCTATAGCTATTTTAATATAATTTGTTTTTCTGTATCTTCTTACTGAGCTTTTTGGTAATATATGAAAGAATAGGCGATTTTTATGCTTTCATTTTGAGGCCTGCTACTTTACCAAAATAATTCTTTCCATTAATTTTCAGGTGAGTGTCTAGGATTCTTTAAGTAAACCATTAAATCATCTGCAACAAAAGGAAAATTTTGCTTCTTTGTCCATGTAAACTCCTTCAGCTTCTCTATCATGTCTTGTTGCAATAGCTAGCATTTCTATAACTATATCAAAATAATCGAAGTGACAACAGAGGTCTTTGCTTTGACTCTGATCTTACTGGAAAGATCTTTATATGACATAGAGTATATGATATATGCACTCCAAAGGTACTCACCATCATCATGAAGGAAATCCACCTCACAGTTCAAGTCAAGGATGGATGATCTATCTATGATATGGTTCCCCAGGTTCTCTCCTTTGCAGATTTCATTATGATGATTACGTCAATCCCCAGAACAAAGCAGAATTCCTCAAATTCTGTTCATCATGACTCATAAGAGTCTCACCTAACTAACCACGCAAAAATACAAATGAAGGATGCCTATGAGGAAACTCAAACTCTGGACTATATATTGTGCCCATCTCTACCTAATGCAAGATATCGTCAAGACTTTATGTCATCAATATATAAAATAGGATTTGTATGGTATGTGTGGTCATATATGTGTGTATTCACAATTTAGTTCAACAAAAATGTATTAAGGACTAGTAATATAAAAATAAAGGCAAGAGTGTCCTGACTCTCCCCAAGACTATATTCTATTGAGTTTATTAGCTGATAGGTAAATACAAGATAATTTAAGGAGGAAGAGAACACTAACATCCTCTAGAGTTTGAGATCTATACTGAACCTGAGATTTTAAGAGTTGGCTATGAGGAGGGAGTGTATTCCAGGTTTAAGGCAAAAGATGGAACACTGAGCTTGGAGGACAACACCAGGTAACTTTACCTGGAACACAGAGGTCAAGAGGGGAAGGAACATGAAGCCTTTGTACAAAGGGAAGACAGCTCTATATTTTAAAAGTCTTTCAATGCCAAGTCAAGGAGTTTGCATTTTAATCTAGAGACTATGCTGGATTGAAGCAAAAAAAATGAACTTGCAGATTAATCACTGGAGTCTTTCCAAGCAACTAAAACATGATGACATTGTTTCCAAGTTTGATGGAAAGAAATAAAACTAGCAAGATGGGAAAACCAAAGTTTAGATAGAATTTATAGTTTAAAAATCATCTGTTTAAAATGCTACACTTAGCATGTTAGAGTATGAAAAAAATAGAATCCTTCAATGGAACGTGTTATGGTCATTATGTAACAATATAATATGATATAACATAAGACAATGTAACAACATTTAAGATGATATTTAATATATAACAGAATATAATGACTTGAAGGATATGCTATAGGATATAATGTGATGTGATATTATATGATATATGATGTAATGTGATGTGAGATAAGGTCGTAGATAATACATTCTAAATATAAGCCTTATAATATATAATATAAAAATGGAAGAATGTTTTATAACATTCACACATATGAAATGGAAGTATAAATTACTTAAGAGAATATTCCTTAGGCAAGAGGACTCTACTATATCCTCTATGTCCCATGGTTAGCTGTGCTTGACCCTCTTCTAATGGATTTTACATAACTCTCCCTTACCAACAATAGATGGAAAGAATGACAAACCCCTATGAAAATGAAGACCTGATTCTCTTTGAATATCATATTAAACCCCAAGCACTGCTTCTCCATTTGTCAGCTTTTCCTGAGCTCCCTGTCTCTTTCCAGCATCCCTGACCTGCTGGTCTGATTATGAATGATCAATATGCCCATTTACCAGAGAACTCTTTGCACATCTCTAGACCCTCAGCCTTTAGTCACTCATGCAGATAATGACGGCCGTTCAAGTCACTTGCCCATAACTCCAAGCTTCATTAAGCAAAGGAGATGTCACCAAAAGTCCCTTTCACTGTCTTCTGCTGTTGCATAAGGGAAAATTGGTGCTGCTATAGAACTAGGAAGTAAATAACATGAACAATGTTTTATATATTTAGTGGCATTGTATTGCACATGAATTTCTTAAGTAGTAGGGCTAGAATCCATTGACTTGTCCAAGTTAAAAATAGTTGACACTGTCTGAGCAGACATTTGGGACAAAAATCATAACATTCATAGTGCAGATTAAGCTTTGGGGAAAATATTTCAATGAAATATATCAAGGCATTAGCTGAACATAGGATGTTGCCACTCCTCCTCATTCATTACAGACCAACAAAATCTAGTGTCAGACTGATCCCAGATCCTTGGGAGCTGGATCTGCCTCATCAGGAAATCTGCATAGACTTGCAAAGAAAACCTCATGTCAGTAGAGTCAGGCATGAAATTCACCTACTAAACAGAACTTGAATGGGTGGGAAGGTTTGGTTGCCCATTATCTTACTCAGAAGTTGGTTATAGGATTCTGATATATGGGTAGAATGGAGCTCTTTAAATTTTGCTAGGACATGGGCATCCAAGATGGAGATCACCATACATCATCCCCTTTTGTCTCACATAAAACTCCCACTTCATATATTTAGTCTCTCTTCAGTGCATTTTTCTCTAGCTGACAAGAGCCCATCCCCACTCATACCCATCCTCACCTGGATAAATTCCCTGATAAAGCTATCAACAGTTAGTGCCTTCATTTCTCCTCTCACTCTCTCCTTATCTCTGCAGTCTGGCTTCCAGTCTCATTATTCATCTAAAACTACTCTCTCCAAATTTACCACAGATTTTTTAATTGCCAAATGTAATGCTTAAAATCCTAATCTTTCTTGACCTTTCTGTAGTTTTTGACTCTGTTTATCACCTCCTCCTTAATGATCTGTTCTAAATTTGGGGGACATAGTTCTGTCCTGCTTCTCCCACCTGTCTAACCACTCCCTGGTCTGTGTTATTGCGTCTTCTTCCAGGTCATTCGCAGTAACTATGGACACCTTTCAAGGCTTTGGCCTGGGCCCTCATCTCTTCATTCTGTATGCTGTTTCACTTGGGATTCTCATCAGCTCCACTGGATTCAATTGTCATATCTATACAGATGATTCTCACATCTATTTATCTAGCTCTAATCTCTTTGCTCTTTCACATTTCCAAATGTCTAATGAACATGTCAAACTGGATGTCCCTCAGATGTCTTAAATGCACACATCCAAAACTGAACTCATTTTCTCTCCCTAAAAATCCTCCACACTTCTGAAATTTCCTATTACTTTTGAGAATACTACCAACAGCCCTAATGATCCAGGCTCATAAGCAACTTTTGGTTTGTTTGTTTAGTCATTTTCAGTTGAGTCAGGTTTTTCATGATCCCATTTGGGGTTTTCTTGGCCAAATTATTAAAGTGGTTTTCATTTCTTTCTCCAGCTCATTTTACAAATGAAGAAACTCAGGCAAACAGTGACTTGTCCAGGGTCACAAAGCTGGTAAGTGTTCAAGGCCAGATTTGAACTCAGGAGAGGAATCTTCCTGGTTCCAGATCCAGCACTCTTTCCCATGCATCACCTAGCTGTCCAGCTAGGTCCCAGTCATTCTCAATTCCTCACACTCAACACACTCCCATATCTAATCTGTTGCCAAATCCTGTTGATTTTACCTTAGAACTATTTCTCATATAGGTTCCCTTTTCTTCTCCAACACTGCCATGATGCTGTTGCAGCCCCACATCACCTTCATGCCTGGAATATTGAAATATCCTGCTAGTTGAACTCCTTTCCTGAAATGTCTCTCTACTCCAATCAATCCACTACTCATGTGTCAAATTGTGCCTCCTAGACTACAGGTCTTACCACATTACTCCCCTATTCTATGATCTTCTATAGCTCCCCATTACCTCCAGTTGTTTATAACTTATCTCCTCCTATGTTTCCACTCTTTCCACATCTGATTCTCCTCTATGTACTCTTCTAGGTTGTGACAACAGCCTCCCATTATATTCTAAGCACATCACTGAATCTCTCAACTTTGAGAATTTTCAATGGCTATCCCTTAAAACTGGAATTTGTTCCTACCTCATCTTTCCTTCCTGGCTCCTCTGACTTCCTTCAAGTATCAGCAAAAGTTCCATCTTCTGCAACAAGCCTTTCCCCATCCTGTTTCACCTTAGTGTCTTCCTTCTGAGATTAAGTCCAATTTATCCTTTACATATTTTATTTGTACAGTTGTTTGCAAGTTGTCTCCTCCTAGAAAATAGGGGCTGGGTTTGGGGAAGGGTGGGGAGTGTTGAGTGTTCAGCACACACCTAATAAATGTTTTTTGACTTGATTTTGGTCAATTTCTTTGACCATTTCTCAATGGTCTTTCTTAGTGCTGCATTTTTTTCCTTATCAGTCTTACTAAATAAAGGTAGTGGGTATTTTTGTGGTGGTTAAGAAATTGAGGGGATGCCTTTCAATTGGGAAACAGCTAAACACTTTGTGGTATATGAGAGCAATAGAATATTATTGCATCATAAGATATGGCGAGCAGATGTTTTCAGAAAACATGGAAAGATTTATGTGAATGAATGAATGCATAGTGAAGTGAACAAAATCAGAACATTGTGCACAGAGCAATATTGTTTGATGAAGAACTGTGAATGACTTAGCTCTTCTCAGCAATACAATGACCCAAGACAATCCCAAAGGACTAAGGATGAAGCAGACTATCCGCCCCAGAGAAATAATTGATATTGTTTGAATACAGACTGAAGCATGTTATTTTCTACTTTCTTTCTATCTTTTTTCTTTTGAGTCTTCTTGTCCAAGAAGAAATGTTTCATATGATTGCACATGTACAACCCCTGTCTGCTTACCATCTCAGGGAGGAGGGAGAGAAGGGAGGGAAGGATAGAATTTGGAACTAAAAACTTTTTTTGAAAATGTTAAAAACTGTTTTAACATGTAATTGAGGGTAAAATAAAATATATATTTAAAAATAAGGGCAGCTGGGTGGCACAGTGGATAGAGCACTGGACTTGGAATCAGAAAGACTCATCTTCATGAATTCAAATTTGATCTCAAACACTTACTAGCTATGTGACCCTGGGCAAGTCACTTTACCCTGTTTGCCTTAGTTCCTCAGTTGTAAAATGGTTTGGAGAAGCAAATGGCAAACTACTCCATTTCCCTTCCAAGAAAACTCTAAATGGAGTCACAAAGTGTTGGATATGACTGAAATAACTCTATAACAATAAACTTATTAAATAAAGGTCTTATTGCTATAATGAACTAATAGAAAAATGGAAAAAGAACATCTCAATGCACAGGGCATTCCATTTAAGTAGATCAGAAAACCAACAATTCTTAATATAGTGCCTAGCACATGTAATTTTATTTCTTACCCATCAATTTGGGTATTTCTTCAAATATTCACCAATTTCTTTGAAATTTTAGGTTTCCTAGCATTTAACTGAATATAGTAGACTCTTGTAATTATTTTCTTTCTTTCATGTTTTTAATTAATTATGTTATTTTTTTCATTTTGGTCATTTTATTTTACTCTTTTTTTCCTCTTTAGGTTAGCTAATAGTTTGTCAATTTTGTGCAGCATTTCTATAGTCTGTCTTGTTTTCAAGTTTCTTTATTTCTCCAATTTTCAAGATTCCTTTATTTGTACTTGTTTTATGGTTGCTAATTTATTTATTGTATTTCACATTATATGCTTAGTTAATTGATCCTCCCTTCTCTTTGGTTAATACAAATTTTCATTAACATAAATTTTCTTCAGAAAACTACATTAACCATGTCCTATAAATTTTTCAATATTCCTTCATCATTGTCATTTTAATATCATTTCACTGTTCCCTTGAGCTGGCTATTGATATGGCAGAGGCCTGAGCACTGCTATTTTTGTACTGGGATGAAGTTAAGCTGTCATGTCCCAAGCAGGGCCCTGGATTTCCACTGCACACCTCTCCCCCCACCTCCCCAGTAGGGCTGTTATCTGTTGCCACATCGATGAACTCAAGAATAGCCAAACAGGATAGCTCAGGCAACTCAAAAAAGTTCTGGATAGTCCAGGCCAGAACTTGGGTTGCTATTCTTGAAGGTGATCATTCTTTCAGATGCATTAAATTCTTCTTGCTACCAGTAAGCCCCAACCAAAGGATCCAGGAGCTCCTGACATATTGAACTCAAAATAAAGCTAGAAATATTGACATCGGGGGGAGAAACTTTAAAGGTGGTCAGAGATCCAGTGGGCCAGTATACATGATTTATCAGCCGTACACCCCTATGTAATGTCCCCTCTCCTCACCCCATTTTATCTCCCTTTTATCCATTGTCATCCCCCATTAAAATGTAAGTAAAGCATTTTGGAGGTTGTTGGGAATTTTTGCTTTTATTTGTATGACCTGTGCTTAGCACAGTGCCTGGCATCCAGTAAATGCTTTGTTGTTGCTATTCTATAGTCATAACCAACTCTCCATGACCCCATTTGGGGTTTTCTTGGCAGAGATACTGGAATGATTTGCTAATTCCTCTTCTCAGTCATTTTACAAATAAGGAACTGAGGCAAACAAGGTTAAATGACTTGCCCAGGGTCACAGTTAGTATCGAGGCCAGACTTGAACTCAGGAAAATGAATCTTCCTGTCTTCAGGTCCAGCACTCTATCCACTGCAGTGCCACCTAGCTATCTTGTGAAGTAAATCCTTAACAAATGCTTTATGTATCTCTAACCATGAGCAAATAGTCACAAGTAGGTCAAGATGGGAGATGACATTTGGTGTCTGGACTCCACTCCTTACTGGAAGACCCTGAGAGAGAAGAGTAGAGTTATAGTTCAGAAATACATGCAAAAGAAGAAAGTTTCTCTCTTAAACGTTTTAAATGGGATCAACAGTTCACTTCCTCTTATGACAGAAGTGCTTTGATGCACATCTCCAGTACCAGGAAAGGTCAGTGGCCTTTGGAGGAGGGCCTTGGGGAAGAATTCTCTGAAGTACTTGCCCTAATTTGTTTTGCTTGACTATGGAAAGGTTTTTGTTCCTTCTTTTCTTCCTCCTCCTCCTCCTTCTTCTTCTCCTTCTCCTGTAAGGTACTGGAAAGAGAGGGAAACTAGTTAAAAATGAAAAAGAGAAGAGCCCTGAAGTCTTTGTTTTTTTTTTCCTTTTTGAATGCACAGAAGACCACAAAAAGAATCAGATACATAGGGCTGTTTTGAGAGTTACCTGTTGAATATATCATATGTTTCAAAATAAAGCAAGTAGTGCACAATATTGATTTACAGTTCAGGTAGATAAGACATCAGGGGACACAAGATTAGACTTAGTCATCTGTTGAGGCAAATTTAAATGCCCAGTCTCAGAGTAATTTTGCCCTCAGAAGCGCAGTTTTGAAACATAAATGTCTCCTAATGATCCTCCTAGTTAGAGAAGGAAATCTCCAAAAGTGTGCAATAAAAAATTTAACAACTGGCTCTCTGCTAGGAGGACTTTACACACACACACACACACACACACACACACACACACACACACACACTCATACACACACACACACCTGTGTGTGTGTGTGTATATGTATATATAAAATACTTTTTTTAAAAAAGCAATAGAAGGGCCTGGTATGCCGTGGTCCATGGGGTTACAAAGAAAAAGACATTACTGCACAACTAAACAACAACAATTATCTATCTACACATATATGTATGTACTTGTGTTTGTGTATATTTGTGTGTATCTGTGTGTATGTGTGTGTATACATAGACACACAGACATACCACCCCACCTCCTGCTCTCCATAGCTGGAGAAATTTTACTCTCCCTTTACAGATGCAGAATGAGGTTTTCCAGATCCCTAGTCAGATATCTATCCAGTGACCAGATGGTTCATCCACTTATTTATTATGTGTATGGTGAGATAATATGTCAAGGAGCTGTCTAAATAACTTAAAAACATGTGTAACCTCTAAAACACTACAGTATATCCGTGTAGATAAGCCTATACAGCACTTTTCTTTAAGATGGATACACAAGTTAGGTGGTGCAGTCAGCCCTGGAGCCATGAAGACCTGAGTTCAAATCTAGCCTCAGACACTTGAGCCTGACTAGGTGTGACCCTGGGCAAGATATTTAATCCTGAATGCCTCACCAAAAGGAAAAAAAAGCAAGATAGGTACACAGCAAACTTTATTTTTTGAAGTTGGACATGTATTAAATACTAAATCTCGAATGACTTTACTCTGCCCAACAAATTTAAGAAACTTAAACTCAATTTTTAAAATTAAAAACTCAGCTTTACCCTCCCAAAATAACAATGTAAACTTTCAAAATGAGGCACAAAATATTCAGATGTGCCTAGACCCACCTGATATTCCCTGTGTCAATGGGTGCCTATGGTAATGAGTTCTTATACTTCTGGCTCTTTCTTCACTTTTAATATGTAGTCTCTGTGGCAGTCTTGTGACAAGGTTAGTGTTTCCATTAGGGATTCAGCTTCTCCTTTAAATAAAATGATGACAGTTGCAGGAAAATTAATTTAGTAAAAAGAAACTTGAAAGCAAAGAACAGCCAACTGATTGGATGTGTCATTCTGCAAGGGGATTTAATTCAAGAAGAATCCATGTGTCATTCTGAGACCAATGTAAAGTAATGGAGCTTGTCTATTTGAAATAAATGGTGGCCTCAGTCCAGTTTGGATGAAAAACCAATTGTCCACATTATAGTTCCCAAAATTACAGGCCTTCCAATATGTTTTCCACCTTCCCATCCAGTTTTCAATTTTTTCTCTGAATTTAACAAACACTCCTAAAAGAATATCTCCAAATAGAGTAAAATAGAAAAAAAAAAGAATCATATGTGGAACTATGAATTTTAGTATTTATAAATTGCTTTTCCAGGAAAGTATATAATAAGGTCAATATATTTTCAAAGCTATCCTATTTTTCTGTGTTTTCCTTTCAAGTTGTTTCCATTATCTTCTGTATGTTTTTAAATGCTTCAATGACCTTGTTCTTTTCTACTTTACTTTTGGAGATACTGTTGTCTGTTCACCTCTTCCCCACAAATAGTCTCCCAAATCTAAACTAAAAGATCCAGTGTTTATGACAAAAAATAATAGTTAAACTAAACAAATCCATGTATTTTCCATGTCCAAAAATTTGTCACGTCCAAAAATGCAAAAAGATTCCCTCATTCTACACCCCTCTATCAGGAGGTGGATAACATGATTCCTCATCAGTTCTCTGGAGTCATAGGTTGGTAACTGTACTCAACAGAGTTCTAAAATTTTTCAAAGATACTATAAGGAAAAGTCATGACTAGTGCTGCTATCATTATATAAATTGCTATATAAGTTTTTCCCACTTCACCCTGAATCAGTTCAAAAAGTCTTCCAGGTTTCTCTAAAACTATCCTTTTCACTATTTCTTTTAGCACAATAATATCCCTTTACATTCAGGTACTATAATTTGTTCAACCATTTCCCAATCATTTCATTTCCAGTTCTTTGCCTACAATAAAAAAGAAATTTTAAAATGTTTTTTAACATAACATTTTTTTTCTTCTTTCTTTGTTATATTTGGGATATGAGACTAGTAGTGGTATCCCTAGGTCAAAGGGTATCCATATGTCAGGGTGCTTACTGATACATTATCATCTTTACCAATCTGAAAACAATGAAGTGGAAAGTCAAGAGCTTTTTGAATTTGTATGTGGAATTTTTTTTAGTACAGCTAGGGATTGATTGGGTTTCTTCCTCCGAGAAGTGTTTGTATATATCTTTTGGCCATTTATCTATTGGAAGATGGCCCATGATCTTCTCAAGGGGATGCTATATTTATTCCTCCTTTTGTAGCCAAACAGCTGGAAAAAGCCTCTATATTCTTTGCCGCCAATCTCTTCCTCCCACTCAGTTCTCAGCTCCTTGAAATCTCACTTCCAACATTACCATTCAACTAAAATTGCTCTCTCCAGGGTTACAAATGGTGGTTAATTTTATATCCAGTTGCCTTTTCTAAATTCTCATCCATCTTGATTTCTCTCAGTCTCTTGACACATTTGACCACTGTCTCTTCCTGAATATTCTGGCCTTCCAAAATTTTTGCACCATTACTCTCCCTTGGTTGTTTTTATCTGATTAATCACTCTTAAGTATACTTTGAAGGTTCATCATTCATGTCCCACCCCAAAGAACTGGTATATTCACAAGGCTTGGTCATAGGTCTTTTGTCTCACTACACCCTCTGTCTTAGAGATTTCATCAGCTCATACGGGTTTAGTTACCTTATCATTGCAATAATTCTGAGATTCATTTGTCTTCTCCTAAACTCTAGACTTGTATCACCCATCGCCTCTTAAATATCTCAACATCTGCGTACCATAGACATTTCAAACTCAATATGTCCCAAACAGAACTTATTTTCTAACTTCCTAAGCATCCGTCCCTTTTTTTCAAACTTCCCTGTTTCTTTTGAGGGGACTACCATTCTTCTAGTCAATTAGGTTTGCAACCTCAGAATTAAGAGTCATTCCTAGTGTCTCTCTCTCTCTCTCTCTCTCTCTCTCTCTCTCTCTCTCTCTCTCTCTTTCTCTCTCTCCCCCACCCAACTTATAGCCAATAACTTTCCAAGTCAATTCTACCTCTATGACATATTTTACATATCTCTTCCCTGTATTCACCCAGTAACAACCCTATACCAGCTAAGACCTTGGTCATCTTTTTGTTGGACTACTCCAATAGCTTCCTAATTGGATTGCTGGGTTTTAGTTTCTTTCCTCTGCAAAGCAATCTCCACAAATTTGCCAAAATAAGTCTGGCTGTCATTCCCTTAGTTAAGAACTTTCATAGCTACTTATAGTCTTCAAGTTATTGGGGGTGGGGAGAAAGAAAGACTGCTAGACTGTGCATTTATAGCCTTTACAATGTATCTCTAGCTTACCATCAAGGCTAATTTTACATTAGTTTCCTTCAATCACCCTTATATTCCTATTTGAGGAACCCTGATGTCAGCATTTCATTTCTGTACAACATACATTTGCACAAGTTATCTGCCAAGGCTGAAATGCACATCCTCCCCTCTACCTCTTAGAATCCTTAGCTTCCTTCAAGACAACTCCTGTAGACAACACCTACAGAAACTCTTCTTGTGTCTCTTATATGCTCTCCCACAAGTACATATGGATGTCAGGGGAAAGTAGATTTAATCTGAAAAAACTCATGTGACAAAGGGGTAACAAAGCTCATGATTGTTGGAAGTCTTGTTCTCCCATTCATGGGATGCTCAATAACTTCCCCTTAAATATTTTTTGTCTTTGGCTTCAAATGGAGATATTGTCACCAGTTATTTGGGAGACATAAATCAGAGATCCTTCATTCAAGTGAGCCTCTGACTATCTCAGCAAACAACTTCTTACTTCACCAGTGAATTTTATGTTCATTGACAGAAAATGGTGGTTTTGAGAGTAGCTCAGTCATTTTAGCTTATTTATTCACCATAGATAATTGTCATTCTTTCTTTTATTAAATATGGCTTATTTCCAGGTCCTTACACATAGAAAATATGTAGACAACATAAACAATATACATCCATATTGTAAAGGATGCATGATCCCATCAATGGGAGTATGATTATTAACAGTCACATCAATGGTCTTTTCATCCTATGTAATTCATGCACTTGTCTTCTTACAAGCCTGTATGGAGAATTTACCCAGTGTCCTAGAGGTCCTGACAGTGTGGAGACAACTTCTAATGGTGCAGATTGACAGCTTTCCTGAAACTTAAAATCTCAAGTTGCTGGGGCTCTAAGAGGTTAAATGATATCTACATGGTCACACAGTTAATAATTGTCAGAAGTAAACCTTTACCTTAAGGTGTTTAGGTGTTGCAATGGATAGAGTATTGGGCCTGAAGTGAAGAATCTTTTCTTCCTGAGTTCAAATCTGGCCTCAGATACTTTCGAACTGTGTGACCCTGGACAAGTCTCTTAACCCTGTTTGCCTCAGTTCTTTGTCTGTAAAATAGAAAGTGGAAAACCACTCCAGTGTCTTTGCCAAGAAAACCCCCAAATGGGGTAACAGAGAGTCAAGTATGACTGAACAACAGCAAAGACCTTTACCCAGGTCTATCTGACATCATGCATGTTGAATTGAGATACATATGCTTGTGCATGTGTATATGCATGTGTGTGGACATACACAGACATATGCATATATCTGTATATTATATACACATCCATTTCCAAGGATATATGCATACACACTAAATTAAATTAATTGTACATATTTAATTTAGCTTATAATATACAATAGGTCTTTAACAAGAATATTAACTTGCTGTTGCATAATTTTCAAATGACATGCATTGTCTCATCATCGCGGTCCATGAGCTGGTAGGATAGGTATTATTTCTCTTTTACAAATCAAAAACTGACCCCAAAGAGTATTGTGACTTGCTCTGAAAGACAGTTGATAATAACATGGAACCAGAACCCAGGTATCTTGATTTCTCTTTTCACACTAGCTTCCGTCCACTCACAGTTACGTGATCATCATTTTAGGGGAAAAAATACGTCTTGAAAAAAAAGCATAATTAAAACTTTTCCCTGATTAAAGCTAGTTTCATTTTGCTCAAATGGTCCCACTTATGTAAGACTGAAACTATAAATGTGAAAAAGAATCTACCAGCTCTTCTTCACTCTGTGAAAAAAGAAATAGGATGTGATGAAAACATGAGGGTGTTGAGGGTGGATAGTTTTCTGAAAGAAAAACTCGAAATCCATAACAAAGACATTAATGCAATGTATTGGCAAATCCCAGAAACTCAAGCCAAAAATAAAAAAAAGTCTATAGTCATGTTGCAGGGCTGAGGAGGACAGAAGCTTGTAAATTATGCTGTGTACATATATATTTTGTGCCAAGATGTAGCACCGAAGTCAAGAAATCAAAGAGATGTATTGTAACCTTGATACAAGTTTGGCATGAAGGGATTATTTTCACCTCAACAGCAGGGGTAGTCTAATTCTGGTCTGACTAGACAAAAGCATTAACAGCAGGGCACTGATGCTTAGCTCTGTCATGCAAATTCAGTCTTGAACAGGAGAAGACCCCATTGTCCAAGTCGTTTAAATGGAACAGAAGGTCAGTGACTGAAACAAGAGCAGTTGAAGAATTACAGTGAAAGAAGGAGAAAAGGCTTTGGAGTAGAAGGAGGGGAATGCAGAAATGATTCCAGAAAAGGAGAAATGGTGAGGCCAACAACATCTTTTAACACTTTAAAAGAGTGTTTAGCTTAGGTCGGGAGCACCCCAGCACCTCCTGAACCTAATGGACTCGGAAATGTTGTTTCAGAATTAATCAAGTCATTTAAAATCATAGCTGTAGTTCCCATTCACTACTCGTGTGCGTAAATGTGCTGATTCTGATACTAATCCATGTCGGGTGACTTGAGCAATATATCACCATAATTGCCATTTTAGGGCAGCAAATTGGAGCTAAAATAACCAGATGCAAAAGAGATGGTCGGATCATACTCACAAGATGGATCTCCAAAGTTCAAGGAGAGTTCAAGCATGGAAGAGGCAATAGAAAGGGGTCAAGTGTAAGGGGATTGTTCATGTTCAAGAGGAATTAACTTTACAAATATATTGTTTCTGAGGTGGTAATTGTCCCATCTCACAGCCATTCATACCTCATTTGCTCATTGCCTTCTATTTAGCCATTTAATGAAATGAATTTTATTTTGACAAAATATTTCTTTTCAAAACTGCAGTTAATTTGCAAAGATATTTCTCTCTCCTTTAGATAAGTCTTTTTAAAGGCAAAGAGATTGAATTTAAAAAATCAGGGGCCTCCTGCACATAAGTCATCAGGTTGTGTGTATCCACTAACCACAGAACATGTCAATTTCAGGGAAACATGATGATTTTCTTCTAGATTTGTCTAATAGGTTATCAGATTGGTCAAACAGACTATGAAATGATAATCAATCATACCGAAAGTTTTCATGCTTTTGCTGGGGGTTGAGTTGGAGGATAGCTGAAGTATTTCCAAGTCTGATACTCCATGATTCTTTAGGTCATTATACCAAGACTTCACTGTGGCCCTGAGGGGATCATGGGTTCACAAAAGCTATACCATTCACACTGTCATCATCTACCAAGTTGAAAAGATTTCAAGTATAGTACAGCCAAAAGATTCTGTTTACTGCCCATGTATGTCAGTCCAGCATCAAATGTTGACCTAAATAAGCATTTTATTTTTGTTTTTAATCCTAGAACCTGTGAAAGGATAGAAAAGAATCCTCAGTCCTGTGAGACAATCTTTTGCTTGCTTCAGTGAAGTAGGCAGGGGGGCAAAGGGACAGGGAAAGGGGACAGAAGTTGCTAAGATTCATACATTGTTAGACTTTTTACAAACATTAATTAAGTTGTTGGTGTTTTAATGGGCAAACAGTTCAATTACCGGTTTTCTCTATTAGGAAAACTGCCCACATCTATATTCATTTCCTTCTCTTTGACTACAATTCAGAAGACAGAAAGACATCACAGCTAAATAGGATGGTTAACAGCCTTCACAGAGGTGCAAATAAAGGCATTGAAGAACTTTGTTTTATCATAAGGCCCAAACTGACAAGTTTTCAGGAGTAATTTGGCTATTTTGTACTATATATCTCCTTATTTGGGGTCTAGACCTGTGATTTCTTCGATATGGGGAAATCTGGTATGGAAACTTCCTCATCAATGCAGATCAATAGTCTCCAGAAGTTGTCTGGGTCACTGAGAAGCTAAGTGATTTGCCCAAGGTCTCACAGTCAGAATATGTTAGAGACCCACTTTGTACACTTTTCTTCTTGACTCATAGGTCCATCCTCTGACACTTTACCATGTAACTCTCTGTTTAATAATATGCAAAAGCAAACAAGCCACCATGAAAATACTTGCATCTTATATGTTGCTGTCTATTGTGGAGGATGACATGGAGAAATTGTATAAAATTCTCCATTGTAATTCTAGATAGAGGTACAGGCAGTGTCCCCACAGTCTTTAATAACTTAAATAGTTTTAATAGCTATTAATAGCTTAAATAATAACTTAAAAGCTTTGCTAGCTTAAATCTACACCAAAACATTTGGGACATACTGAATCCTTATTTATGTGTGTAGAGACACAGAGATGACAGGTAAATCGCTACAAAAGAAGGTAAGAAAAGACAATGAGTAAGTCCTAACTAAAATTCCACCTTTTATTTTGTTCAGTCATTTCAGTTGTGTCTGATGGTTGGGGACCCCATTGGAGGTTTTCTTGGCAAAGAAACCACTAGAGTGTCTTGCCATTTCCTTCTCCAGTTCATTTTATAGATGAGGAAACTGAGGCAAACAGGGTTAAGTGATTTGCCCAGGATCACACAACTAGGAAGTGTCTGAGGCCAGACTTGAACTCAGGAAGATGAGTTTTCCCCACTTCAAGCACAGCACTCTACCTATTACGCCACCTAGTGCCTAATCCCTTTAGGCAGCTTTCCCTAATCCTTTTTAATTCCAATGCTTTCACTGCTTTAATTATTTCTTATTTGTTCTTTACTATTCATTACATCCTTTATTATATTTATATAGCTTGCTTTATATGTATTTGTTTGCATTCTATCTCCCCATTATATTGCAAGCTCCTTGAGGACAGGGATTGTCTTTTGCCTCTTTTTGTATCTTCAGCATTTAGTACAGTGCCTGGCATATTTTAAGTGCTTAATAAATGTTTATTCAATGAATATTGAATGAACAAATGATTTATGAATAGCAGAATCAAGAGAAAAACAACACGCACAAGTCCCCCATGTTGTATATGGAAAGGACCATTTTTAAAAGAAAGTGAATACTGCATAATGACCATGAACAAGCTTTTCCACAAAGAGAGAAATGTTACCTCCTTCCCTTCTTTGCAGACATGAGGCACTATGGGTGTGTCATATTGCTTGTTCTGTCAGATTCAACAGATGTATTGGTCAGTTTTATGAAACTTTTTTTTCCCTTACATTTCTTATTTCATGTTACAAGGGATGAATCATTGATAAGGGGAGTGAAGAATTATACATGCAAATATAAAGGTGATAGCAAAACAAATCAATTAAAAATTAATAGAAAAAGAAAATGAGCCCACTGAGAGCTTAGTATAAGACCCAGATCAACCATATTAGTTTGTAGATGAAAATGGAAATAAAACAAAACACTATAAAATATGAATGGTTGATATGAACATTATCATCACTGCTATCTCATTCTTAACTTTTATTACAGTGTTCAGGTGTAAATAGTCCAAAGATAACTCACCATTTTTTATTGTTCTATACTTAACATTCTGCTATTGAGGAGGTGAATAAAATGACTTTTTTTGTAACTATAATGTAATTGAGATGTAAGTTAATTTGTAATATCAATGAAATCACTTTCAGGACAAACAAGTAGGATGACAGGGATGATATGGACCTCATTTTGTTGCAATTTTGTTTTTAGGTCTTCCCTAGCTCTCTATATTTTTAAAGTTTTTCATTTCATGGGGTTTGGAGATTATAAGCTTTCAATATAGTGATACACTGAAAATGTAATCTTTAAATCTTTATAGATAAATGATATGTCTAAGGATGGAGTTCATCTCTTGAATTCTCATGGATATTTGGGGATTCCTATTTGTAGTACAGGAATTTGTCATGTGTTAGTTTTTAAAGTTTTTGGTGTAAAATTCTAACCATGTGATCCTACCTTTCTAAGTATCTGGTAAAAAAAATCTGACAACCTGGAGTCATATATAGCACAGTTTTCATTCTTCTTCATTGCATAATCTGAATCGGTCAATAAATCCTTTAAGCCTAACCTCTATAATTTCTGGTGGTAGTGACCTGAAACTGAATTGTCATCATAAAACCTAGCAGTGCTATAAACAAATATTCTTGATTTAGTCATTTGCTGAATACTTCTTTGTCAACATATCGTTAGTTAAGGGAGTATGGATGTTATCCATGATTTTATTCTTCATTCCTAGAAATAAGCCACTTTGGGTTACTTTTGAAGAAGATGATGCCTTACACTTGTGGTCAGTCTATTCTATTGTTTAGGGGAGGGAGGTCTGTTTGTTGCATTAGTAAGTCTGCTACTTATTTGTCATTTGCTCTCAGAATACCTATTGATGCTGTTTTTGTAGATTAAGTGTGTGGAGTGTTCAGGGAGCACTAACATCTCTGCTCTGATAGTTTGTCAAAGCCTTTTCAAGATTTCTCATTCACTTTTCGTATCCACTTGATTCACCCAAACTCTTACCTGTGGCTCCTAGAAGCTGTGGCATGCGCAGCTGCCCCACCCTGGTAAAAACCATCTTGGCACATGAATTAAACCAGGTTGGGGATAACTGACAAACCTCAAACCTGTCAGTGAGTTAGAGGGGGTGTTTGCCCCAAGTATGTGAAGACAGAATGGGTGAATGAGAACAATTTATTCCAACAGCTGTGAAAGTAGCAGGAGCAGGCACTGTGGAGCACTTAGAGTTTAGTCAGACACGGAATATGCCAATGTCATCCACTGCATCCCAGACCATTGCCAGTTATCTTGACTTTTGTCTCGCTGATGGACTTTGATGACTCTTATAGAGAGAATGAAATTGATGACTGTGCAATTCTGCTTCACTTCACACACAAGTTGAGACATCAACCTCTGATGCCATTGGTTGTCTTTAAAGGTGAAGGACCAACAAGAGGAAGTAATAACCTTATAATAGATTCCTTGAGTAATGAGCCCTGTTTTCTTATCGTAATTATTCTTCTGACAAGGCTTGTTCTGGCTGCCTTATAAGAGACCCTAAATTGCTAAAGACCCTGGGAGTTAAACTTCTTCTCATCTCAAGAAGAAGGAGCAATTGCTGCACGTGTTCACCCTTCATTGCCGAAGAAGACCATGCCATCAGAGAAATAATGACATGACTTGCACTCGACTTTGTTTTGAGTGAGGGAGCAATTGCTAGGTAGAGACTGAAGGATAGAGTTTTCTACTAGAGTGGCTCCTGAGAGAGAAGAGAGGAAGGAGGAGGAGCAGGAGCTTGTGGCAGTAGTGGAAGCCTATCATAATAATGAAAACTTGCATAATAATTTATATAGTGCTTTAAGGCGTGCGAAGTAGTTCGCACATTTCTTATTTTATCTCTACAACTCTGAGAACTGGGTACTATTTTTGTACCCATTTTACAGATAAAGACATTGAGGCAGAGTTCAAGTGATTGACTTGTGGCAGGTCACTTAAGTGTCTGAGGTTGGATTTAAAGTCATTTCTTTCTGGTTCCAGGTCCAGCAATCTGTCCGCTATGGAATCTAGGCACTATTAGGTAGACACCAGAGGGCAGATTTTGGCAATTTTCTTCCCCAAAACCATTTCTCTGGGAAGGCGAGAGAGGCAACAATCCAGAGTTAAGCAGCAAAGTATACCATTGGCTTGATTTGGTTCTTTTTTTAAAATCACAATTGCTTCCTTGGGTGGTTAGAGTGCTAAGACAAAAAAGAAAAGATAGATGTTGTAGAATTGGAGGATCTGGCCATTCTTATCCTCTTCCCCAATTTTAATCCATCTGTCTATGATTGGAACCCATTGTAAGTGTCTTTTATTCTGCTAAAGACTTGATCTAACTGATCTAGTCTTATTTCTCATAAACACCTGTGACTGATGCTTTCCTTTGCATCTCCTCCCATCCCTTTGACAGTGACAAGGCACTGGACATTGAGATTCAAGCCCTTGTTAAGAAAGGTTATTATCTCCTGTGACCTGTGGCTCCCAGATGCTCCCAGAACAACCATTTATTTGAGCCACCAGACTCAGAATGATCTATCATGCCAGACCCAGAATCACAACTGGTACACATAGTACAGTCCTCTAGATGAGTCTGTTTGTGGATAACATTGTGCTGCCTGAATCAAAGGATGCCTAGGATGTCACAGATAATACTTAAGAGGCAGAATTTGAATTCAGTTTATTATTCAGCTACAGGGGAAGCCAGCAGAGCTGACTTCTCACCACATACACCTTAGATGGCCACTCTGAGCGGACAATGAATTGAGTAGAGAAATGAACAGGAGGAGAGCAAGCTAGGTTGCCTTTGGGAGATTGCGGTTTTAATACACCGCCCCCCCCCCAAAGCTTCTCCATGAAACAAAGACTTATCTTTTTAACAACTATATTCTTCCAATGATGTTTGTGAGTGAGGTGATAGAATGATCTTTAAATAATTAAAGATATGTCACGCAAAGGGTGACATGAAGTGATATGTAGAAGATGTAAACAGGCAAAGTGTTGTCCCAGAGATGTATAACTGACTGGTAGAAGAAGGGGTACTTTTCAAATGTGAGCAGTTTTGCTAATGGAACATAACAGAAACATAAAATTGTGAGGGGGAGAAAACGCACCAATCCAGAATTAAGATGACTGGTCAAAATGCCCTGTTTCCCCAACATCTAATCTGCATATGAGTGGCATAAGAGGTTTGAAGCTGATAACTAGGAAATCTTGATTTCTATTCTCATTGGGTGACTACAGGGCAAATGTATATTGCCTAATTAGTTTGGAGGTAGAGAAAAATGGGGATTTTGGTATATCAGCTTGAGTTATAGGTGAATCATCTCTCTGAAAAGACTCTGCTTTGAAGTAGTAAGATAGCTTAAGGTTCAGAAGGATCTCAAAACTCAGAACTCAGAAGAGCAGAGTTCAGAGAAGAGTCAATCTCAGAAATGACTCCCAGTGAGGTCTGAGAAGAGACTTCAGTTTATACACTGATGAAACCAAGAAACAGATACCTACTGCTAGAGGAAGAAATGTTTCCCCTTCACTGTCATTCCACACCTGACCAACAGAAATCTGTCAGAGCTCAGTCGATGGAACTGATTTGAAAAAGCTTTGCAGATCTCAGACTTATGGTTTCTGTTTTTGCTGAAGAGTGTAACACAATCTCAGAACCAAACCAAGGAAGAAGTCCCAGAAAAGCCATATAAAGAACTGGGAGGGAGGAGGGGAAGAGAATGGGTGATCACCAATTGGAGGATCATCAAAAAAAACTATGGCATATGAATGGAATAGAATGGTTGATTGAAATGATGAATGATACATTTTCAGAGAAACCTGGAAAGATTTGAATGAACTGATGCAAAATAAAGGGAGCAAATTGAGAACTAGTCAAGCTGTAATAATAACGTTATATCTAAGTGTTATCCCCCACATGTAGCAAAACATTGTGTAGCTCCAAGAAAAACAGAATTGATGCCTCCAGTCTCTTCTTCCTTTTCAAGTGAGACTTTAATTCCTACCAGGAAGGAAAGCAGGAGGTTGAATTCAGAAGCTTGGCCACTCTACTCTCCTCAGAGAGAGGGGGAACCAGGCAAGCATTACATCTGTCTCACAGATTGTGTTTGTCCTTCGTTCTCAAAGAGGATCATGACATCAAGATGACATGACTTGCAGTTGACTTTGATTTGAGGGAGGGAGGGTTGTGCAAGGTCACCAACCTCATTTTCTTCTCCAGAGCCATCTGGGTCCAGTGGTCTGATACTTATCAGACCAACTGAAGAGGGTCTAGGATGCGATGTGAGACTCTGGTCCTTTTAGGTTAAGGTCTTATCACATTCTCACTTTGAGTGAGATACAACCACTCAATGAATGGGCTTCTATCAGTAGTTACTCAAGGAATGGCCCCTTTAATCAAAAAAAAAAAAAAGAAGTCAAAGTGAGAGGAGAAAACCCTCAGGGTTCCTGGATAAAAGAGAATCAGTTAATATTTAGTATTTACAAATACTGTTACTCCAGGAGATGTGGTTTTCAGGTTCATTATAACTTTTGATTTGTTTCATTAACTGAGGAAAAGCAGGAAAACAAACTTTATAGACAGGAATTGACTTCCTTCCCACCAAATACCAGTTCCACAATGAACATACACAGCAAATTAGAAAGAAGCCCATTAATCCTCATTGAACAGCAAAAAAAATAAAATAAACCTCAAAGGAAGGGCACAAATAAGAATAGATGCTAGACAATAAAGAGTGAAAGAGCTTTCCCTTTGGCAGTGAGGTAATTCACCTGAAGTAAGAGTTCAAGATCTCAGCCAAGGGAAAATTCTCTAATGTAACAAGCTGGGTATATGGACAGGATGACCATGGCAAAGGCACAGGGCATTGTTTTTCATCACTGAGGACAGATTCTCTTACCAGTGGGTTTTGGTTACAGTTGCTGGCAAAGAAAAACAGCTTTGAAAAACTTAAGTCTCCTCAGTGCAATCAGTCACAATTCAAGAGGACTGATGAGAAAACATGCTACTCATCTTCTGACAGAGGGATGATGGACTCAAGGTAAAGAATAAGACATACATTTTGGGATTTGGTCATCATAGTAATTTGTTTTTCTTGACCATGCTTATTTATTAATAAATATTACGAGTATTTTTCTTTTCTTTTTAATTGAGAGAAGACAAGAGAACATAGTACTTTGTTTCCAAAAAATGAAAGAAAAGAGGGTTATTGAAGAACTTTTTAAATGCATAGAAGAGAATTGAAGAAAATTCAGGAAACATCAAGAAGCAGGATAAATTATAAATTATTAAAGTATATATAATATCTACAACTATATATAAATAATATCATTGTAAGTTTATAATTATAATACATATGTATATTTTCTTAAATAATATTTGCTAAGTCTTTCTAATCCAAGAAAAAAAATCTTATCCACCAGTGGGCTACAATCACTAGAATTTGCTAGCTTATGAAAGTCTGCCCAATTCAGGGATAAGCTCATGTAAAGGGGATATTTTCTAAAGAGAAATTTTAAAAAGTTATAATAAGTCTTACTGAGAAGCAGCATAATCTAGGATAGATCCCTGAGTTCAAGGTCAGGAAAGACTTGCATATAAGTCCTGCTTTGACACATACTGATGATGTAACACTATAAGAATCACTCCTCATTGTTCTGCATAACTCTCTAAAATGTAAATTACAGAGTACTCGAATCAGTGGAAGAAGTTTTATCATTGGGCATTCCCTAAATCAATGAAATCTGTGTTCTGGATTTGCAAAAAAAAAAAAAAAAAATCTGATTACTCTTCCCTAAAACACATTTTTAGGTCTTTTTTAGGACTATCAACAAATGTGTGAAAATTTCAGAGGGATTTGGAATGTTTGGGAAGAACTTTGTCACAATTAGAATTAGCCAAATCTGTAATGAACTGGAGGTCTTTAAGAGAGAATAGTTGTTGGGTTAGAAGGGATTTGTGTACAAGTACTAATTGGATAGAGTGTCTTCTAGGTATAAAATTTTGTAATCTCTAAAATAAATGATTGGTTATCCAAATGATCAGACAGCAAGGTGGTACAATAGATTGAGTGCCAGGTCTGGAGTCAGAAAAACTCATACTTCTGAGTTCAAATACACTCATTTAACCCTGTTTGACTCAGTTTTCTCATCTGTAAAATGGGCTAGAGAAGGAAATGACAAACCACTCCAGCAACACTCAATGGGATCACGAAGAGTTGGACATGACTGAAAATGACTGAACAACAATTCCAGAGGAATCTCTTTATTTAACTCTCCAAGAAAAGAATGGTAGCTAAAACAATGAGTGGAAAATTCAGAAAAGCTCACTTTTGGTCAAAGGATATTAATATTAATTGATTAATTTAGATTAAAATATTAATATTCGTAACTCTCTCAAAATGACTCCTGAGGAACAAGCAAGTTTCCATTTATTGTGTATGTTTGACTTGATTGGTTGCTGTCCTTCTTCTTAAAGAGTTCCAAAATGACATCACTATGTTAGAGCCAAGTTACAGTGTCTGACTGTGACTGATGAGACCAATACAAGCTTGGAAAGCTCTACCACGGGTCAGGCACAAATAGTTCATGTGAACATTTGGTTGGATTGCCTAAATTTAGAAATTTCGGTTGGATTAAATAACCTCTGAGATCACTTCCAGCTCTGAGTTTCTGTAATTCTTTCAAATGTCTGGATTAAGATGGGAGCCGGGGAGAGGTAGGAGGGTCATTAACTTATCCCTTTTGATATTTATAAATGAGTCTTTGTATAGCTGTTTTAATTGCATCAGGGTTTATTGGGGTGAAGAGGATCCTGATCGAAGATATTGATATTGGTTTATGGGGTTCAAGTTTGTGGAGGGATTATTTAGAATGGAGGCAAAATTGCGATTATGGATCGAAAGAGACATACCCCTCAGAGGACATCATGACATTATGTTTGGAATTGAGGCACAAAATGGCATGCTTTTGACAAGGCACAAACAGCTGTTTCACATCGTGTACAGAAGTTTTATTTGGCTGGCTTTGTCTCCTTCTTCCCTTTGGGGGAGATCACTTCATGTTCAATGCCAAAGCAAGCTCCCTCATGACATTCTGCAATACTTGTCCTACTTTAGCAGAAGCAGAGTCAGCAACTCATGGCCATATTCACTTCCCCTTTTCCATCCTTTTCCATAGAGTATCAAAAATGACTCCCAAGTTCAAAGAATCTTATTTGCAGATCCTCTGCTTTGGGCTTGTGGAAGAAGATGTATTTGTTGAAAGGAAAGAAACAACAAGTCTCCCAAAGGATAGAGGGATCAAAATTATTTGATTAAGCCAGAGCCTTAAAAGTAAAGGAAGTTTAGAATTCTACTTCTACCACCAGATCAAAATTCAGTGTTTAAATGAGCCTCATTCCCTGTAATTCCATCTGCCTCCCACCTCTGCCCATTACACACATAATCAAGGCCATGCATGCCCTATTAAATGCCTACCAGAGGGTGATTTAAGGCTGGTGTGAAATTAGTACCAAACATAAACATAACTCCAATCTGTACCATGGAACATCCCAGAGCCCAGGAGACTTGTGTTTTTAAGATGTTATTATTACAGTGTCTGAATCCCCTAATAACCATTAAGGTGGTTCTATAGAGACTGTGTAATGTAGATGGATTAACTTTGGATATCTGTTCATTAAAATTGACTAGGCACCCACTAGATGAATGGTACTGCAATAGACAAGAGTGTGCTAAAGCTCTCCAGACTCATTTTGTCTCCAAAGGCAAAGCATACAGAAGGTTTGGGCAGTTATTTAAATACTTAACACTATCTAAATATGAAAACTAGTGGGGAATAGTGGTTAAAGTGCTTGATTCAGAGTCAGGGAAATCTTCAAATATGACCTCTGGTCCTTACTTGCTGTGTGATTGTGAACAGTTCAGCCTCCCTGAGACTCAGTTTTTTCTTTCACAAAATGGGGAAAATAATGTCTATGATACCTAACAGGGCTAATATGAAATCAAAAGTACATAATCCCTATGAAGCAACCAGCAAGTAATCAATCGTAAAGCATTTTTCATGTTTTTATGAACTGGAAAATCATCAACAAACATGAACACTTAGAGGCATGCTGCCTTTAAAGTGGCCAAAGGGTTTAATGACTTTCTCACATAATTCCATATTTCAGAATGGCTAGACCAATTTATAGTTCCACTAGTAGAATTTTAGCATGCCTGCCTGCAACAACCATATACAAAGGATGCCTGAAAAAAAAGGATTGCACAGGAAACTTGGAATCTGTAACATAAAACTCATTTTTTTGAAAAAAATTATATTAAATTTAATGTGGTGATATCAACATAGTCCTGATTATCTGGGTTTCCGTCTGAACTTGTTGAACTCTTCTGTATATATTTTTGATATATTTCATTTACAATCTTTTTTCCTGTTTGTACATCATTCTCCCTAATTCTCTTCCTCAACTCTCTAACCTTTCTAAAAATAATGCTTGAAAATAAATACATATGTATAATCAAGTAAAATAAAATCATATCACATTGGTTGTCCCAGAAAATATTTGTCTCATTTGCACCTGATGCCCTGTGCCTCTCTGCCATGGAAAGCATGACTCATCTTCAGTTTTCTGGAGTTGTGATTGGTCATTACCTTGATCAAAGTTTTTAAATCTTTCAAAGTGACTTTCCTTTAGAATACCATAAGTCTACACCTTTTTTCTCTTGATTTTGTCTCCTTCCCAGTTTTGTCTGAATCCATCCTTCTTATCTTTTTAATGAATTAATAATATTCCATTATATTCATGTACTATAATTTTTCAGCTATTTTCTAATTTATAATTACCTCCCTTATTTTCAGTTCTTTGCTACACAAAAAGTGTGACTAAGTACTTTTGTATGTAGGAGTCTTTTTCTTCTGTCTTTACTCTCTATGAAACATATGTACAGTAATAATATTGCTGAGTCAAAAGATATGTACAGTTTAGTGACTTTTAGGGGATAGTTTCAATTGTTTTCTGTAATGTCTGGACCATTTGTAATTTGCCCATAGTGTATTATTAGTGTGTTTCTCCCTCTATCATCTAATACTTGTCCTTTTCTTTTTATTAGGAATCTGATAGGCATAGGACATCTGAGCTTCTGCTCAGTTTTTAAATTTTATTCAGAACATATATGGCATAAAAAAGAGCATTTTCATATACACAGTAATACTTAAAAGATTATCTATGAAACTGTAACTCTCCACTCCATGTCATTTGCTTTAAAAAGAAGTAACATAATTTCACATATTGCTTTCAAAACTGTCTTGTATGTGGTCATTTCTTGCTGAACTTCCTTGTCTTTCATTCTGTGCATTTGAAAATGTCTTAATTATCTCCTTTAAGGAGAACATCACCTAAAAACCCAAAGAAACTCTTTTGACAAATAAGCATAGCCAAGTGAAATGAAGCCACAGAGTGGCCATATCCCAAGAAGCCCTGAGGTTACTACTTCTCGGTCATGTGAGTAAGAAGCTTCATCATAGGTCCTCTGGAGGCATAGCTGGTCGTTACAATGATCATAGTTCTTAAAGATTTTAAAGTTGTTTTTCTATACATTGTTGTCCTTTTGCAAGTTGCCTTCCTGATCCGGCTCATTTAAATATGAACCAACTCACACTATCCAGGATTCTCTGAACTAATGGGACTAATCTATTCCGCCATTCTTACAGAATGATAAAATTCCATTCCATTCCAACAACAAAATTGTTCAGTTATTCCCCCATTGATAGGCATCCCTTTTGTATTCTGGTCTTTCCTCTCATTTTCTTCCTTTTACTTTCCTCTCTTCCCCCCAACCCTTTCAGGATCAGGAAATTTGTTTTTGCTTGTAGCTCCCTGGAATTATCTTCTCTCTTGACACCCTCCCCCCATCCCTACTTATTTCTCTGCTAAATTTGAGGTATTTCTACAACAAACTGTGCATGCCTATTCAACTCTCCTCTGTTTATTTCAGATAAGATCAAAGTTGACCTGAGACCTACATCCCCACATCTTCCTTCACATTTGTTTGTATATTTGTTTCATGCACCACAATTATGAGAAATAGCAAGTTCCTCTCCATTCTTCCTCTTTTCTATAAACTTTTCTAAAACTTTCAGAAGTAATCCCCATTCCCCCCACCCAGGTCTACTGTTTTCATGTTGAAGTTCCTCAGTACCCTTTGAAGATATTACGTTTCTGAAGGGACAATTATTTCTCCTTCCTCCATCAGAATGTTATTTCTACATCATTTTACAGCTTCTTCCAAAGAATTCTAAACTTACTATTCTAGACTTCTCTTGACTTTTGTGTCTGTAACTCAAAGTTTTTGGTCATCTCTTGTCTTTTCATCGGAAATATTAGAAAGAAAGCCATCCAATTAAAGGTCTTCTCTTGCCTCTGTAGTTTTACATTCAGCTTTGTGGAACAAGTTATTGTTGACTATAAGTATAGATCTTTGGTCTTTTGGAATATTACATTCCAATATCTCTTTCTATTTATAGTAGGAGCTGCCAGAGCTTGCGTTTTCAGCATTTCCTTGGTAATTTAGCTACCTCTTTCGGGATGCTTGCAATGTTTGGTTTTTTTCCCCTTTGAATTTGAGATATGTCATTTCTATGACTTTTATTTTTGTGTTTTCTTGCAGGAACTATATGAGTATTGTTATAATTAATAATATTATTATTATATTAGTATCTCATTATCTTCACTTTTCTATCTGGTTCCAATAAATATAAGCAATTTTCATTTATATTTCTTGAAATACAATGTTGAGGGTTTTATCATAGTTTTCAAGAAATTCAATGATTCTTAAACAAGTTTTGAGATTTTTTTAAATATTAAGAATATTAAATATTAAAAAATTTTAAAAATTTTTTAAAATACCAAATGTTTTATATTTTTCTCTATTTTCCTTTTCTTATTATTTCATTCCAATATTTCTTTCAATCCCAAGAAATCACTGATTTCTGTTTGATACATTATAATTTTTAGGGTATCCATTACTTGAGTAAGATTTACTACTTTTTCTTCAAAATTTTCATCCTCCTTCCAATTCTGTCCCTCAGATCTTTGATTTCATTGTTAATTTCATTTTTTCAGAATATTCCTGTAGGGAATTCCAGTGACTTGTCCAGTGTCACACAACTAGTAAATGTCTGTAAGTCTAGTACTCCATTCACAGCCATGCTGCCTCTAAAAAGTTAATACCAATACAATATTTAAATATTAAGTCTAAAAATATTTTTAAAGTGTTTTTGTATTCTTGTAGAAAATCTCATTTTTTTGCTTTGAGTCTCTGCTTTTAGTTGTTACGGAATTACTCCTTTCAAGGGGCTCTAGATTTATAAAATTTTTCATACTAACTGGGTCATTTTTATTTTTTTTTTAATTCTCTGATCTTTTTGCCTGAATTGGACCATTGTACTAGGGCCATACTTTACCTTCTTCTGCACTTTTGGGTGGTAGTGTAGGAGGAGGGGGGAGTCGGCTGTTTCTTCTCATTTAGGGTCCTGTGGCCTCTGCTACCCAGGATCAGGCTCTTTTGATCTTTAAGACTCAAAATATTGCATCTTCAAGGCCCTCTCCTGTCTCTGGAGGGAATGCCAGAGACCTCTGAACCCTTGGGTGCCTGGGTTATCAGTTCAAATACCACTTCACACTCTGACAGTAGGGCTGCTGCTGTTTCCTGGAGCTCTCAAGGTCCCCACTCAGTGGCTTTGTGATTTCTTGGTGTCTTTCTCAGGAGCCCTCTTCTCTTGTGACCTAGAGCCTTACATGTTGAACTACGATGAAGGGTCTTGCTGTTGCTGATCAGGCTTAAAAGGTAAGCTTCTTCATCTTTTCTGTCCCTGACTTTGTTCATGGTCCCCTTGAATTATAGATTCATTTGTGTGCAGTTCTGGGATGGGCTAAATCACTTTAACTGCTCATTGTATTTCTTAATCAGCATTAGATCTGGTGTGAATGTGCAGGCTTTTGCTTTGTTGCGTTTTTCGGTGCAGGTGTGTGATAGCTGGCTTTCAGTTCAGACAGACATCTTCCTTGGAGGTTTTTTTAATTATATTTCGCTTATTAGTAATTTAAAGTACTTTTACTATATGGTAATTAAAAGCTTGGACATTATTCCTTGAGAACTGATTGATGTGTTCCTTGACTACCTATCTATTGGAGAATAGGTGTTAGTCTTACATATTTGAATCAAATCCTTATATAACATGGATATCAAAACTGTATCAAAGAAATTTGTTTCAATGATATTTTTCCAAGTTAATGGTTTCTGTTTGTGCAAAAAAAAAAAATTTTTAATTCTATTTAGTCCAAGTTGTTCATTATACCTCTCGCGATCTTCTCTATCCCCTTGTTTGGTCAAGGCTTCTTCCTTTATCAATAATTAGAAATGGTAATTCTGTCTCTTTCTTCTAATTTGTTTATGATATGACCTTTTATATCTAGGTCATAAATCTGCTTAGAGTTTATTATAGCAGATGGTGTGAGATGTTGATTTAAGCTTAATTTCTCCCCGATTGCTTTCTAACCTTCCAATAACTTTTGTTGAATGGTGAGTCCTTACTCTCATCGTTATGGTCCCAAAGTTTGTTGGATACTATGCTACTGGATTCAATGGCTTCTGAATCTCATATATTTAATTTGTTCCACTGATCTATTCTATTTTTAAACAGATTTGTATGATTATACTTAAAGTAAAATTTGAAATTTATTACTATTAGACACCCTACCTTACTATTTTGTTTCACTATTTCTCTTGATAGTTTTTATTTTTATTCTTTTGAATGAATTTTATTATAATTTTGTCTAGCTCTATAAAGTAAACTCTCAGTTGCTTGATTGGTATGGCATTAAATCAAGTTAGGTAATATGGTGATTTTTATTATTTTACCCTACCAACAGTAAACAATAACTTCCTTTCCAATTATTTGCTTCTTTTAATTAAGTAGTTGTTTGTAATTGCATTCATATAATTTGGTAAGTTGACTCCTAGATAGTAAGTGCATTCTGTAATAATTTTGAATGGAATATCTTTTTCTATCTCTTTTAACTTGTATAAGCATCATGACTATTAAATTTAGTGGAATTTCTAAGTAAACTAAGTAAACTTTTTATTTCACTTACAAAAAATTATGATGTTGCTTCTTTGCTTTTGCTTATTCCCTCAATTCATTTTCATTAGCACATTTCTATAGAGAGTTTGCATCATTTTATGTCAAATAATGGTGGTGATAGTCAACATCGTACTTCCCTCCTGATCTAACTGAAAAGGCATTTTCCATTAAAGATATCGGTAGCATTTGCTCTTAGAAGGGTAACACTTGCCATATTAAGGAAGTTTCATTTGTTCCTGTGTTTTACTGAGTATTGGTTCATATTGCTTTGTCTTGCTATGTTTACTTAGAGAGATTGGTTTTCAGTCTTTTAGATGTCTCTGTAGGCATCTTCCCTTCAGATTTTAGTAACTTTTCTTTTGATTTATACACTCATGCCTTAAATTTTTAATTGAATTTTCCTCTTCTTAATATCTTTGGTGGTGGTGGTTTTAGTCACTTTTCATTACATTCCCTTATAGGTTACTTTCTGAATATTCCCTTTATGATGGTGGGGTTAGCTTCCTAGGATGTGTGCCTCAACCCTAACTCAGCCTCTTCCCATGTTGAAGAATTCACCTCTGAACAGTGTCAGTCCCAGGTCAAAATGACTTATAGAGGAACAAAACTGGTTCCAGCTAGATTCCAGTTCTATTTCCCTCAGGTCCAGTATAGATCCTCAAGCTGGTTCCCTGTCCATGCTCCTCCATTCTTTAGCTCTCTGACTTAGTATGATGACCTTAAACAAAATGTAGCACCACCACCTAAATCATATCCACAAGTTACTAGAAAGAGTTGAGGTCCACTGCTTTGTGCCACAGAATAACTGGGTAAGGACAGAGGCAAAACCTGCTGGCAGAAACTGCCACAGGATTGTGGAAATAGCTGAGTGGGTCCGGAGCCTAATCTAGTTGGTCAGGTTGTATGTATTCTCCACTGTGAATTTGTAAGTCAGTTATAATGTTAGTCTTCTTGGTTTCTTGGTCTGTGAAGAGTATTGTAATTCCTGAACCTCTAATATGTAATTTTTTTTGAGAATTAATGGGGATGGAAGACAAAATAAAGACACACTCAAGTCATTGAACAGTTAATTAAATTAATTTTAATTAAAGAAGGGACTGTATCAAAGAAGACTAAATATGAACCACACCTAAGTAAACTTTTCCTTTCAAAAAAAAAGTTATTCAATATACAAAGCAGTAAATATCACATGTAGACAGGAGGACTATGTCCTCTACCACAAAAGAAATTCTTAAAAATACATTTCATACATAAAGATTCTGCAGCAACTCTCCCAATCCCAATTCACACTATCAGGCCCAGTTCCCAGAGTTCTGGTGGCTTCTTGTCCCTTGAAGAGTCTAAGAGTACCCCAGAGGATGGGGGGTTGGGAGGGTGTCATTTTCTAATGCTATTGATTATAAGTCCTAAGCACCTCACAGCATAAAGCCTAGATATAGCTCATATCTAGAGTCTCTCCAAAAGGTCTTAAGAGAATCCCTTCAAGAAAAGTTAGGGCCAAGTGGGAAGAGGGAAGGGGAAAAAGGAGGAAAAAAAAGAAATTCACATGATAATTTTGTTGTATAGTTGAAAGGAATAGCAAGTACTGCATAACAGATTTGTAGTTTCATGTACAATCTTCTTTTTAACTATGGAAATGCTTATTTATTTCATAAATATGTACTAATATAACAAAAGAATAAATAAATAAAAGGAGAAAAAAGAAAATTTGTCAAAAAAGAAAAGCTATTCAATTACAAAGTAGAGATTTTTCTCTGGGATTCAAAAAGATTGGGATCAGTGGATAAGAAAGTATAAGAAAGAAAAAAAGTTTTAATCACATCCTTTTTGGAGGCAAGCATCCCAAATTAGGCTATACTCTGACTCAAGAGCAAGTGTCCCTTTGTAGGCAAGGGACCCCTGGGGCCATAAGTAACATATAGGCATACTCATATTTACAAATATGCAAACAATATGTAAGTAAACATATATATGTATATGTACAGACACACATAAATATACACACGGTGTCCCAAAAGTCTTAGTGCATGGTCTTAAACTCATAAAGTTATTAAAGCTTATGCACGAACACTTTGGGGACACTGCAGTTTTGAATAATCATACTAACATATGGCATACTTAATAAACATGGAAATTTTTGTCTTTGGTAAACCTTATAGATTTATATAACAGTTTTCTCAGTGTCTTTTTCTCTCTCTCTGTCTCTCTCTACATATATACATATATGTATATATGTATATATACATATATAATGCATATACATACATATGCACACATACACAGATCAGTCTTTATTATAACCATAATCCAAGACTCTTTTTTTAAAGAACACTATATGACCACGCAGGATTTTTCTGAGCTTGCCAAATATATAGGCACAAATTTAGAAGCAGGAGAATAGCCAACACAGCAAGTTGTTGGACAGAAAGAGAAACATGCCCTAATTGTATTTACTTGCAAATGACAACGTTCTTCTTTCACAAATATCATCAAATATGATATATTTCTCATTCTCTGACTGTGTCTCTCTAGCTCTCTCTCTGTCTCCCTTTTCTATCTCTCTATCTCTCCCCCCCTCTCCTCCTTTCCCTTTACCTCTCCCTCTCTCATCCAGGATATCAGGCAGATAAGTGTTATCAGTAAAGGTCATCCTCAATTTCTGTACAGAAATGATCTGTCTCCGGTATGTAATAAACATTTATCCATGCCTTTATTAGGTATATTGGATCTGACAGTTCTGTTAAACCATTTTCTTTCATTTTGCTAGGTCATGACGGTTAATGCTGCTAAAAAATCTCATCACCACTTCTGATCACTCTATTTTCTTCCCTGTATTATCAGGATTTTGTGAAGGTAAGCACTGGCTGGAATGACCTATTAAAGTTACAGCCCGTTGAGTCTCTGGGTTTTTTTTCTTTGCCACAATAAAAAAGCAAAGAACTGTAAAGCATAAATTCTACTTTTGGAGTTATATTTAGTTGGGTACTTGACATGTACAGTCAACTCTCAATTATCCATAATAATGGAGATCACTGTGTAGATAAATGAAAACTACAGATTAACCAAAATCATCATTTTAGATTCACTATTTCCTCCACTAATCTATTTCCTGGGGTGTTAATAAGAAGCCAAAATAGATAATTTTCATTTTATTTTCATTCTTCTCTGCAACCTAGCTCTATGAATCAAGAAGTTAAAAATAGAAACAAAGAATTTATGGAGATTAAAAAATCATCTCCAAAAAGTTGAGAATTAATTTGAGTAAAGAAGTCACTTTGGGTCTACTTTGGATAGGACTTTTTTTTTATTCAGATAAAATGGAAGTCACAATTTGGGAAATTCACATCTGAAAAGACATGCCACTTATATTCTAACTAAAGTGATCTCTGAGAAAAGCTGCAATTGTTTTTGGAACAAACCTATGGTTTCACTGGTATAGGAAATCCCTATGAGGACTCTCTAACAAATAAAAGTCAACACCCACTTTGCAACTGATAGAAAGAGTTGACTGGGAAGCACTTAATTAAAGTAACTGACTCAAGGTCATACAGCCAGTGTATGTCAAGGACATGACTTGAACTTCCATCTTTCCAGCATTGAGCATGACTCTCTATCAAGGGTGTGCTGGAGCCAGCTCAAATCAGCTCTATGAAGCAGTAGTGAAATTTTCAATGTGAGTATTTACACCTCCAAAATTGGCAAAGATTACACATCAGAGCACAATTTGTTGTTTTACGGATTGTATAGGTTTAAGAAAGTGTTGGAGAAGGGAGTGATATGGAGAAAATTTAAAACTCAAAAACTTGTGGAAGTGACTATTGAAAACTAAAATTAAATAAATTAATTTAAAAACTGAAAAAAGCATTACAGAAAATGTTAATCATTCAGATTAAGCTTAAAAATTGTGTGTACAATTCTTCCAGAGAGTTAAACAGTTACCAGCACATCCTGCTCTCTATCCACCAAGTTACATTGCATCTCACTATTAAAAATAAAGACAAAACAATTTTTTTTAAAGCCATGAGAATGGTATCTCAGTTTGTTCATTGCAGAAATTATGAAACTTACCAAATGAAGGCTACGGATGACTTCTAGCAAGAGGTTCACGTTCTCCTTTCTTTTTAGATGGAATATCACAATAGCTTTTCTACACAGTCTGCTTGCCTCAAGTCTCCCCCCATTCTGATCTCTCCTCCCCTTAGCTATTATGGTTAACTTCCCCAGAAGCAAAATCTGTTAATGTCAACTCCCAACTCAATGAGCTCCACTGGATCCTTATCATCTCCAGGATCCATTACAAACTCCTCTGCTTGGCATGTAAAGTTCTTTGTAATCTGCCTGTTTCCTACTTTTCCAGCCTTTCTCCCCTCCACTCTTTCTAGACTTCCTTGAACACGTCCCTTCATCTTCCTCTTTCCTCTTTGCAGTGGCCGTCCATCATGTATGGAATGCTCTGACCTCAGTTCCCCTGGGTTTTTTAAAGACCCAGCTCAAATCCCCACTTTTGAAGGATGCCTTTCCTTATCCCACCCCCAGATGCTAACGAGATCCCTTTTCAGATTATCCTCATTTACTTTCTTTTTATTTTATATGCATATGCATCTCATTGTTTACATGTCTCTCCCAATGGAATTTATGTTTTTTTAGGACAAGGATGTTTTCATTTCATTTTGGTTTGGGTTTTGCTTTCTTTCTTATTCCAGTGCCTAGAATTCGGTAGGCACTTGTCTGTCAACTGATTGACTGATTAAACAATATGAATAAAGAATTGACTGAGCAGCACTTCTCTGTAATTTCATGTGCATACTATAAAATAAACTTATTAAGCTGCAGTTTCCTGGTATCATTTCTATTAAGTAAAGTTAATACCTGATTTAGCATGTGAACACCAAATTCTAGTAGAATCAATCAATCAATTAGTATATATTAAGCCTCTTCTGTGTGCCAGATACTCTGGTAGGCATGCAAAGACAATGTTAGTGGCAAAGAGCTTTCATTCTAGTAAAAGAGATAATATCTATAAATATAAGTGTATGTATATTTGTGTGTCTTTGTGTGTGTGCGAACAAAAACAAGACCAACGGGGCTGGGGCATCCTGAGGGATGTATAGACTCTGGACTCACAGTACCTGACTTCCATCCTCAGGAGGGATGACCTTAAAAGAAAGGAATTAAGCCCTTTTGCTTGTATCTTCTGGCCCTGCCTTCAAGTCCTAGGGAAAATAACTTAAAAGTCAGCCTTGGCTTATTCCCAGGGCTTTCCCAAAAGGGTTTCATAGGGTTTCTTCTACATAGAACAACTATTTCTTTCCTTTACTGCAAATGAAATGTTTAAAAAGAAAAGATCAATAAAACATTTGCAAATAGTAAAAGCATGATACAATGCATAAGTCGTGAAGGGGCATTTCATTTTCATGTCAGCTCTATAGAGTCTGATCAGCAGCAAAAGGTCCCTATCTCCTGATAAACTAGGGCACGACTTAGGCTAGTCCTTTTCTTGGTAATGATCTCCTCTAAAAAGCCCTATATTAGCTGCAAGAGGTAACTCCTGCAAAGACTGAGGGACCCAGGAGTTCTAACCTTCCAAAAGCAAGAAGTTATCACCAAGGTTAGAAACTCCCACCTCAGGATTACTGTTTTGTCACCTATGTTCTGGGAAAGACCCACAGATCAAAAGAAGCAGTCAGAACCTCATGGTCACCTAGATGAGCATCTGTTCTCTCTGTAAGGAGCTCCTCTCAGAATCCCAGAAAGGGACAGCAAAGAGTTATTTTATCAAAAACTCTTCACTGTCTCTCAACTCATCTATCTAGTTATCAAATGAGTTTACAAATCTGGGAAACTGAAAGGACTCATGGAAGGACTGAAGTTGGAAAAGATAATAAATTCTGTTTTGAACATTTTGATTTTGAGATGCTTGTAAGACATCTAGGTTGAAATTTCTAATTCGCAGTTGATAATATGGAGCTAAAGAGAACTGATAGACAGACAGACAGATAGATAGATAGATAAACAGATAGATGGATGCATGGATGGATGTTCCTCAATCATATCCAACTCATTGTGACCATATTTGGAGATTTCTTGGGAAAGATACTGGAGTGGTTTTTCATTTCCTTCTCTGGTTCATTTCACAGATGAGGAAACTGAGGCAAACAGGGTTAAATGACTTGTCCATGGTGGCATAGCTAGTAAGTATCTGAGGCTAGATTTGAACTCAGGTCTTTCTGACTCCAGCTTCAGAGCTCTATCCACTGGGCCACCTGTTTACCTCTACATAAATCTATAGATACTTCTATATGTGAATTTGTGAGTAATTTTCAAAGATATTAATTAAGTCCAAGGGAGTTGATATGGTCACCAAAAGACAGAATGTAGTGGAAGAACAAAGCCAAGCACAGAGACTTAGGGTATACTCATTATTAGGATATATATTAGAAAAGGAGCTTGAGACAGATCAGTCGGAGGTATCAGAAGACTCAAGTGTCATGAAAACCCAAAGAGAAAGGATACAAGTAGTCCACAGTGTCAAATGAAGCAGATAGATAAAAAAAAAGGAAAAGAACTGAGGAAAAAAAGGCTATTGGGTTTAGAATTCTTGAAATTGTTGGTAACTGTGGAGAAAGAAATTTCAATTGAATAATGATGGCCAGAGCCAGGTCACAAAGAGCTGAAATGTGGGAGGAAAGGGAAGTAAGATCAGTTACTGTAGATAGCTTTTCTAGGAATTTGAGAAAAGAAGAAGAATATAGGGTGAAAGATTGAAGGGATAGTAGAATCTGGTGAAGATTCTTTAAAGTCAGGAAAGATTTGGGCATGTGTGAAGGCATCGGGAAAAGAACCAGTAAATAGGCAGAGATTGAAGAGACAGGACAATTTAAGGGGTGATCTACTGGAGAAGAGAGAAAGGGAAGGTATCCAAGGCACAAGTAGAGGGGTCAGCCTTTTCTAGGAGAAGGTCACTTCATTATCAGAGACTGTAGGAAAGGAGGAGAAAAACAGAAATGATGTCAGGAGTTTTTTTCATATAAAAAAGAAGAGGAGAAGAGGGAGCTGTAAATGGTCTCAGTTTCCTTGTCTCTATAAATAAACATAATAACAGCATCCATTTTACAGGGGTATGAGATAACATAAATATAACACTTTGCAAAAATATATATATGTATTTACATATATATATATATGTATGTATGTATGTGCACATACACACACAAAATATATGTGTATACCCAATATATCTCAGAAAACCTGAGTGTCTCTTACGGTTTGTTGCTTTTTTTAATTAAAACAAATTCAACATCACTGTTTCAGTTTTAGAATCTGTAAAATAGGACTAATTTTTGCTAGTAGGACTTTAATGATAATGTTGGTTCCTAGAGTAAACTAATGTATGTGTGTGTGTGTGTGTGTGTATAACATATTTATATGTAACATATACATACTATGTTAATTCACCATAATTACTTTTGAATACATTATACATAGATAGCCAATCCCTTTCATATGTGGTGCTCAAGTATACTTTGACATTGGATGACAATTTTTAGCAGTTTGGTATTTACCAGTCTTGTTTATAAAATTATCAGTACTAGATAACCTATCTTTTTAATCAGTCTTGAGCCTGATGATATCATCTTTGATGTGCTCTCAGCAAGAGTTTGAACTTATTTTATTTCTCTCTAAATACATCCAGAAACCCAAGTTAGAAACCTTTGGTCTTGAAAAATAATAATTTACGAACACAATATGTGGGGCTCTGTGTGCCTATACGTCACCATTTTTTTTAAACGCTTTTCATACATCTGGTGCTGTGTGCTGGGAGATATAGATACTACACAAGGTTTTGCTTCAAGTTCTAAATTCCATCTCAGTTTAAGAAAATAAAAAGAGGACATTTTATATTCTTCTTTAGATGTTGTCTGCCTTGTGACTTAAGCACACAAACTCACTCACACACACACAGCCCACGATTTTCAACAAAGGATATAAAAGAAGTTAGCCTTGATAGCTATCAATGTAACTCAAAGCTCATTCCCCCAATGAGAGTAGTAGCCCAGACTTGATGTCTTAACAAGGGTCTTGTGATTCTTTGTGCCTCCCTTACTCAGATTTAATATCCCAATCACAATAATTCATGTTCAGCCTCCAAACAGTTCAATGTGAAATGGAGGCTGACCACGCCTTAGCTCCTCCTTTCACTATACTCCATACTGACTCAAACAATAGAGGTTGCACTCTGACCTTGGTGATTTAGACCACCAGGCTTCTAAACAAGGGCCAAGACCTCTGTGGTCATGGGAATATCTGACTCTTTTCAACTATAAAATGGGGTTCCTTAATAACCCATCCCCTAACATTTTCTTACAGTCTAGTTAAGTTTCATGGCTTGAGAGCAATAACATATGGGTTGACAGGTAAAACTTTCTCCTTAATCTCCATCATCATTCACAATCAACTCAGGGATGGAAAAACTCCAGTTGTTAAACTATCCAGTCACTCTCTCAAGTTACCAAAGGATATTTCAAGCCAGGTATTTTTGGTGGGTTCTGCTCTGGGTTTTGGTCCCAATGCCCCAAAACAATAAACTCACTAAAATCTCTTCCTTAGTACATTGTCATTAGATATATCCTTCGTGATGAAGAACCTATGAGTTAATTAAAGAATATACCTTAAAGAAAAGAGTTGTAATGTAGACTATTGGCATAAGCCCTGGATTTGCAATCAGGAGATATACTCAAATTCTGGTTCTTCCCTTTGCTAATTATGTGTGACTATGGGCATATCACAATTTTTCTGAGACTGAATTTTCTCATCCATCTTCAAAATGAAGATGCTAATACCTATAATACAGGTTTCTTTTTAAGAAAGCTCTTTATACACCTTAAAGTATTATGGAAAGAGGATTTATTATTGCTAAAATATGTAATCTCTGTATTCAATGAGTCTATAATTCAATACAAGGGTTTGTGTCTGTTTGTTTTTTAGTCCTAACTTAAGAAATAAAACAAGCATTTCTACAACATAGTAGAATAGAAAAATAAGACATGAAACTAGAAATCTATCATACACCACTTGTTATTCCTTTTAAATATACATTAAAGTTATATTTGCCCAATTATATTCCAATAAATTTAATAATTTAAGTGAAATAGAAAAAATAATTACAAAAATACAGACTACCCAGATGAGCAGAAGAGGAAATATAGTATCTAAACAGATTATTTTAGAAAAAGAAATTGAACAAGCCATAAATGAGCTTTCTAAGAAAGAAGCACCAAGACCAGATAGACTTACAATTGAATTTTATCAAACATTTAAAGACCAACTAATTCCAATATCAAATAAACTATTTAAAACATTAGACTAGGGTTTTTGTTGCTGTTAATTTTTTTAACAGAACTGTGATTCTGTCCACAGAGAAAGTTCCCAGTGAGAGAATCCTTCAACCAAGGCCCTACTTTTCAACTTGTTGGAGAACTGCCCAGAGCACCAAAAAGTTAAATTACTTGCCCAGGTTCAGACAGTCTGTATTAGAGAAGGGATTTGAACTCAGGTCTTCGTGACGCCAAGACCTACTTTCTATTTCCTATTCCAGGCTACCAAATGTACCATTATCTTCCCCCCATAGACTATATAGTCAATGAAGGCAGAGACCAACCATGTCTTATCTAAAGTTCTATCTCTCCCAGCACCCATACATTGCTTTATACACAGGGAGTGTGTATTAAATATTTTTTGAATGAATGAAATAAAGATAATCATTTTCCTCATGACCCTGACTTCCTGAATTTCAAAACTGATTCTCTTCCACTGGAACTGGACCCTGGAACAGTTGTCCACTCCTGCAGCCTGAACACTCTGGAATATTCCTGTACAAGATTTGCTCCTCTCCTTCCACTGGCGAGATCCTCCTGGAGTCATTTTGTGGAAGGAACTAGGAGGCTTGCCTTCATTCTTCTAAGCAGTGACAGTAGTTAGGTGACATGATGTGTAGAGCTCAAGACCCAGATTCAGGAAGACCTGAATTCAAATCCGGTTTCAGACATTTGCTAGCTATGTGACCCTGGATAAGTCACTTAACCTCTCTCGACCTCAGTTGCCTCAACTATAAAATGGGAATAATATAACATCACTTATCTTGCAGGGTTGTTTCAAGGATCAAATGAGATAATATATAAAGTCAAGTACTTTAACAGTACCTTAACAGTTACAGGCACAACATAAATGCTTATTTCTTTCACCCTCCCTTTTCCCCGCAACTTGTCCTAGACTTGCTGGACATCAGAAACACATGTTGAATACACAGAGACAGATTCCCTCCACCCTCACTTTTCAGCTCCTTTTTTGCATGTTTTGCCTTCCTCTATTGGAATGTAAAGCTCCTTGAGGACAGGGACTGTCTTGCTTTTTGCTTGTATTTGTACTCTGAGAGCACAGCACAGTGCCTGGCACACAGGGAACACTAAATACTTTTTTTCTTCCTTCTTCCTTCCCTTCCTGCCTCCCTCCCATTCTTTTCTTCTCCTTTCTTTCCTTCTTTCCTCCTCTTCTGCCCCCTCTCTCCTTTCCTCCTTTCCTTCCTTTATTCCTTCCTTCCTCCTTTCTTTCCTTCATTTCTCCCTCCTATCCTTCTTTTCTCCCTCCATTCCTCCTTTCTTTCCTTCTTTTCTTCCTCTCCTCTTTTCTTCCTTCTCTCTTTCCTCATAAAGAAGTGATCAGGTAGCAATCATAGTATAAAATGAAGGAAATTGTACTTAGAACAAGACTCAGACTGGAGCCTCAACTTTTGCCAACTTGGTCAGATTACTTAACCTCTCCAGGTCACTTTCTTCATCTATAAAATGGAGTCAGCATTGGACTCCCAACCTAACAGAATTATTTCTAAAAAGTTACGACATAAATAGACACTTTTCTAATCACCTAATTTAGCAATCTAATCTGTTACTTGTAATACTACAATCTTCAACCATTTTTCAAAGAAAACAAGTCACCAATTACCGTACTCCTTTGAGAAGTCATTTAATATCTCTCTCTCTCTCTCTCTCTCTCTCTCTCTCTCTCTCTCTCTCTCACACACACACACACACACACACACAAGTGAGTGATGCATTTGCTCACAGAAGTGTGGTTACTCAATGTTAAAGGGACCCAGCACAACACAATGACCATAGAGTTACTTGGTAGAGCTAGTTAGGGAGTCCACTCACCCTGCTCCCAAGTAGGCTAGCCAAGTCCAGAATCAGTTAGAAGCCAATGAGACCAACAGGAGATTCAGAGCAGGAAAAGCACTGACTTTCATGGGTTCCAATTCCCACCAAATGTTCCTTGCCTGCTTAAAAGCATGCAGCAGTGATGGACAAAATAAATTCCAACTGTGCATTTCCTAGAATTCCTGGGACTGAATTAACACTATATACTGTCTGTCAAGATTGTGGCTTATAGGAGAGCTGTAAGTGTGCAGGCAGGCAGCAACTCAGTAGATGTTTTTATTGTGCATTGTTTTCTTGTTACTATGCATGGCTCATGGCTTTTATTGCTCCTAGGTTAAGGGTAAATGCTGCATACAGCATCTGAACATGTTTGCTTGTTTCTTCGGAAAATCATTTGACCAAGGTCACTTCTGGTCTCAGTGAAATATATTCTGTTCCAAGAGGAGTTAAAGGGCTTCAGACATGATTTGTAGGTAAATCAATGAATCTAAATACATTTTAATAACAGGATGAAACTGCCCTCAAAAGAGGAGGAAAGATGGGTAATCGAAAGTTCCAGATTCCCAGGGAAACAAAGAAACCTTGGGAATTCTTCAGCACTCTACCTAGAACGGGAATGCACAGGATGTCAGAATTGCACAAGCAGGTCACAATACCATCTCCGGTTAAGCATATGTAACCCTCTAGGGCAAACAGCAAACATGCTATTTTCAGCATTTTATATATGAATTTATGCATTACATGTTATATAGTACTATGTTATATATTATATTATAACATGTTCTATATTATACTATGTGGTATTTGTTGTGTATTGCTATGTGTTATATGATTTAATATGTTACATGTATGTTATGTATCTTAATAATATATAAGTATTATACATTACATATAAACATATTATTGTTATATGGTGTATATTTTTATATAATTATCATAATTATTTGTAATATATCTTAAATATTCATATACTATATGAAATTATATATTTTATAACAAATTACTTTCCTTAGGTCTTCTACTTATTGTAGCAAAGTCAGAATATTAAATTCTACATGATAGCTGATTGGTTGCTGTCCTTTGTTTTCTAAGAGGACCAAAATGACATCATCACATTAAAGTCAAGCTGCAGTGTGTCTAACTGATCAGACGCATGCTCAACCACAGATCCAACATCTTTTGATTGTCTGTTTACGTATTTAAGTGAGGCAGAGTTGCACAAGGTTGTCAGCCTCACTCTGTCCTCCAGAGTCATCTTAGTCTAGCAGCAGGACAGAGTCAAGGTGACAGGTAATGACTTGAGATGCAGTGTATGAATTTGGTGTCTTCGGTATCTAACCAGGCTCTAAGGACTCCACATGACAGTAGGTCTAGGCAGGGGTCTGCTAAAGCCAATGGACTCCTCATAATAATGTTTTTAATGTATAAAAAAATACATGTGGCTACAAGAGAAACCAATTACATTGAAATCATGAATAGATTTTTTTTTTTTTAATTCATGGAGGCCAGGTTACAACCCCCTGCTGTAATGAGTATTTTTTTAAAGCATGTACCTTGGAAACACTCAGAAAGTTATTCTCTGTCCTTGGGGTATACAAAGAGAAAAAGTGTCTCATCACAGAACTTAATATGTCCTTTTCTCAAGTGATGACTTTAAACATAACCAAATGCTGTACTAAATTTCACATCAAGAATTTCATAGCAAAAAGAAAACATATCTAGTTACAAAGCAAAAAGGTAGCGGGAAGGGGGGATGGGGGGAAGCATGGCATCTCAAATATCTTGAGGTTCTATTATTTAGTGGATATCCCTTACCTATTTTTGTTCAGGAGACATGTAGTCAATGAGAGGGAAAAAAACTATTGATCTGCTAAAAAAAAACTTTAATGAAACCCTGAAATAAATTCTGTTCAAACCCTAGAAGGCTCACTCCATATAACAGCAAAATCACAGAGTCCTGGGCAAAACAAAACTCCTGCCCTGAGGCCATTAACAGCATGAGCCTTTATTTGAAGTCTTGTCGGCTGTTCCAGAGATGGCCCTGGTGGTTTGGCCAAAGAGAAACAATGCATCCAGTCGCTCTTTCTGGGCCAAGCAAAATGGAGTCTCCCAGTATGAAAATATTAAATTATCATGGCTTCAACAGGGGGCATGATTGTGAGTGGCCCCCTCCCACTTATGCCCTTGGTCTACTCTATCCCGCAGTGAACACTCACTGTCACACCTCATATCTGCCTGCTTTGATAAGAATAAGATTGTCAAGATGATAGCAGGGAACTTTCAGGAAAAACTCAATTTTCAAAAGCCAGCTGTGCACTCCCTTCATTTGGCTTCCTAAAAAGATGCCTTCAAAAAGCGAAATTCCACTTAGCTCCCATTATATGGTAAACACATAGGCACATTACCTAAGTTAACTTAGTTTCAGTACACTACAAAATTGGAGATAGCATTGTGGAATGAAGCAAAGGAAAGAAAATTCCAAGTGAGATGTCGGAGATCAGGAATGGAATCCTCTCTCACTTTCCATGTGTGTGTGTTCCCCTCCCCACCCCCGAAAAGAACTGGGAAGGTTATAAATCAAGGAATGATTACCCTTGTAAGTTTTATTGATGGCCCCAGTCTAGCAGGAACAATTTGAGTTACTTTCCTCTTTCCTTTGCGTGACATTCAATTCAATAGCTCCAATGAAGTGCAGGGTAATGGGATTTTTTTAGAAAGAATCGTACCATTGTTAGGTTTCAAAATCTGTATTTATTAGAGTCCAATTTGGAAAAACTTAGTCTTTTGTCCAAGTGAAAGAATGATTTTTAGGGAAACGCGACTCATTTGCTTTCTTTTCCTCTCTAAATTTCTATGGGTCTCCAGCATTTCAGATGAAAAATACTAATGGAGTAGAGAAAGCAGCTGGAGACAAAGGCATGACAGGTGGCCAGGGCTAAATACAGTATTGTAACTAGCTGGAATGAGCCCTCTTGAAGATTTCTGAATGTGGGTCAGAAGACGTGACAAATTCACATGCAGTTTTAAAGTAATAACAGCCCTTAGTGATATAGGATTTGAAAGAAAACACATGGGTAAAAGAATACGATATTTTCCCTCATATCTAGATTGTGCCATAAAATGCTATCACCCTACAAGAATGAATGGTTGGCTCTTCAATCTCCTTATGTGCATCTGGGTCCTGGATGCATAAGCAAGTTTGAAAAGCTAATAGGAAAGATTCTTGCTATTCATAGCAATGCCACAAATATGAGTGCTCCAATGATTCTTTCTTAAAATGAAAGATATGTGAATATGAGTGATATCTTGTATGTAGAATAACTCAGTCTTCGGCAGAGGAGGGTTTCCTACAGATCTAAGATATACATCATGATGATTAAAGTGGATCCTTTAGGATCACAAATTGAAAGTTGGGCTGTATCATGATGATTAAAGTAGGTCCTTTAGGATCACAAATTGAAAGTTGGGCTGTATCATGATGATTAAAGTAGGTCCTTTAGGATCACAAATTGAAAGTTGGGCTGTATCATGATGATTAAAGTAGGTCCTTTAGGATCACAGATTGAAAGCTAGGCAGAGCTCCAGAGGCCACAGAGTCCAACACCCTTGATTTACAAATGAGGAAACTGAGTCCCAGATAGATTGAGTGATATGTCTGAAATTATATGAGAATAAATGACAGTCAGGATTCAAACTTAGTTACTATGATTCCAAGTTTAGGGCTACCATATTTATATGCGTTCATAGCATGTGTGTTATGAATTCTTACTCTCCACCTTCCAATACCAGCCATCCCATTACTCTTCATACTCTAAGTACTTTTCTATATAGATTACATTGTATTAATTTATACTGCATTATATAGTTCTTCTACAAAATCATATCTTTTGCATATTTGTCTCAAATGTACAATTAGACTGTAAGCTTTTCAAAGTCAAGAACTAAGTACCTTCTAATTTCTTTATAACTTCCCAAAGCAGTAAATGCAAAGTTCTGAACAGAGTGGATAGAGGTTCAATATACAAATTTAGAAAAGATGGTTGGCATAATGTAAAAAAAAAAAAGGAATACAAAAGAAGCTCTCTGAAAGAGGATATCCCTTGCCTGTTAAATATCAGCCCTAACCTTCAATCTTTTGCCTCCAAAATAACATGGGCTTGGTTAGTTATTCAGTGGCTCAGCTAGGTGGAGCTGCAGTGGATACAGTGTCAGGCCTAGAGTCAAGAAGACTCATCTTCCTGAGTTCAAATATGGCCTCAGACACTTACTAGCTGTGTGACCCTGGGCAAGTCGCTTAAATCTATTTGCCTCAGTTTCCTCATTTGTAAAATGAGCTGGAGAAGGAAATGGCAAACTACTGCATTATCTCTGCCAAGAAAATCACAAACAGGGTCAGGAAGAGTTGAACATGGCTGAAAGACAATGAGTGAGCAACAACCAAGTTATCCTGCGGTTAAATGAGAAGCAAAGGGGAAAAAAAGGAAGTTATACATACACATACACACACACACACACACATATATATATATATATATATGTATATACACACATATATGTGTGTATATGTATGTATGTATATAATGAGTAGGATGGAGGTTACCTACCCACAGAGTTAACATGGAAAACTACAAAAAGACAGTGAGATTTCAAAAGAAGTGGGACAGTATTACCAACAGATCTGTGAAACCCAGGTATTCTTTACACTTAAACCCTACTTTGGGGAAGCTCTGTTAGCAGCAACTGGAACAGCAGGACAAAAGGGTAGAGAAAATTTTGATTTATGCAGGTAAGAAATATTCATTCATAGGACTGAACTACTCAGTCCTTCTTGACTGGACTTCAGTCTAGGTCAATTACAGGTATTTGCAATGTAATAGACACCTGTGCATGTTTATTTGCATATAATAGAGACTGAGAATAATGATACCTATTGAAAGCATCTTCTTAGGAAGAGCAATGCCCAGGGGGCCCTCTTGTACCTTTTGCTCTAGGTCCAATGGCACATAAAGACTCTGTGGCCAGAAGCTTTGCCTAGATTAACAAGCATGAGTTTAGATTTACATATCACTTTTTATTCCTGTGGAAGAATAGTGGAGACTGACTTCAAGAATTTCTATTGGCTCCATGTATTAAGGAGGAAATGATTCCCTCTGCGGAAGACCAAGTTATTCTACATACAAGATATCACTCATATTCACTTATCTTTCATTTCAAGAAAGAATCCTTAGAGCACTCATATTTGTGGCATTACTATGAAATAGCAGGAACCTTTCTTTTAGCTTTTCCAACTTGCTTATGCATCCCTTCTAGGGCGCAGAAGGACACAGAATCAAGTCCTAGGTGACTATCAGTTAGCAGGGAAAAGCTAGAGAAGAAAAATTTTTAAAAAGAGAGAGAAAAGAAATTAACAAGGCTACCATCATGAAACAGGGGAATAATTTTAAATAGGCTTTGTTTTTCTGTCATATCCATTTGGGGTTTTCTTGGCAAAGATACTAGGGCGGGCATTTCCTTTCCCAGCTCATTTTACAGATGAGGAAACTGAGGCAAGCAGGATTAAATGACTTGTCCAGGATCACATAGCTAGTAAGTGTTTGAGGCCAGATGTGAACTTAGGGAGATAAGTCCTTTAGACTCCAGGTTTGGCACCGTATCCACTGCAGCAGCACCTAGCTGCCCTAAGATAAGATTCAAACATGGGCTTCCTAGTAGAACCTAGAGACACAAAGTCCCCAACTTAAGAAGTTTACCATCTATTACTTATCTGTTTGTTGTCATGGCTGTTGCTTGTCCTTCATTTCTGAAGAGGACAAATGACACCACAGGGTGATGTTTTGACTTGAGTATGAACTGGATTTGTCAGGCTGATGATTTTGTGCAACTCTGCCTCAGTTTCTTTCCCAGAGTCATCGAAGTCCAGTGACAAGACAAACTTTAAGATAACTGGCGATGGCCCAGGATGCAGAGGATGATCTTGGTGTCTTCAAAGTCTGACCCAACTCTAAGAGATCTACAGGGCTTGCTTCAACCACCTTCATGGTCACTGGAACAAACTGTTCTCATCTGCCCATTCTGCTGAAGGAAGTCTTGGGGTGGACAACTTCTAACTCACTGACATATTTTAGACCTCACATTGGTCTGGAGGCTAGCGATGGGTCTGAGAATCAGCAAGGAAAGATCAACAGTTGTATGAGTCAACTAGTCAGCAACTGGAACCACGAACTCATGAAAATATTTTGGAAATATAGGGTATGCCCTAAGCCTGACATAGCAACAATCCTTTGCAGTCTGGATGATCTTACCCTCTGGCAAAACAGTGAGAGGGGCCCTTCCTTGTATGCAAGTAATTTTCCTCACTCTAAAATAAATAATACCATCATTTTGTGTCCTGATACACTTGCTTCTCACCTGCTCTGTTCAGCTCTGGTCATCCCCATGTTGGAGACCAGTCTAGTCTGGACTGCATTCAAAATTCTATTGACAAACCACAGCCTGCCAAGTATATAGTTAATGTCTAATCTACAATTGTATGTAGCTTTTAATGAGATGTCTCCCCATTGTAGCAAAGTAGTTTGAGACTGACTGAGAACACTCTATGTCAAAGAGATCCTGTGGAAGATGGCATACAGGCAAGGAAAGGCTGAGTATTGTGATTCTAGGGTTTCATTTTGTAAGAATACCATCCTTTGTTCCTTACTGTCCTGCCACCATCTCTTTAACTCTGGTCAGTGAAAGAAGCAGAAAATCAGCTAGCATTGAAGTGGGATTTACCTTGCATCATTTCTTTTACATCTCAATATCTAATTTGTTTTCCACTAAATAAAATATAAGGACTAATTGAGTTTATACATCAGTGCTATGATAGAAAGAACATGGAATTTGCAGTGAGAAGACTGGAATCTGCCTGGAAAATTCAATGCAGCTCAATGAACATCTCTTAAGCACCTACTTCATATGAGGCATTTGGTCAGGGTCCTGATGCAATGACCAAAAACCCCACTATTTTTGCCCTCAAGGAGCTTACATGGTACCGGGCAAGCCTCATTGTATCTGTTGTTGGTTCTGTCTGGATTATTTCAGATTTACTAATACATAAGTCCTGTAGGTCATTTTCCTCATTCTTGCTTCTAATCTTTTGGAGAGATCTTTTCATTTTAGTGTTATTTGCATCCATCATTTTTGTTTTATTTTTTGCTTTCCTCCAGCTCTTTTATTTGCTCTTTGCTTTATCTTAGTAGTGCTCATTTTAGCATTCTTCCTTTAAATATGCAATTTATCCATTTCAAAATATCCTTTAGAATGCCCCGTATTGCTTCTTATTCCAGCTGCCTTGCTTCCATTTCTGTTTCTATGATTTTTTCAATATTTTTTAATGCTCTCAACCCTTCCTTTTTGCTGGTTTTCTGTTTTGGGCTAGTTTTTTCTTGTGTGATTTTTAAATCGTTTTTTCTTCACTTTGTTATTTTGATGGGATACCTATCCCTTCAACATAGGGCTGCTGAATGAAATGAGTGGATGAATGAATAAAAAAAATTTAGGAATTATTTTCTATGTTCCAAGAGCTGAGCTAAGCACTGAGGGGGCAGATGAAAAGCAGAGCTACTCCTTGCCCTCCTTACATTCTAATGGAAGGGAGGGTAGAAGAGACAATACATATAGGAAGTTTCAATTACAAGTTTAAAAAAAAAGGCCTGAGACTCCTTAGGGTGCAATAGCAAAGCAGATGGTAATGTATTTTTTTAAATGTCATTTCCATTAATAAAACTGCATCAGGTTTTGTTGGGTTTGTTTTTAATTTGAACCATTGAACAGTGCCAAGGACTTAGGTAGCAATAATTCTTTTTTCTTTTCTGGGACTTAAATATCTGTGGCTGATAAGGGCTTCTGCACCTGCAAAAGAAGTTGCCAAGTCTCATCTACACAAGGGTTGTTTCCCTGGACTGCACTGGAGACCAGTGGTCTAAGTTGGTGAGAGGTGAGGTCTTTCTTAAGATTTTAGGCTTTTCCTGCTCATTAGTGGTAGTTAATGTGAGAGTGGTGCGGGTACTGGAGATAATGCTGGTGGTAATAAGTCTAGTGGTGGTGGAGGGGCCCTTTCTCCACAAGGTTTGTTCCCCTAGGTGGCTACAGGCCCAAACTGAAATCAGGTCTAGTGGTCTGGGGAGCACTGCCATTTGTGGGGGTTCTTGGGCACAGGGACCTGTACCATCCTTACCAAAGTCTGAGGAAAGGTGGGAGCTGCGGTGCCATGACTTACCTGCGACATACCATCCTGGGTCTCTCCCTCAGAATGCCTTGCTGCTTCAGCTAAGCTAGCTTGTCTCCCTGTCAGTGGTAGCCAGTGGGTAGTTGGTGGGGATAGTGGGTCCCTTCTTTGCAAACATTCAACAAAAATGAGATCTTCCAATTTTTTTTCAAGAGGGGAAAGAAGGGAAGACTTCCTGGAAAAGGTAGCATTAAAGCTGGTTAAGCAGAGAAGAAAGAATGGAGAGGAGAGAGCAAGCAATCACAGAGAGAAGAGAAAACAGGTTTTTGTGTTTAGGAAACTAGCAAGTAATCCAATCAGGTGCAAAAGAACAATAAGTAAGGTCAAATGGGTATGTTGGACCCAGATTCTAGAAGGCACTAGTAGGAAGGAAGGAAGAAAGAAAAAGCATATATTAATGATTAAAAGAAAAGTACCTATTATGTGCCAGATACTGTGTTGAATACATTATAATTATCTCACTTGGTTCTCACAGCAATCCTGGGAGGTAGGTGTTATGATTCCTATTTTACAATTGAGGAAATTAGGACAAATAGAGAACACATGACTTCCCAGTATCTCATCACTTATAAATGCCTGAGACTACAGGTCTTCCTGAGTCCAAGCCCAGGAGCTCTACCCACCATCCCACCTGGCCTATATCATAGGATTCAGAGCTAGAAAAGACTTTGGGAATCATGTGGTCTGGCTTCTTAATTTTTCCAATGAAGAAAATGAGACTTGGAGATATTATAACTTTCCTAAATCCACTCAGTAAGTGACAAAGATGTAGTTCAAACCCAGGTCTTCTGTCTCAACGTCCTGTGCTCTTTCTACTAAAGCAATGCCCCATCCAGGCATCTGGCTATTTACTGGGCTGTCCATGGCCAACCCTGGAATGGGATTTTAAAAGAGAAAGTGATAGGATTGGAGCTGGGCATTAAGAAGATTCATCTTAATTGTGAGAGCTGAATTTGAGGAAGGACAGACTAGAGGTAGGGAGACCCAAAAGGTGGATTTCAAGATAATTCAAGCAAAAAGAAGTATTGATGACCAGAAAGGGCATAATGAGGGGAGAGCTAGATAGAAAAGATTTTTTAAGTGCAATTATATAAATTTTATGAACTCCTTTGTTGGATAATCTGCCTTAGGAAAGGGCTTTTTAGCGTGACCAGAAGAGTGACTTTAAGTGACAACTGGGTCACAAAATGAAACTGACAAGAACAAGGCAATTACTCAACTACATGTGAGAGTGAAAGTTTCTGAAGTCGCCTTGAGCTCGCTGTCCTCAATGAAGGTAAGTCACTTTCATTCAGAGTCTTGAGCTCAGCCCTAAGAAAGGTTTAAAACAAAGTTAAGTACACACATAGGTAGCTTAAAAAAAAAATCTGAGTCCCTATTTGGGTACCGACTCTTAGAATGTGGCTTTTCACCCTGTCTGACTTTGGATTTCAGGAGACAATAGCAAAGCAAAGCGAACACGTAAGAAAGAATCTCTATAGTACTGTAGTAAATGAATTCTTTAGGGATGGATATGCACAGAGGACTTTTCCAAACCCTCTTCCTTGACGGTCTACTTAAAAATCACCATTTGAAGGCTCTCTTTTTGCAAAAAGCATTTCCTTTCCTTCTCTGAAGTTTATCCTTCAGAGAGTCGAGTTGCGACTCGGCGTGCTGGGTGCAGTGTGGGACAGAGAAAGGGAAGGAAAAAAACCCTTTTTCTTTACACTTGCGCTGCTCTGAATGTGGACCATCTGTGCCCCCAGCTGGAGCGCCGGCGATGGTCTGGCACTTGAACCACACCATATTTACAGATCTAAACACAAATGGCGAATGCCTGATTGTTTCATGATTCATTAGTCAGACAAGCTCTCCTCTCCCGCCAGCACAGCTGTTACTGAGTAAACCTTTGTCACTTAATAGGCCCGGTTATTACTTTCCATCAAAGGTATTGATCTGTGTCACCTCTACTTAAGGTAACGGGAAAGGGAAAGGGGGAATAAAATGGAACAGGAAAACATGAGCATGAAGAAGAAAGAAAAGGGACGTTAGGTAGAATGTGTGGTCTTGGCAAACCCTCCCGGCCGCTCCTACATTCCCTGTGTATCTGTATTCACGTCTTCATGCACTGCAGTGACCGACTTATTTGTGAAAGGAGAGGGGCCATCCTTCACTTGCGGAGCTAGCCCTGGTGCTGACCCAGGTTGGGTCACAGTACATGACCATGCGTGTAATCGGTCAGCCTCATGTACAGAAGGAATGAGCCGGAGACGTGCCTAGCCGACATAAGGAGAAAGTACCAACTCTAGAGGGAATTGTTTTATTGTGACTTTCATTATCTCCTTTTGTCTAACAAATAAAGTAAGCCAGTAACCGTGGGCTGTTCTGGGGCTGGGTTCAGGCATTTACGCAGCTGGAGGGCTGCTCTTATAGCAGCCTGGAATGGGGCCAAGTGCAGAAGTGTTGGGGGTACGCACAGTACACGTTACTGCAGACGGCCTGATGCTTTTTCTAAACGCTTGTCTCTCCTCCTTCCTTTCTCTCCTGCCCCCCCTCCCACCGTGAGGAGCTGTTTTGCCTGGGAGGAGGCTAGGTAATGGTTAGAGAAAATTGGGTTTCCCAGTCAATTGTATCTAATGACATGACAAGACGAGTTAAGGGACCTTAAGGGTAACCTTTCCTCAGTCCTGAAATTGCCTAGCCCTACTCCTGAAGCCAACCTTCCCTTGCTAACTTAGGGAACACCAATTCAGAGCCCCCTTGTTTTACAGGTAAAATGGGGCAACTGAGACCCAGAGATGGGAAGTGATTTATCCAAGATAATACAACTAGTTAAGAAGAGCCCAGGTCTGGAAACCATCTCTTCTGCCTTCTAGTACAATAACACTCTGAAATGAGATGCCTTCCAATTGGAGGTGGAGGTGGGCGGGGAGACAAAGACAAAAAACCTAGGTTAGAGATGGGACAGCTATGGCACACACATATACACACATGCAGATACATACAGATGCATGCACACATCAAAACCATAGATGATGCTGTAAACTGAGACCAGTATGTGACTTGTGATCTAAATTGTTTCTTTAAAGCCAAAACATTTGCATGTGGCCACCTATATCATAAGATTTGGTATAGCTTAATGAAGGGGTGCCTAAGATGCAGCCACCAACATTTTGTATTCTATTGGATAGTGTGATCTGAATCAGATGAAAATATAATGGGAAATATTTCAGAAAATAAATGATTCTACAATAGAACATAGATAATGTTAATATATAGTTTCCTAAATCAATATGCAGTCTGTAGAGATCCTTCCACCAAGGTTAGTGCTCACTGGACAGAGGGCTGCCTTAAGAATTAGGAAGTCATAACTCTAGTAATTATTAACTATATGACCCTGGATACATCTCTGCAAATGTCAGAGCCCAAAAGCAGCTCTCTAAGAGAACAGAGGCTTCTCTGTTCTGGCATTGGTAGAAAGGGTTTCCATAAAGGCTGTTCCCTATGATAATATTACAAGTGTGAACCAAATGCATACAGTAGAGGGGGTTCTCATAAAGGTTATTCCCTATAATGATAATATCACAAGTGTAGATCAAATGCATATGTAGTTTGTGTTTGTACATGTGTGTGTGTTAGTGGTACAGTGTCTATTTAGCAGCAGAAACCAAGGGAATTCCAGTCCCAAAAAAATACTGTCCACTTATATATAATATATATAATACATATGTACTTATACAGACCACACACAAGCAACTGACATTCAGCCAGTCAAAAGAGGCCTTGTCCTTCCAGTTTCTCCATGACACCATTCCCCAGAGAAGGAGGCAGCCCTTGTTTTCCCTCCTTTTGTCTCCACAACACTCATTGCAATCATTGTCTGATTCTAGTGTATCCATGAGACCTTTATTGTACTGTTTTCCCCAGCTCCTTCCCTCTACTCTTTACTGCATTGTTGTTATAGTTCAGGAGGGGTCAACAGCCTTCACTAAGTATATTACTGCTTTTTTTATGGTGCTCCATATAAGAGGTAGATTGACAGCCTTAGACCCTGGGGTTTTCCATCTGTGCACAGACCGCTGTCCATTGAGACCAGTGGTACGCCCACCCTAATGACTTTAGTATTCCTGATTTGGAAGCTCCTTCTCCACCTCACCCACTCCAGAATTAAAGGAAAAGTATGACTCGACTTATTTTCAGCTTTCTGAGTCCAAAAGATTTCTAAGAAATGCCCCTCTAAAATACAGTAACACTATGAAAGGTAGCCTCAGAGGGACTGAACTCAATCAATTCATACTGATTTTATCACCAGTTGGCCACAGGAGGGGGGTTGGATGCTAATGACTGGAGATCACTCCTGACTTGGACCAGATTTTAATAACCACTGAATCCCACTGTCCTATTTCCATGACTATAGTGTTCCTGGTGGTTTCATTGTCCCTCCCAGATACTCATGTCAAGTGTCATGCAGTCTGTCTCCTTCACTTCCCCTCTTCTTCCCTCACTCTGTGATACCCCACCCCTAAATGTCATTGGAAATGTTATCTTTTGTTGAGAAATGCTAATGAGGCATCCAATGTGTTTTTCACATCACTGGAGAGTATACATTCCTGGATTGTTTAACCCAAAGCAGAATGCATATCTGGAAGCAAAGAAAATTCTACCAACATGGAATTTCTAGCCACAGATCTTTTTGGTCAGCAGATTGAAAGGCCCCCATAGTTTGGTTTACTTTTATTTCTTTTTCATGGTTGGCCTCTAAATTGAGAAAAACCAATATAAATATAGCAAGGGACAATTAGCAAAAAGGATCCCTAGGTAATAGTATATTGCATATCAATTCTACAGAAAAAGAAAATTGTTGGTAGTGATTATTTATGGAAAGTTTTTAAAAAAAATTTTCTTAGCCAGAATAAAAAGCAACTTATAACTATTTAAAATCTAACAAAAATAAATAGGATTTTGAGAACTCCCACGGAAGAAATGGAACTTTGATTTGTACTGTTTTTATCATATAGCTTGGTTTAAAAAAAAAAACAACTGCCTTTTCTTAACTCCCCATAAAACTCAGGCATTTCCTAAACATCCCATGGATCTAATGGCAAATCTCATTAGGAAAGATTCTGAACTATCTTCCTGTTAAAACAAAAAGTAAAAGATACTTAAAAGATAGGTTTTTAAGCCTTATAAAATTCTTTAAAGACTGGCAGGAGGGAGGTATACTGACAGCATTTTCATTTTATAAAACCACTCCAGGGGAAGGACTAGTGGTGACTACCAGTGTTTATGGGATACCCATAGCTTTGGGAACTCCATCTGGAAGGCACTGTTATCTCCTGGCTATGCCCCAAGGAAAACCTATCAAATGCCACAAACACAAAGGAAAGCAAAAGCAAAATCATTCCATTAGGAAAATTTGGCCCATAATGGACCAGGCACATCTTTGGGGTCAGTCTGAGACAAAACCCACTTGCTGCCATCCAGTGGTGATCATAAGATCCCATGTTAATCATGTAAATGGGCCACAAAGGACTGTCCCCTTACGCTGGATGTTAAAATAATGCAAACTGCTTTATTTTTAACTGTATTGGTCAACAAAACATGAATGGAAAGAAATTCCTCTCCTGCAGCACGGTAGAACACAAGCTGAAAAACTGTCATTTCATGAAGGTAACCACATGTTTTAATGTACATTTAATAAATACTCACAGAATAAATTAAGAATGATATTTACTTTTGAAGCTATCCTCTCCAGAATCTATTCCTAGGCTGGGAACCTGCAACTTCAAGGCCACATGTGGCTAAGTCCTCAAGTGTGACCTTTGAGGACCTAGAGGGCCACACGTAGCTTCAAAACTGAAGGCTCTCCAACCCTAGTCTATTGCAAATAAGTGTTTTGCTTTAAACAATGAATCTTTGTTTCCTGGAGTCAAAGTTGTAATCCAAATAAAGAAGTATTTTTTCCAATGTACTTTATTTCACCAATCTAATTATGTAAAGAGGGGAAAACATACTTCCAGCCCATAATCTACTATCCTGTGAAGAAAAATAAAAGATAATAGAGATGCAGAGAAATGAAGGTGCTGAATCTGACCCCTCCTCCCAAAGAGAATTGAGGAAATATGAAAAATGATGAGAATATGAACAAGGGGAGTTGTTTTTTGTTTTTGTTAGGGGGTTGTTGAACTTTTTGGGGGGTTTTTTAGATAAAAACATTCCAGAGTTTTTTAATAGAACCTGAGATACAAAGGGAGAAATGACTATAGACTCAGATTATGCCAACTTCCAGGATGTATGCCATCCCTTTTCCTCAAAATCACAAACATTTCTAACACTACTCCACAAGGTAGGAGAGGAAAAAATGCTTTATTTTTGATATCAAGGGTTGAGGACCCCTGGAAGGCAGGCATGATACTCAACAATGCCACATGGATTCAGTTTCATGCCAAGGGATAGAGCTTTCCCGCTGCCAGGGAATCAGATATTCAACCTGCAGATAAAACAGAAGAAACAGCAAGCAGTGAAACAAAATGGTCTGAGCTACCCAGAAAGTCACTAACAGAAGCAGAAAAAGAATATGCAAGTCTTAGCTGCGTTGGCCAGGTCGCTATTGTGTATGGTAACAGGGCAGGGTGGGGCAAGCAGAGGTTTGATGTTTCACAAGAATAACTGGGACTTCTCACTAGCCAATCAACACACAGACATCATCCCCAAACCCTTGAGGAAAATGGTTGAAACTATCTCAAGCCTAAGATCCTCCAAAGGAGAATTCTAGCTATGAGCCACACAACTCTAGGAGTGATCAGGGACTCCAAGTCATGGGATGCAGGACTTCAGCAGCTATAGCATATATCTACATCCATATGTATATGTGGGCCGATGTGGGTGCATCCATATAATTTGGACTTCACATGAGATTTCATTAGTATAAACACCTCTCAAAAAGGAAACTCCTTCTAAAAATGGAGATGACACATTTTCTGCTTCTTATTACCTCTGGGATCAAGCATAAAATCCCATGTGTGACAGTGAAAGTCCTTCCTAACACGGTCCATTCCTCCTTACCCCACTTGCTCTCACCAGCATACTCTTCAATTCAGTTACACTGATCTTGCTGTTCCTTGAACCCAATACTGCATCTCCTAGTCCCAGAATTTTCACCAGCTATCCACCCGATGCAATGCTCTTGGCCCTTATCTCTGCCTCCTGGCTTCCCTGGCCTCCTTTACACTAGAAATCTTCATTTCCAAGATGTGCTTAATCCTGGTGCCTTCCTTCTGATGCTAAATCCAACTTATCCTACATATCATATAAATCTGGTTTGTACATATTGTGTTGTCTCCTCCACTATATATGCTGTGAGCCCCATGAGAGTAGGACTCTTTCTTACCTTTCTCTGTATCCCCAGAACTTGGCACAGAGCTTGGTACCTGATGGGCACTTAATGAAAGCCCATTGACTTGACTTAAAAAATCATCTGAGGCACTGAGAAAATAAGTGACTTGTGTAGGATCACACAACTCAGATGGATAGATGGAGATACAGAGAGAGAAATCTACAAATCTCTCTCTATATATACAAGTTGATAGGTATATAATTATAGAAATATGTATATGTGTGCATATATGTATATGTGTGTGCTAATATATACACATGTGTACATGTGTGTAAATATATGTGCTTATATGTATGTGTGTATGTATTTACATATATGTATATGTACATGTATATGTATAAAATCAGGGGACTTGAAGTCAAGTCTTTCTGACCCTGAGGCCAGTTCTCTAGCTATAACTAGGTGATTGCCTCAAGACCTGGAGAAAGGCCTGAATTCATATCTGATCCCAGACACTTAACACCAGCTAGGTGACCCTGGGTAAGTTACTTAAACTTTGTTTGCCTCGGTTTCCCCAATTGTAAAATGGAGATAATATATCACCTTCCTCCCCAGGGTTGTCACAAGGATGAAATGAGATATTTGTAAAGTATTTTGAAAACTTTTAAGTATTATATATATGTGTTTTATAAACACATATGTACACACATGTGTATATATGTATTATGTGTGGATAAACAGATATACACACACAAAAAAATTTGGGATGAAAAACTAAAGTGATGGGTAGGCATTTTGCAGTGGGCTTCTTCCTCAGAATCATCTCTTGAGACACCAAAGGGGAAAACAGAAACCGTCCTGGCCACAGTAGCTATAAATCTGCTGCCATCCAATGTCAGGTCTCTTCTGTGGACTCCATGAGGAACTGCTCTTTACATCTGAACTGTGTCCTTAGCAAGGCTATTTTTTCATCAAGAGAAAAGGGACCTCTCAGGTCAAACAATTGATTATGGTTTTGAACTACAGGGGGCTATTGATTTTTCATTGAGCCCCATGTGCTGCTCAGAAAGAGCAGGCTGGCGCAGGGAAGGTAATTCAGCGATCAGAGCCGAGGGCCGTGTTCATTTATTGGCTTCCTGCCACAACCCATTAGTCCTAGTTCTAAATGTATATTGAAGTCAGTTTATTTTCATCATTGCCTCCTGTCACCAGAAATGTCTCCCAGTAACTATTAGTTTAATCATCCCTTTCTCATGATGGTAATGAGAGATAATCTTCAACATTAGGGTGGATTCATGAATAGTCTCCATGGCCTTCCAGTGGGGTATGTCATCATGCTCCAGTTAAGGTTCTGACAGCACTTTGTTACAAACCTTGGATTTCTGAAGAGTCTTAATTGGGAAAAATATTTAAATGGAGATTGA
>CM053774.1:110466693-110547217 GCA_028658325.1 Potorous gilbertii
ATTTGAGATCTGGTAGGACTAGGCCACCTTCCCTAGCTTTTCTTTTCATTACTTCCCTTGATATTCTGGACCATTTTTTCTTCCATATAAATTTTAATATTATTTTTTCTAGCTCTAGAAAATAATTATCTGGTAGTTTGATTGGTATGGCACTGAATAAGTAAATTATTTTAGGTAGAAATGTCATTTTTATTATATTAGTTCAACCTACTCATAAGTAACTGATGCTATTCTACTTACTTATATCTGACTTCATTTGTGCGAAAAGTGTCTTGTAATTGTCTTCGTATAGTCTCTGGGTTTGTTTTGTCAGGTAGACTCCTAGATACTTTATAGCATCTGCCTTAACTTTAAATGGAATATCTCTTTCTATCTCTTGCTGTTGGGCTTTGTTAGTAATATATAAAAATGCAGAAAATTTGTGTGGGTTTATTTTGTAACCTGCAGTTTATTATTTCAAGTAATTTTTTACTCGATTCTCTGAGATTCTCTAAGTGTATCACAAATCATCTGCAAAGAGTGATAACTTTTTTGCCTATTCTAATTCCTTCAATGTCCTTTTCTGCTCTTATTGCTATAGCATTTCTCATGTCATATTGAATAGCAGTAATGATAATGGACATCCTTGTTTCACCCCTGACCTTATTGGAAATGCATCTAACTTATCCCCATTGCATATAATACTTGCTGATGGTTTAAGGTAGATACTGCTTATTACTTTATGGACAGTTCCTTTTATTCCTATGCTCTTCAGTGTTTTTTAACAGGAATGGGTATTGTATTTTGCAAAGACTTTTTCTTCATCTATTGAGATAATCATGTGGTTTCTGTTAGTTGTGCTTTTGATATTGTCAATCATGTTAATTATTAATTAACTAATTAATTAATGTTAATGTTAATTAGTTTTTGTAATATTGAACCAGTCCTTCATTTCTGGTATAAATTCTACCTGATCAAAATGTATTATTCTTGTGATGAGTTGCTGTATTCTTTTTGCTAATATCCTATTTAAAATTTTTCCATCTATATTCATTAGAGAAATTGGTCTATAATTTCCTTTCTCTGTTTTGAGTCTTCCTGGTTTAGGTATCAGTACCACATTTTACTATAAAAGGAATTTGATAGGACTCCTTCTTTGGCAATTTGCCCAAATAGTCTACTTAGTTTCGGAATTAACTGTTCTTTAAATGCTTGATAGAATTCACTTGCAAATCCATCTGGCCCTGGAGATTTTTTCCTAGGGAGTTTCTTGGTGGCTTGTTCAATTTCCTTTTCTGAGATTGGGCTATTTAAGTACTCAACTTCCTCTTTTATTAATCTGGGCAATTTATATTTTTTAAAATACTCATCCATCTCATTTAGATTATTGAATTTGTGGGCATAAAGTTGGGCAAAGTAATTTCTAATTATTGTTTTAATTTCCTCCTCTTTGGAGGTGAGTTCACCCCTTTCATTTTTGATACTAGTAATTTGATTTTCTTCTTTCTTTTTTTAACGAAATTGAGCAAAGATTTATCAATTTTATTAGTTTTTTCATAAAACCAACTATTGGTTTTACTTATTAATTCAATAGTTTTCTTAATTTCAATTTTATTAATCTCTCCTTTGGTTTTCAATATTTCCAATTTGGTATTTATTTGGGAATTTTCAATTTGTTCTTTTTCTAGCTTTTTTAGCTGCATGCCCAAGTCATTGAGCTCCTCCTTCTCTATTTTATTTATGTAGGCATTCAAAGATATAAAACTTCCCCTAAGAACTGCTTCTGTTGTATCCCATAAGATTTGGTAGGCTGTCTCATGATTGTTATTCTCTTGAATGAAGTTGTTGATTGTTTCTATGATTTTTTCTTTAACCCACTCCTTCTTTAGGATTAGATTATTTAGTTTCCAATTGATTTTTGGTTTATCTTTCTGTGGCCTTTTATTACATATAATTTTTATTGTATTGTGGTCTGAGAAGGATGCATTGATTATCTCTGTCTTTCTGCCTGGATTGGGAGGTTTTTATGTTCTAGTACATGGTCAATTTTTGTATATGTGCCATATACTGCTGAGAAAAAAGTATATTACTTTCTTTTCCCACTCAGTTTTCTCCAGAGATCTGTCATATCTACCTTATTCATAGTTTTATTTACCTCCTTAACCTCTTTCTTGTTTATTTTGAGGTTAGATTTATCAAGAGAGAGGTTGAGGTACCCCACTAGTATAGTTTTGCTGTCAATTTCTTCCTTCAACTCCCCCCAACTACTCCTTTAAGAATTTGGATGTTATACCACTTGGAGCATACATGTTTAGTAATGATATTGCTTCATTGTCTATGGTGCATTTTAGCAGGATATAGTTTCCATCCTTATCTCTTATGATTAGATCTATTTCTGCTTTTTCTTTGTCTAAGATTAGGATTGCTACTCCTGCTTTTCTTATATCAGCTGAAGCACAATATATTCTGCTCCAATCTTTAACCTTTATCCTGTGTGTATCCCTCCTATTTCAAATGTGTTTCTTGGAAATAACTTATTGTTGGATTATGGCTTTTAATCCATTCTGCTATCCATCTCCATTTTATGGAAGATTTCATTCCATTCACATTCACAGTTATGATTACAATATGTGTATTTCTCTCCATTCTCTTTCCCACTGTAAGTAATTTTAGATCTTCTGTCTCCCTTCCCCTCCTCAATAGTTTTCGCTTTTGACCACCATCTCCTGCAGTCTTTCCTTCCTTCTTTTAGCCTTCCTCCCTTTTACTCCCCTTTACCCTTACTGCTTCTTCCCTCCCTTTTAGCTTCCTTCCCCTTTCTTTCCCCTTCTTGCCTATATAGCTAGTTAGGATTATATACTTAAGTTTATTGTTCCCTCCTTGAACCAAATCAGGTGAGAGTACCTCTCAAACAATGCTTATCTCCCTCCCCTCTTTCCCTCTACTATAATTTTGTACTTCTTTCTGTGATATAATTTACCATTTTCTGCTTCCTCCTTTTCGCACTTCCTGTTACAATTCCTTCACATACTTAAATCATATTTTTAACATGATATCATTTACTTTATACCTGTTCCCTCTATGTATATCCCTTTTATATATCATAATAGATGACACAATTCTTAAGATTAACAAGTATTATCTTCCCTTATAGGGAGGTAAACACTTAGCCCAAATTGAGTAACAATTTTTCCCCCCTTGTTTATCTTTTTATGCCTCTCTTGAGACCTGCATTTGAAGATCGAATTTTCTATTAAATTCTGGGGTTTTTGTCAGGAAGTTCTGGAAATCCCTTATTTCGTTGAATGACCATCCCCTTGCCTGAAATGTTATGCTGAACTTTGCTGGGTAGCTGATCCTTAGTTGTAATCCCAACTCCTTTGCCTTACAGAATATTGGATCCCACTTCCTTCAATCTTTTAATGTAGAAGCTGCAAGTGTGATCCTGACTGTAGCTCCTCGATATTTGAATGATTTCCTTCTGGCTGCCTATAGTATTTTCTCCTTCACTTGATAGTTCTGGAATTTGGCAACGATATTTCTTGGGGTTTTGAGTTTGGGATCCCTTTTGGGAGGTGAACAGTGGATTCTTTTGATGACTATTTTGCCCTTTGAATCTAGCACTTCTGGGCAGTTTGCCTTGATGATTTCCTGGAAGATGTTGTCCAGACTCTTTTTTCATTGTGACTTTCTGGCAGGCCAATAATTCTTAAATTTTCTCTCCTGGATTCTTTTCCAAGTCAGTTGTTTTTCCAATTAGATAATTTGCATTTTTTTCTGTCTTTTCATTCTTTAGAATCTGTTTGACTGATTCTCAATGCCTCATAGATTAGCTTCTACTTGCCCAAGTCTAATTTTTGTCAAATTGTTTTCTTCAGTTAACTTTTGCATCTCCTTTTCTATCTGTCCAATTCTTCCTTTTAAAGAGGTTTTTCTCCAGTTAATTTTTGTATTTCCTTTTCCATTTGTCCAATTTTCCTTTTTAAGGAGCTGTTCTCTTTAGTAAATTCTTTTTTCATATTTTTAGACTCATTGACCATTTTGTCTTCTATTTCTCTAATTTGGCTTTTAAAATCCTTCTTCAGCTCTTCAAGAGTTCTTTTTGTGCTTGTGTTCATATTCCCTTCTGAAGTTTCAGATGGGAGTGTGGTCTCAATGCTGACCTCTTTGATATTTGAGTTTTGGTCCTTGTACCCATGGAAATTTTCAATGTTCTTTTCTTTTCTGCTTTACTCATGATGAGGATCAGCCTTTTCCTCACTTTTTAAGTAGATCTCTGCTTCTATAGCAGAATGGGCTCTGTCCCACAGTTCTTGTGCCTTGAACTTGAGACTTTTTATGTTGTGGCCTCTGGTTCTTTCAACCAGAAGCTAAAATGCTTTACTGGTGCTAAGCTGGCTGGTGTGAGAAAGCAGAGGCCAGATGAAGTCTCTTTGGTTTTGCTGGAGTTGTCCTGGAGCTAGCTGTGTTGAGTGGGGGAGGAGTGATCTGGCTATAGTAGGTCTCCTCTGCTGACCTAGAGCATAGGCAAGCTCAGTGGTTGGTGATCTCATCTGCTCTAGTGTCTTACCCATTCTCCTGGAGTGCTGAGACATGCCTGGGGTCCTGGTGTTGGTGGTTGTGGGCTCCATCCCCCTGGGACTCTGGACCTCCTCCCAGTTTGCTGAGGTGGTACTATCTGGGACAGCTCTGGTCCTGCACTGGTCCCCTTCAGCCACAGCAAGAGGGACCCTCCTTAGCTATTTTCCTAGCCTCATGGGCTAAGAGACTGTTTACCCTTTGGCTGATTGAAGTTTTCCAGGATTTTTCTGGGGAAATATTTTATGGGTCTTTCAAGGTCAAAAAAGGAAGAGGGAGAGCATTTACTGTTCACTCTGCCATCTTGGCTCTCAGAAGTTAAAGTAGGTGACTTACAGACATTTAATTTGCAGGCTGATAGTCTCAGAAGCAGCTGCTGCAGATTCCCGGGGCTCTGGGCTCTCATTCACTTGGTTCTGCTGGACTCCCATCCTGGGATGATAAGCCCAAGATTCTGCAGTGTGACTGCTCCCTCAGACTGCCTGGGGGTTTATTGCTTGGCCCTGCTGAGAAATATGCTGGTATAGCCTGTGTGCTGTGTGCTCCTCCAGCCCTGCAGAACAGATTCTTCCCCTCAACCTTCCAGTATGTCCTGGGCTGTGAGTCTGCCACAATCTGTCTCCTATTGCATTTGGTCCCTCCAAAATCTAGTCAGATTCTGTTTTCAGAGGTATCTGAAGGAGTTTGTCTAAGAGCTTAGGTGAGTAGTTCCTATCACTCTGCCACCTTGGCTCCCCCGTTCCCCTGCCCCCCCACCCCCGCCAGGCTTAAACTTAACTAAGTCTACATGTGCTTTAACTGTCATGTCCTTACAACACACTATTTCTGCTGAGGGACTTACGGGCACTAGGACCCCATCTCTACCCCAACTAGTTGCAAAGACTCCTACTCCCAGCAAATGGGAAAAGAGGAGTTCTTGGGCAGGATCATTTTTTTAAAGGTCTGCGTAGTCATCTCCTCCTTTCCGTCTACTGGTCATCTTTGACACAGTTTTGATACAAGTGCTACAGTCATGCACAGTGTGGGAGATCAGCAGGACAACCTAAGGCTTTCTGTGTAATCTCAAAGCAACAAGTCCTTTAGAGATGAGCAAATATTTTCCTAGAAGTAACCAGGGCACCTCAGTACATGCTTCACTGGATGACTTATTTCCATGCATTTGTATAACTCTGTTACACCAACATGTGATAACTCTTGTAACATTTGTTTTTGTGTAGTGATTCCTGTGATTATTTAAAATGAGCTTTTAGACTGACATATGTTTACCATTGTTATATGAAACCAGTCCAACCTCATCAATGCAGAATTACCTGTTTTTCCTTTCTCTAGATAATTTTTATCTTGATCTTAATCCTCTCATTTCTCTACATTATCAAGGTCATTTTGAATTTTTAACTGAGTCCTAATGTGACATACATATTAAGCTATATCATCTCTTAGATTATACAGAGAATGGAATCCTCTAAATGATTGATAAAATACAAAGATTCGGTTATGCTCTTCCCTCCTTTTTGTCTTTCACATAGTCTGTTATTAGATGTCACATGCCATTTGCTTATACGTAACACATGTTCTCATGTTGTCTCATACTTTCTCTGCATAGTCATTCAACTTCTATTAAGAATATGCAAGATGGAAATGGTGTCTGCCTTTTATTTAAAGACATGATGCTTTTTACATCAATCAAAACAATTCCAAAGTCTGGTTCTCCTGGCAAAATTAATGTCTGCAAAGCACTTTTCAACTAGAAAGTGAAATATTGCAACTTATTTTGATAAAGTCCATATTGTATTAAGATAAATGCTAATTTCTCAGTTAGCCCTGCTGTGACTTCCTCATAGAGTAGGTAAAATGTTTAAGGAAAAAAATCCTTGCCTATGGCAAGGAGATTTAAATTTTGCTTAACAGTTATAATTCCAATTTCAGCTTTTATGGAAAGCAGCATATGCAAAGCAAATCAATGTGTTAACAAAGAAACCTTCAATTAGAAGAAAATCAGATGTAAAACAGGATCATGCAGATAACAGGACCAATTTTCTCCTCCATAAAATTGAACTTGCCAGGTGAACAGTTCAGTGGCTAATGCTGAAGAGCCTGAACTGGGATTATTTCTGGCACTTAGAGCTCTGGAGGTAAGAAGTCTTTGGGGACCAACTGATTTTTGTTACTTCCTGACAAGAATGACCCATGTAAAGGAGGAAAGAAATTCATTGTTTTGTTTGGAGTCTTGATTTGTATTTTGATTAAAAATCCCTCTAGGTGCATGATTATAGGGTAGCAGATCAGTTTTGTGGAAAAACATCAACTGTTTTTAAACAAATAGTTTAGATTGATTTTTGATTAAAAAATCCCCCCCTTTTGTGTTGCCATTGAAGATTTACTTTTGTCAAATATAGTTCTAAAAGAAAATTGACCGTGATATATAAAAGGTCAATTAATTTTATCTAAAAGAAAATTGACTGTGATATATAAAAGGTCAATTAATTTTATCTATTTATTTATCTATTTGTATAAAGTGGATTCACAAGTCTATGCTGAAAAAAAAAGACTAGCTAAATCGTTTGTCATTTATAAAAGTAAATTTAAATCAAACTGATACTTCCAGATGTTTTGTGTGTCTGATGGCTGACCTAGGTAAATTTGGAGCAGATCAAGACCAGACCAATCAACATCAGAGGGTAAATTGGGGGTTGGGGGTGGGGACTAGTATCATCCTCTGATGTATGGATCATGGGAACCCAAATCTATAACTGAACTTGATCTCAGAAGTCATCCCATCCAAGCCCCTTATTCTATACACAAGGATCTTGAGACTTAAGAAGGTTAATTGATACGCTCCAGGTTCTACAAGTAGTGAGGAGCACAACCAGGAATCGAACCTAGGTCCTCTGACTTCATGGGAGCTTGGTGGCACAGTGGATAGAGAGTTGGACTTGAAATCAGAAAGACTCATCTTCCTGAGTTAAAATCTGGCCTCAGATACTTACTAGCTGTGTGGCTCTGTGCAAGTCATTTAACCCTGCTTGCCTCAGTTTCTTATCTGTGAAATGAGCTGGAGAAGCAAATGGCAGCTCACTCCAAAATCTTTGCCAAATGGGGTCACAAAGAATCAGATGTGACTGAAACAAGTCAACAACAACCTCTGACTCCAAATTCAGTGTTCTTTCCCATATGCTTCACACTGCTCATTATGTTTTTTGCTCCCCACAACCATCATGGGAGCTAGAGTCAATTTATTTCCATTATATAGATGAGGAAACCAAGGCTCAAAGAGATTGTATGACTTATCCATGATCACATAGACTGTAGGGATAGTAGGAGGAATCCATACCCAGTTTTTTCAGGTCTCCAAGTTCAGCATTTTTTAGAGCTATTACTGTAACAGTGACACCCCCATCCTCACTGCTTAAGTGCTGAGGGTATCACATTTCATGCTTCTCCCAGGGTTTTGTGGTTCCCTTAAGGGAGTTTGGGGGAGTCAAGTCTTTGATGTTGGCTATAGCCCCTCTCAATTGTGTTTCCCCACCTTTAGGAGCCATTTGTCCCCCAATTCCATCTAACCACTTAGGTGGATTAGTTTTACAAAGGAATATTTGTTTTGAAGGTATGCTGGAATAAATATAAGAACATTCCCTTCATCCAGCAATTTTTTTTGTTGGGTCATAATCCCATCTAATATCTTAGTCTCTAGGGAAGAGAAGTGGGTTTGGTTCACAATTAATTTAATTTATATCTATCCCAATACATATACATCTAGTTTTAGGTCTAAAGCCCCTCTGTGTTCTGTTCCTGGCATTCTGGTTTCTTGAGACTTCTAGCAACATCTGACCAGGAATTCTGACTCCAAAGTTACCATCACTCTAGTTCTCAGGCCTAGGAACTCTACTTCCTGCATGTAGAATGAAAAGGACAAATGAAACAGACCAAAGTCACAAGACCATTTCTTAGAGCCATAGGAACAAAAGGAAGAGATACTTCCCTTTGCAGTTAAGTCAGTGAATGATCCCTAAGCTGCTTCACCTCCTGATAGTGGATCTCCTAGGTAACCGGGGTAATCTTGATTATCTCTCAAAGTTCTTCTCCAGAACTCTGCTAATCTTTTTCTCTTTTTATTTCTCAGACCCCTCAGGTCTAAGATGAACAGATGAACAAATGGGCAACTATCTCCACTGCTGCTCATGCTCTTGTATCTGCCATCTTTCTTATTCTGTCCTTCTGTCCTACTCAGTTAAAAAAACAAAATCCCTCATAATCCAGTTCAAGAATCATACAATTCTTGCCTTTCTTTATTTCACTTGAATTGGGCAGAGTGCTTGGCATATAGTAAACACTTGATAAATGCTTGTTGACTTGACAGGATGGTAAACAAAAACCCCTCCAAATCTCAGAATTCTGAGGCCTGGTCTACACTTGTCTTTCCAACCACAAGGCCATTTGAGGAACATTAATTTTATCATTTGTATGGAATGATGGAGATTTGTGTGGGTGGAGAAAATACATAGAACTCTAGCTCTTTTGAAATACTGAAGATGAACAAAGAATTGACTTAACTGAATTTTTCATTTTCATCAAGTAAGATGCTGAAGTTGAATAGACACATTTTATCCTTAAATTAAAAAAAAATTAATTATGAAGTTAGAAAACACCAGATAAAATGAAAATTTTCACATACATTATGGATAGAAGAAGGGTATACACAAAACTATGAATCACTAATAGCACTTATTTTTCTTTTTAAGTCTAGATCCAGAGAAAGTAGCAAATCATGATAGGAGGATCCTGTGTAAAGGTATAGGATGTCTCAGGAATCAGCATCACCATAGCTGACAAAAGTTGGTGAGATCATATTAAAATCAGAATCAGCTTTCTGTGATCCTGACTTGGGAGGGGGGTGAATGTCAATGTAAAGTCAGGAAACAATCGACAAAATTAAGGAAGCCTGTAAAAGGTGCAGGAACAAAAATAGAAAACAGGTGAAATATATTCTAGGAAAAGCAACTAGAGAAAATAACCAGTGTCAAGAAGATAATTTCTACATTTGATATTAACCTCAGTTTTTAAGTATATTACATATTTTAATTTAAATATGTTTTTATATATTTAAATATATTTTTATAATTTAAATATATTTATTAAATACATTTAAATATATTTTTATAATATATAATTGTAATATGTAATATACATAAAATACACATTCAAAATATAATTTTTAAAGCTGTCCTACTTGTTTGTTATTCTTTCTAGCATTCCTTTTGTTCTCTTCTCATTATTTCTTTTGGTGGGAATTCCCTTATCCCTCCCAACTCTCCTCCCCAATTAAAACAACAGCAACAACAAAAAACCCAACAATAACATCATAACAAATATGTACAGTCAAGCCTGTATATGAAAATGTAGGTCTCATTTCATACACTGAGACTATCATGTCTCAGTCCACAGATGAGTAACATAGATTGACAGTTCTTGGGAATCCTGTCTGATCACTACATTGATCAGGGTTCTTCAAAGGAACTTCAAAGTTTTTCAAAATTCCTTGTCTTTTAAATGTTGTCGTTGTTGTATAAATCATAATCGTTTTGCTTACTTCCTTCACCATAGTTCATACAAATTTCCTAAGTTATTGAAGTTGTTTCTTTTACTTTTTCTTGTGACTAAATAATATTCCATTATAGGAATATATCATAATCTAACTATCCTTCAGTTGATATGAATGCCTTAGTTTCTGGTTCTTTGACATGTAAAAAAAATCCATATTTATATATACACATACATATACATATACACACATATAGTATATATAAGCCCTTTCCTTTTTTCATATCTTTGGAATTATAGACCTACTAATAGTTCTGCTAGGTTAAAAAGTATGCATAATTTGATTAGTCTGAAGCTATGTCAACTTGATTTGCAGAATGGTTGAACCAATTCATAGCTCTACCAAATGCATATTAATGCACCTGTTTCGTCACAATCCTGTTTGTCATTTTTTGGGCCAGTTTTGTCAATCTTTGAATGTGAGGTGAAAAGAGAGTTGATTTTATGTTTCTCTAGTTATTATTGATCTGGAAGACTTTTCGTATCATTGTAGACGCCTTGAATTTCTTCCTTTAAAAAATGCTTATTCACAGCCTTTGACCACATATCTAATGGAGAATGGCTCTTGTTCTTATAAATTTGAACCATTTTCTTGCATATCATGGAAAAATATCTTTCTCAGAGATAATTGCTGTAAATTTTTTCTCAAATAGCTGTTTCCTTTCAAATTTTAAATGTAATGGTTTTAGGTGAGCAAAAATTTCTTTATTTTATGCAGAAATGCCTATTTTATCTACTGTGAACCTCCCTATCTTCTGTTTCTTTTTGAATGATTTCCTTATTTACAATTCTGAGAGATACTTTTTCCTTTGTTCCTTTGATTTGTTTATAATGTAATATCTAAGACTTACTTGTATCCACTGGAACTTACCTTGTTATATGGTGAGAAATATTGGTCTGAATCTAATTTCTGCCAGAATACTTTCTAGTTTTTCAAGTTTTTATCAAATAGTGAGCTATTACCTTGGTGTCTGATATCTTTTAATTTATAGAACACCATGCTTCTGTGTCTGTTTGGTTCTATGTGTTGGATTTATAATCTGTTCCAATAATCAACATCTTAATTTTTTAAATATAAATATTAATTATTTTAATGTTTTCTGATTTGCAATAAAACAGGTATACCCCCTTCCTCTTCACTCCCCTCCTTATTTCCCTTGAATTTTTGATGTTTTTGTTCCTACAGAAGAATTTCATTATGGCCATCTGGTTTATAAAGTAAAAAAAAAAGTTTACAAAGTAAAACATAAAAGTAAAAATGTTTATAAAGTAAAAAAGATTTCACTGAATAAATTGGTAATTGAATTTTAAATATTACTGTCATTTTTATCATTGTCTCAGCCTACCTACGAATAATTAATGTTTATCCAAATGCTTAGATCTATCTTAATTTTTGTAATGAATGTTTTACAGTTGATTATTATACATCTGGTGTATATCTTAGTAGGTAGACTCCCAAGTATTTTGCACAATATGAAATTATTTCAAATGGAATTTCTCTTTTTATGATTTCTTGCTGTGTTTTGGCAATATACAAAAACACTGATGATTTATGTGGTTTTATTTTATGTCCTTTAACTTTCCCAAGGTTATTTTTTCAGTTAATTTTTTTTTTAGTTAACCCTCTAGGTTCTTTAGGGAAATCATCATTATACTTGCAAAAAGTGGTGATTTTACTTCTTTAGCTATGTTGACAATTTGATTTCTTCTTTACCTATGCTTATTCATTTAACTTCTCTTTCTTATTTTATTTGAATAGCTAAAATTTCTAGCCCTATTTCAGATTACAGTAATAATAAAAATGAACAGTTTCATTCAAGGATTGGAGTCAACTGAATAAACCAATCAATCAAAATAAATCAAATTGGCCCAACCCACCTAGAGTGGTAGTCCATTTTAGCAAGTGGGTCAAACTAAGCTCCACTTGAATCAAATCTGTCAAAGACATCTCAACTTAGTTTGAGAAGATACTGATCAGTTTAAAGGTCTCTGATGATACACTGGATGAACTGGAGATGACATTGTACAAGAAGAGTACAGAAACTGACCAAGGAAACTTTAGCTGCATGCTGAATTCATTCATCTGTCCTTTCTCTCTTTTATTGATAAAAGTACGTAGTCATAAATTTTCCCCTTAGGGATATTTTAATTGCATCACTAAAACTGTGTGTGTTGTTCAATTGTTGATATTATCTTTCATTAATTAGTTGATTCTTACTTTGATTTCTTCTTTGATCCAGAAATTCTTCAGGAATAAGTTATTCAGTCTATAATTAATTGTAAAATCTTTTATAACCCAGGCTATTTTTTGGGGGGGTGCTTTTAGCACATCCAGATTATCTAATATGGAGGCTTTTGTGTCCCCTACAATCTGAGTATGCATAGTCTCCCCTAATTGGCTTCCTATGTCTTTAAAACTGGCAAGACTGAGCAAATTGCTCCCTTCTGGCCCCACCATAGTAGGGGTTCCATGACTTCTCAGGTCTAGGCTGGCTGTAATATACTGCCTAGAATTCTAACTCCAAGGTCACCATGCATCTTATGAGGATCAACTCTAGCACCTGAATTTGAGGTAGACAAACAATAGGGATTAAAAACAAATACTCTCAGACCCATTTCTTGGAGCCAGAGTAAAAAAGGAAGAGCAGAGGAATGAGTTTCTTCCTTTCTCACAAGTTCAGTTCATAGTATTCTTATTGTGGGTGAATAGCAGAAAGTGACTTTGATTTAGTCTGCTTAGCTTTAAAGACACAGGCAACCAATCAGAGGAAACTACAAGCATCCACATGGTAGGGAATAAAGAGGCCTCCATGTTAGACAATCTGGATGTAGTCCAAGGGTTCTACAGGATACATCCATGTTAGTAGGACTGGATATGTCTAGACAAATCTAGGCTCCACTTTCTTTAATTGACATTTATTGAATATAAGTTTTATTGAATTGTGTTTTGTAAAGAATGTTTAATATTTTTGCTATTCTGCATTTTTTTGAGATATTTATGCCCCAATATAAGATTTACATTTGTAAAGGTGCCATTCAGAGAGAAATATACTCCTTTCTTCTCCTATTTAATATTTTGGATGTCCCTGGTTTCCTAATAGTTATAATTTTTTTTTTGTTTACTCTATTCTAGACTTACTTCCTGAATTAGGACTTTTGTTAAGTTTTGGCCAGACTTGCACCCTTCTGTATCAAAGTTTGAGGCTATGTATGATCCTTGTCTATATTATGGGGGTACTTTTTCTGGGAGCTGAGTGCTCTTTTCTTCCAGGATTCCAGTGACAACTCCTGCTAAGTTGTTTCAAACTTTCAGAATGGCCTAATTGATCTGACCTAGGATACAGTCTAATCACTCCCTTTCTGAAATGAGCTTTTCAGATCTTGGTTTGAGTCTGAGTAATACAATAGCAAACTTGTGATAAACTGATACTGGCCAGAGTTCATATTAACTAGCCAGAAGCCTCCAAAGATTCAGAGTGGGAACACTGTAGGCTCATCACTGATCTACTCTCCTTGTCCTGCTTACTCACTTTCAGGTTCCTTCCTAAATCTACCCTGGATCTGAGAGCCAGCTGTAATGGCAAGCAAAGTAGTATCTTTTACTATTTTTGTTTTACTATAGTCAAGAAGTATAATACCTCTATTTGTTCCAGGAGCAACAGCTTTAGATTGTAAGGCCAAGTATCCTGGAAGCATAGAGTGTGAGGGCAAGCAAAGTAGGATCTTTTGCTGTTTTTGTTTTACTAAAAGTGCCTTGATTGAATAATGTGATTAAAGAAGATCTTCCCCACCCATTAATGGGCTTGGGAAGATTTTCAGGAAGGCCTAAACCTTTTGTTAATGAGGCATTTGTTCTTTAGGGTTGTGATGCCCTCTGGCTCTAAAAAAGGTCTAAAAAATTTGAGGATGAGGTTTTACATTGGGACTTACTGACTGAAAGTGTTTTACTTGGCCAAACGAGACTATGGGAAGCCTTAAGGAGTCCCTGACTTTGAAAACCCAGATGTTAGTGCTTCCCTCACTGGTAACTGTGGTCGGACAACTGGACCTGTCTGTTGATTTGTAATGTATATATTGATTATGGTCAGACAGTTGGAAGCCATGTCTGTTGATCGTTGATTTCTTTGTGATATATGTGCTTGATTAAAAGAGATTGTTAACATCTTGAAAGTTGCCTTTCCTTTTATAAATGCAGATGTAAGAACCTGTGATAGCAGGCCCTCTGTGTCTGTTGGGGTACTTACTTTTACAACAGCTATCAGATAGGGTTGGAGGGACATAAGTGCTGGTCTACTCCTGCTCCTGTTCCCTGCACCATACACCATCCCTTTCCTCTGTATAGGCCTTCCTGGCTGCCCCCTCCTCTGTACCTGGAGTTCTCTGAATGTTGTCCTATGCTGATCTGGGTTGGAAAATGACCTTTTGGTGTTTCTCTTTGGATATTCAATTCACCATTAGGTCTGATTCTCTTTCTCAGTCTGGGTCGGAATAGTTTTAGAAAAGAGGTTGGTTGCTCTACCTTCTCTTACTCTGTCTGCCAAGGTTCTTGGTTTCCCTATGCTATCTTGGCATGACCACCACTAGCTGTGTAAAAATGAAGTTCCAGGAGCAAATGGCATTTTTGACAATATTAAACAAGGAAAAAGGTTTTTACAAATTTATATTACATAAACTTAATTGGATCCACAAACTAGCAAGGCAATCATTTTATACCTCTCTAATTGATTCAACTTTTACAAATATTTCAGCCCTCCTCAAGCTCCCCAGGACATTCCTCTCTCTAGTCATTCATTTAATAACCTTGCCTCATACTTCACTGAAAAAACTGAGACCATTCACTTTCAGCCCTCTCTCTCCCTTTCTACTCATTGCTCATCACTCGGATGACTTTCTCTCCTCTCTCTGCCTTCACCCATCTCACAGATGGCCTCTTTCCTTGCCAACGCTAATTCCTCTGGATGCACATTTGATTCCATGCTATTCCATCTTTTCAGATTACTCCTACTCTCTCTGATCTTCAATCTCTTCCTGTCTACTGCCTGCTTCCCTGGTCCTCCGAACACATCAATATCTCCCACATCCTTAAAATAGCCTCACTCAGTCCTTCTATCACCAACATTTATACCCCTCTCTTTCAGGACTAAACTTCTTGAGAAAGCTGTCTACAACCAGTGTCTACTTCCTCTTCATTAATTCTCTTCTAAACACTCTGTACTCTGGCTTCTGATCTCATTATTTAACGGAAATTACTCTATGCAGTTACCAAGAAACCTAATGTCCTTTCCTCAGGACTTATCTTTCTTGACCTGCCAGCAGGCTTTGATACCATCAAATCTTCTCTTTAATGTTTCTTCTCTCAAGGTTTTTGTGACATTATCTTTCTTGTCTGTCTGACTGTTCCTTCTCAGTTTGCTTTGCTAGATCTTATCTAGATAATGACTGCCAATCATGAGGCTCTGAGACCTCTCCTCATCTCCCTCTATTTTATTTCCCTTGGTGATCTCACAGGCTCACATGAATTAAGTCATCATCTCTATGCAGATGATTCTAAGTTCCATCTATCCAATCCTAACATCTTTTCTGACCTCTAATCTTATGTTTGACATCTTAACTGGATGTCCCAGAGAAACTTCAAACTCAACATGTCCCAAATGGAACTCATTATGTACTTTTTCTCCTGAAACTTTCCCCTTTTCTTAGCATCTCTTATTGTTAAGAGCCTCACCATCCTCCTAGTGATTCAAACTTAAGTGAGTATTAAAATAAAATCAACATTAAAGATCCATCTTATGAAATGGAACTGAGTGACCTTTGCAAATAGTGCAATGATTCTGTTATAACTTACTCCCCCAGGGATCAGTCTGCATGTTCTAGCAGCCTCTGAAAGCTCTCTAATAAACAGGATGTCAATCCATTTGACCTTTTTCATTTTGCCTTTTTCCCACAATGAGTCATGTGTGAGAGTTTCTCCTTTTGCTTTCTGAGATTAGATGGCAAGGGCAGCCCAGGATTTGAGGACTGGATTATTTTCATGACTGATATACGCCAGACCACTACTGAAGTGAAGATACATCATATTATTCAGAAGAGTGGATGCCAGAGAGAACCCTAAGGTATTTGAAAAGTAAGAACAGGACCTGAGGGAGCTTTGAGAATCCTCGACATCTTTAGTGAAAAGTTGTGATATAAATTAAATAAATAAAGCACAGCACTTTTTCCAAAAACAGATATGCTTTCCCTGAAGCTGTTTCCTATCCTTTTCATCCCCAATTAAAAACCCTTCATTTTATAGGCATGGCTTTAATTTGAAGCAATATGGTATTCTTTTTTCTTTCTAACTAAACAAACTCTGCAAGAATTAGCTTTGAGTTTTTCCATCTGTGGACTTTTAATTTTGTCATAAAAACACAGAGCCTGGCAGGGAGCTGAATCCAACTGGCTACATGTATCATCTTGTCTGAAAGCTGGTTAAGTAAGTATGGCATTTAGAATGAAATCAACAACTTCATTTATGGAACTAGTTCACTGGGAGTGTTTGCCCATTTCTTTGACCATCTGTTTATGTTGACAACCACCACTTCACATTGTGCCAAAGTGCCCTTGGCAATTAAAAACAGTGTTTTGTTTGTGAGTGTACTTACTTGTGTTCCTACGTGTGTCCTCACACACCTATGTGTTTCAAGGGTGCCATTTCCTTGTGAAATGCCACAGTGAAGATTTCAGATGTGATCCATGTGGAGAAGGTTTCAGGTCAGTGCTGTTCAGAAAACATTGTAATAAAAACAAAGCAGGCCTTCTTGCTTTATTGGGAAGACATATTTCCATCATGCTGAAATTCTCCCATGAAAAGTAATTAATAGATTACCAAAGTACAACTTAAATTTACAAATATTCCTGAAGGGCAAGGTACGTCTAGCATAAATACAAATTTCAATCTCAAATGTGAATGTGTCAGATACAGAGGTAGGTAGTTTTAAATGACTGGAATCTGAGAGACTGCCAAAGTTTATTCTGTTATGAGGGGTAAACGGATTGAATATGTAGGGCTGTGCTAGATGTCCATGCAGACTTTGGCTTCATGTAAGTATGTAAACACTATCTATGGATCTAGGAGTTATTGAACAAAATATAAATTTGATGCTGCAATGTAGTAAATTTTAAAGAAGCATCTCTAAGACTTTTATTGTCTGCTAGGAGTGTCTGTGGATTAGGAGATAAGAAATATGGAACCATTTGCTACTTTGTCACTGAACTTCTGCATCACAGGTTGGTTGGCTAAAACTGGCTGCTATCTATTTTTCTACAGCCTACAGATGAGAATTAAAAAAAAATAAAGTTCTATGATACATAAAAGAGTAAAATCCATTCTTAGCTCATGAGCCATAAAAAAAAATCAGTAGTGAGCTAGATTTGGCAAGTGGGTTGTATTTGCCAATTCCTTCTCTTCATACCTCTCAGTTCTTCTTTTGGATACCTTGGTACTTTGTCTTTCATGCAGACCCAGAAAAGCTATCCCAAGTTGAAGGTTCCCTGAGAGTCAGCATTCACTTAAAATCATAGCTCACGAGCTCCCATAGAGATGCCTACTTTTGTCAGCCATAGGATACATTAATTTACAGAAAAGGCATTCAATCAAAGAACACAGGAATAAAATTGACAAGAAAAGCCTTCTGACAACATGAACACATGGGGTATATTCTTTCACCTTCTTCAGCAGCAAAGGATGAACACAAAACAAAACCTTACTAATTCTGGGAAGGGTATATGCACACAGAAGACATGTGTAACCAGGAATCATGCAAAGAGGACATTATATATAGTGAATGTATGGCTGAAAAGAATATGTGAACAGGCATGTGTCAAGAGTCCATATGGCAAGGACTCATTTAGAAGGGATATACGTAGGAGAGATGTGCGTCCAGAGTACACTCATGGCCAGGGCAACTCACATTTCAGATGGTGCAGGACCACTAATTACATATGATGATATAATCATAATACTCTCTTTTGGGTACCATGTCATTCTGTTCTTATGGAGGCCAGCTCCCTCCTGGTTTTATGCTTACTGCACGACACATCATCTTTGGGGCTTTTGTGGTCCCTACTGGATATTTTTTCTTTGCTAAGGCTAACAATTCTCTTCTTGGTAAGCATAGTTTCACAATACTTTAATTTTACTCAAAATCCATAAATTACCATATTCAGCTAAGAGACCATCAGAGAAAAACCAGGCACACTGCTCCTAATCTAATATGAACTCTTTTGTTTTAACTTCTTGTGTCTGGGACTATATACTAGATAAAAATGTGACCTAATGTTAGAAATTTCTTATAACTTTCCATCCAGTAATATTACAATGAACTTTATGCTCAAAAGAAATCAAATAAAGAGGATAAAGGTCCTACATATAGAAAAACGTATAAGCAAAACAAAGTTCTGTTTGTAAGGGCAAAGAGCTAAGGGAATTCCTTTCAAGTGGGAAATGCCTGAAGAAATTGCATAAAGTGTAATGAAATACTACTGTGGTGTAAGAAATGGCAAAAGAGATGGTTTCAGAGTCAAGAAGACTTGTATAAATTGATACCAAGTTAACTGATGAGAACCAGGAGAACAATTTCTATAACAACCTTATAAAAATAAACACTTTAGAAAGATTTAAGAATTCTGATCAATGGGATGATAAAGCACACCACAAAAAGGGTTGCTATAAATACTTTTATATACGTTGGTCCTTTCCCATTTTTAGTAATCTCTTTAGGTTACAAACTGTGTAATGGTAACGCTGGATCAAACATTATGCACAGTTTGGTTACCCTTTGAGTAGAATTCCAAATTACTCCCCCAAATGGTTGGATCAGGTCAGAACTTCACTAACAATGTATTCATGTCCCAATTTTTCTACATCCTCTCCAACATTTTTAATTTTCTTTTTTTGTCAGATTTGTATTTCTGAAATAAAAAATGTCTTAGAGCACTGCTTCATATGCCTAGAGATATCTTTGATTTCTTCATCTGAAAACTGCCTCATATCCTTTGATCATTCATCAATTGGGGAATGACTTGTATTCTTTTAAATTTGACTCAGTTCTCTATATATTTGAGAAATGAGACCTTTATCAGAGACAGTTGCTATAGAGATTGTTTTCCACCTTTCTATCTTGGTTGTATTGGTTTTGTTTATAAAAAAAAGTATTTTTTTAATTTAATGTGATTAAATTAGCTATTTTACACTTAGTAATACTCTCTATCTCTTGCTTGGTCATAAATTCATCTCCTCCCCATAAATCTGACAGGTAGACTATTACTTGTTCTTCTAATTTGCTTATGGTATCATCCTTTATGTCTAAGTAATGCCCAAGGTCTGTCATACCTAATTTTCTTAATATTCTACTTACCTTCTTGAGTTCTTTCTTTTATTTTTGTTGGATTTATCAATTTCTGAGAGAAGATAATTGAAATCTCCCACTAGTATAGTTTTGCTATCTATTTCTTCCTGTAACTCACTTACCTTCTTTAAGAATTTGGATGCTATACCACTTGGTGCATCTATGTTTAGTATTGTTACTGCTTCACTGTCTATGATACATTTTTAGCAAGTTATAGTTTTCTTCCTTATCCCTTTTAATTAAGTCTATTTTTGTTTTTACTTTTTCTGAGTTCAATATTGCTACCCCTGCTTTTTTTATATTAGCTGAAGCATAATAGATTCTGCTCCAGCTCTTTACACTTACTCTCTGTGCATCTCTCTGCTTCAAGATGAGTATACATATTTAATAAGGGATTTGTGTCTCTTTCTAATTGAGTAGGGGAAATAGGAGGAAGGAAAAACAATTGAAAAATCTGATTGATTGAAAGTCAATTGCTGATTGAAAAAACAAAATGTTCATCCCTTGTGGACATTTTGTGTTCCCCAAATACATTTTAGAGCATTTTACTAAAAAACAAACCAAAAAAGAAAAAGAATCCCGGAGAGTTGCATGGAAACTGAGATACAAAGTGCATCTTACTCCCAAGATCCTCTCTAGTTCGATATGTAAATGAATCCAAGTAAGTACAAAAACTAAAGAAGATAATTGTCTTTTTCTCTCCTACTCCATGTTCTTTCTTTTATTGTATATATTTTAGCAGCAAACACAAAGATACACACAAATGAACAAGGCTTTAGATTTCCCTTTTGGGTAGTTTTTCTCTACTTTGAAATGTCTATATCAATAAGAGAGATTTATATAGTAGTATCTGTTAATCGGAGTGCTATTACCAAGTGCCATCTACCACACACAGGGCAAGAAGACAGCCTTGCTGAAACAGTGGGGTACCCTAAAGAAGATACAGGAGACAGCATGTACTAGTCAAGTCAGATCATCATTACCACCACCCCATTGGCTACCATTTTCCCTCAGACCTGAATAAAGATAAACTAGGATCCTGAGTCCAAGAGCCTCAAGAACAGCAGTGTTTGTATCCCAGTGCCCTCAGCCATTATTCTGCGAAGCAACTCTTGTGGAGATACAGCTTGGCAACTGCTCCTATAGGTGCTACAGCTACATTGCCTGAAGACCTAGAAGAGAAAGTACTTGCCACGAAGGTCCTTGGCACCATCAAATGACACAGCATCAGAAACTGTTATGACTTTATCAGTGGAAATGCCATTGAGGAAGCATTACCTTTTGCCTTGCTACTGCACCCTGAAGATCTTGAGACTTTTCCATCTGACTGTTAGTTGAACCTTCCACATGTATTATTTCTCTCATTAGAATATGAACTCCTTGATAGCAGGGACTGCCTTTCTTTTCTATTTGTATGCCCAGATCTTAATTCATAATATTCAGGAGATCATTAATTAATTTTATTTCATTCATTTTTAAGACCAAAATGATCATCTAGAATTTGGGTTTTATATTACATATCTTCTTAGGATTTGTGTTCATCTTTTGTTGCCAAAGAAGACCATGCCATCAGAGAAATGATGATATGACTTGCACTTGACTTTGTTTTGAGTGAAGGAGGGCTGTGCGAGTCACCAGCTTCACGTCTCCTCCAGAGTCATCTGAATTAGGTGACCTGATATTCCTCAGGGTAACTGAAGATGGCCCAGGATTATTGATGATTATTATTTATTTGCATTCACACAGTGCTGACCAATGATGGGGTGATCTGAAAGACTTGGGCATATCTATGGTGATATCTATGACAATATACACCTTGAAGCGTTGGTCCAACAGAGTGAAGACAGAAGCTTGCAGCTGTTCAGTACACAATAGAAAGAATTAGCATTCAGAATCTCACCTAACTACAGAAGATGTCTACAGAGGGTCGGGAGTGGCCAATACCTTAGAAACCATTTATTGGAATAGGAGATAGCAGATGGAGAGTATAAGAAGAATGCAGAACAATAGACGTTATCAGTGACTCCATGAAACCATGGTCAATCAGGAAGTTGAAAACTCAGCAAGATGAACCAGTGATCTTATTGTTTGGAAGCAGAAATGGCAAACAAAACAAAACAAAAAAAAAAACCGGCAAAAAATCAAAGTTCTTAATGTTGGTGTTTGGTGGTTTTAAGTTCTTATCATGGAAAATGATTATGCATCTGAATATATGTCTAGTTAAACCTGAATCTGAAAGTATGCATCATATGTATACTTTTAATTCCCTAAAATACAAAGAGAATTTGTCACCTTTGATTTATTCTTTTTTTTTTTTAACCAAAGAGATGTGCCCTTTTAAAAATAAATGTTCATGTTTTCTCTACAGTTACCTTAACATTTTTTCCTGGGCAGAGCTAACAGAGATAATATCTGACAGAAATGAAATGAGGATAACGAAGATCTCTGTGAGGACCTACTATGGCAGTTTCACCCATCAAACTGAATTTGCATTGTGAGTGCATGCAAAGAGCTACATGACAGGGCCCATGGTCGCCCGGCTCCAGAGTCATTTATTTAATAATTCACTTCTCAGACATGAAAGGCTCATGCAGAATTTTCTATTATTCAAGATAAATAGGAATTCAAGCAATTGCTGCATGTACAAAAGTAAGGTTTTCCTCATCTCCCCCCTTATTGACCTCATAATGTTCAGTATGATAATAGCTGCTGAAATAAAAAAAAAATCAACATTTCTATTAACTGTAGAGACTGGATGACTCCTGATATGTCAGAGCATGTTTGATGACATTGGAATAATTTCCTTGTGTTTCCTGAAAAAGCCTTTTAAAATTGTGTTTATTTTTCTAATAACTAATATTTAGAAGCCAGAGCATAACCACTACTTCAGCCCCTCAAGGCTGGGGCACCTATTAAGTAGTTGGATTATATTTCTGGGCAATGCATTTAGAAGACTTCCACTATTAAATTAAAGGTTGTTTTTGTCTATATCTACACGGATGCTTATTTTTTTTTGTTTGCTTTGATATGCTTGCTTCCTTTCCTCCATCTAAAATTAGATAAAGTATACAGCTTTATTTTGGATACTACAAAGTTACCATCGAAACAGTAAACTGCAATACATCCCCCTTCCCATAAATTATTCTTTAAATTTTTTCTTTTTTTTTTATTTAAGGGAGTATAGAGTATTTTAAATTAGTATCAAGTTGCACAAATATTCTTCTGGATGATAATTACCACTTATATAAACACAATTTTTAAAAAAGTTTTGACTTTTTTGATTCCTGTATTATTTTTTCTCCTTCCTTTCTGCTAAAGACTTTGCTTCATGCTGTCAGCACCCTCTTCTCCCCTTCTCTCTATCTCAAGTCCCTTTGACATCAAATCCATTTCCCCTTTTCTCCAGTGTCTGATGAAGATGAAACCTTTCCTCTAAGGGTCATTTTCATCATCTTGGTCCTGCTTATCTCCTTCATCCGATTGTCCTCCTAAATATCTTCTGTCCTTTTCATCCTTAATATCTTGCTGTTTACTGACTCATTCCTTGCTCCCTATGGAGATCCAAAGCAGATGTAGTGGAAAGGGTTCTGAGGAGAAGATCTGGGTTCAGATCTCATCTCTGATCCCAACTACTTTTTTGACCTTGGGCAAGTCATTTAACCCCTTTGGGTCTAAGTGTTCTCATCTGTGAAAATGAAGGGGTTGAATTAGGTGGATTCTGAGGTTCCTTCTAATTCTAGATCTCCAGTACTCAACTTTTCCATTCATTTCCACTACCTTCCTTGCTGTTATTTATTTCTCAGTCCATGCAGTATGGCTTCTGAACTCATCTTTCTCCTGAAACTACTCTAATGACTTCCGAATTGCCAGTCCTATGTCCTTTCCTTGGGACTCATCCATCTTTGACTCCTTTGCAGCATTTCACACCTTAAACAATCCCTCTTCCTGTATATTCTTTCTGCTGGGTTTTCATCATGAAACTTGGCAGTTAGGTGGTGCAGTGGCTTAAACACTGGGTCTGAAGTCAGGAAGACCTGAGTTCAAATTTAGCCTCTGAAACTTTACTGTGTGACCTTGGGCAAGTCACTTAACCTCTGCCTTCCTCAATTTCTTCAATTATAAAATGGGGATGATAGTAGTGCACAGCAATCAGGGCCAAATGAGATAATGTTTGCATCCTCATTTGCTCATTGTTGAGTTTTGATGACTCAGAGTGAGTACAAATAGCAACTCTTTTATTTTGTCCAGAAACTCTGAGGGGCTTCCCTTCTCAGGCTGACTAGGAAGTTTGTGAAGGCGAACTAGGCTATCTTTTGCCTTAATTCTTACATGGCCTATAATTATTGAATGGGCATAGACTCAGACAAACCGAGACCTGGAAAATCCTGAGCTTAAAAGGATCATGATCTCCCACTGCATCCGGGGTCATGCCCAGTCATCTTTACCTATAGACCTAAGTTTTGTCACTAGACTCCCATGACTCTGGGGGAGAGAAGGGGCTGATGACTTTGCAAAGTTCTGCCTCACTTAAATCCAATTCACTTATAAGTTAAGACATACCATCCTGATGGCATTGGTTCTCTTTGAGAATGAAGAAGATGATGAAGATGAAGAAGAAAAAGGAGAAGAAGGAGGAGACAAAGCAGTAGAAGAATAAGGAGAAGTAGGAGAAGGAGAAGAAGAAGGAGAAGAATATTTGTAAAGCATTTTACATAGTGTCTGACCCGTAGAGAGTACTTAATAAGTCCTTTCTTCTTGGCTGTACTCACATTTGCCTGATTGATAGTTCTTGATCTGTCTTTAGGCCATCAAATATAAATCACCTCTTAACTGTGGGTTTCCCCCAGAGGTGTGCTGGTAAATGTATAACACACAGCTCTCTGAGAGAAAAATAAAGTACTCACATTTTAAAGTTTAATCTGTGTAATTAACATTTTCTCCACAACTTTCTTAAGTTCAGATTTTCAACAAAATAATAAATCAAACTGTGATTTGTAACATTTTCTGATTTCCAAGGTGTAAGTAAATATACTGAAAATCTAACCATTTGATATAAGTAGAAGGATTCCTCTGGCTCCAATACAATAGATGCTCAAACCTTGATCCTGAACCCTCTTCTCTCTAATTCACTCCCCCTTTTGTGATATCATCAACTCTCATGAAATCATTTATCTGCCATCATCCTCTATTTCAGTCCCTTATCTGATTAAATCTACATTATTGCAACAGCCCATTAGTTAATTCTCAGTCTCAAGTCTCTACTCTAACCCTTCTCCACATAGTTGCTATAATGTTCCTGAAGCTCTGGTCTGATCATTTTGTTCCTGCTCATATCACTTCCTACATGAGAATTTTCTTATTTCTACTTCCCTAAATAATTTTGTTTAATTTTTATCTGTTTTATATCTATACTCTGTATGTTTTGTTTCCTTCCAAAACAGTGTAAGTTCCTTGAAAGCAAGGCAAGGACTGTGTTCATTTTTGACTTTGTATTTCTACCATATAGCATTGGGCCTGGGACATTCTTGGTGCTTAATGAATGCTTATTGTCACCGATATAAATTTTTAAAATAATATTTTATTTTTTCCCCAATTACGTGTTTCTTTCTTACAAGAAGCTTATAATCTAATGGGAGAGACAACATGTAAAATAAGAATATATGCAAAGCATATATGCAAAGCAAGCCATGTCCAGGATAAATAGGAAATAATTAACAGAGAGAAGTCACTGGAATTAAGAAGGATTGGGAAAGGCTTTCAGTAAAAGATGGGATTTTGGTTGAGACTTAAAGGAAGTCACAGAGATACTTAGGTAGAACTGAAGAGGATAACCATTTCAGGCATGAGGGACAGTCAGTGAAGGTACCCAGAGCCAAGAGATAAGAATGTCTTGTTTGTGGAACAGAATTAGCGGACTGAAGGGTATGTGTTAGGGTAAGGGAAAAGGGGGGGTAGGTTAAGAAGGGGCTTTGAAGGCCAAATACAGCATTTTATATTTAATCCTGGAGGCAATAGGGAGCCACTGGAATTTATTGAGTAGGGGAAGTACATAGTTGGATGTGTGATTTAGGAAAATTACCTTGGTGACTGAATGGAGGATGGATTGGAATGGGTAGACTTGAAGAAGGCAGACCTACCAATATTGCAATAGTCCAAATACGAGGTGATGAGGGCCTGAACTAGATTGATGGGATGATCAGAGAAGAAAAGGGGAGGTTATTAGAGAGATATTGCAAAGGTGAAATCAACAAACCTGGCAACAGATGGTTTATGGGCAGTGGAGTAAGTGATAGTGAGATTGTTCAGGATGATTCCTAGGTTACAAGCCTGAGGTGCTGAAAGAATGGCATTGCTCTCTACAGTAATAGGGAAAGTAGGAGTTGGGGAGATTTTAAGGGGAAAAATAATGAGTTCCAGTACTTTACAAATATTTTCTCCTTTGATCCTTATAACAACTCTGGGAGGCAGGTGCTATTATTAGCTGGATTTTTAATTGAGAAAACTAGGAAAAAATATAGTTTAAGTAACTTCCCCAGGATCATAAGGCTATTAAATGTCTGAGGCTGGTTTTGAACTCATATCTTTCTGATTCCAGGCCCAGTGCTTTATCCAGTATCTCTTAGCTTCCCATAGTTTAAATATTGGAAAATAAAGCACACTATGGATAAAGTGGATTCTGCCTAAACAGCTGACTTCTTGAAAAATTGTCTTCTCAGAATACTTCCAATTGTTCAGCTTCTGCACACATCAAATTGTGCTGAAGTAGCTCTTTTAGAGGGCACCAGTCACCCATTAACCCCCTAATCAAGTGGATTTTTCAATTGATTCCTTGAGTAGAAGTTAGTTTGCAAAGAACTTATAATTGAGTGAGTCAAGAACAATTAGGAAGTTAGAGTTGGAAGAACCAAAGAAATCTACTTTAGTTCTCCAACTTTACAAATGGAGAAATTGAGATAGAAGAAAATGATTCATTCAGGATGATGTAACTCAAGTTAATGGGAGAATCAGTAGTGGATCTCCAATCTTTCCACTCCCAGTTTGGTATTTTTCCCATTGTTAAAAGATTGTTGCTAGAAATTTGTTTCTATGAAATTCTATTGACACTGCTTTCAATGTTGCTCACTGTATTCCTTAACTGAAGGGAAAGATTTGGACTTCAACAATTCTGAAAAAAATCATTGTAGTTTATTAACCCTGATGTCAGGAAATCACTAGAAGACTGGGGAGAAAAGGCAAATGTCATTTTGATTTTTTTAAAAAAAAGTAGATTCTATAAATCATAAATTCTATAAAATTATTTTAAGGTTTATTTTATTAACATTTTATTTTTATGAATATACATGTGTATATGTTTGTATTTTCTTTTTTTTAATAGCACATTCATTTTCTAATGGGAAACTAGGTGGTATTGTGGATAGGACCTGACTAATCTGGCATTGGGAATACTTGAGTTCAAACCTGGCATCAGATTCTTACTAGTTGCATGGCCCTGATCAAGTCACTTTACCTCTGTTTGACAGTTTCCTCATCCACCAAGTGAGAATAATATGTTACCCATCTCCCAGGCTAATGTGAGATAATGTTTGTAAAGCACTTTACAAACCTTAAAGTGCTGGCTACTGTTATTATGATTTCTAATGTAACTATTCCCTCGCTACTAACCAGTAACATCTTCAATGACAAGGATAAAAAAAGTCAGCAAGTTGAAAATTCAATCAATCCAACTGATGGGGTATGGGTTAGCATATAACATATTCCACAGTCATATTCCCCCATTTCTACAGGAAGGGAAAGGAGATAGATTTTTATCACATCTTCTCAAGGGCCAAGATTGGTCATTGTATATTTGGAGGAAAACGGGAGAAATGGAATGGGCAAATTATCTCTCATAAAAGAAGCAAGGAAAAGCATTTTCAATGGAGGAGAAAAGGGGGGAGGTGAGAGGGAACAATGATGCTTATTCTCATCACATTTGGCTTAAGGAGGGAATAATATGCTCACTCAATTTGGTATGAAAATCTATCTTACACCACAGGAAAGTAGGAGAGAAAAGGGTAAGTGGGGTGGGGGAATGATAGAAGGGAGGCCAAATGGGAGGAGGGAACAATTAGAAGCAAACACTTTTGGGGAGGGACAAGGTCAAAAGAGAGAGTAGGGTAAATGGGGGGCAGGATAGGATGGAGGGAAATATAGTTAGTCTTACACAACATGACTATTAAGGAAGACTTTTGCAAAACTACACATATATAGTCTATATTGAATTGTTCGCCTTCTCAGTAGGGATGCGTGGGGAGGGAAGAAAGGAGAGAAGTTGGAATTCAAAGTTTTAGGATGAATGTTGAGAATTGTTTTTGCATACAACTAGAAAATAAGAAATACAGATAATGGGGTATAGAAATCTCTCTTGCCCTACAAGAAAAGAGAGAAGATGGGGAGAAGGGAAGGGAGGCATGTGATAAGGGAGATTGTGAAAAGAGATAATCAGAATGCATGATGTTTTGGGGTGAGAGGAGGGGACAAATGGGGAGGAAATTTGGAACTCAAAATTTTGTGGAAATGAATGTTGAAAACTAAAATTAAATAAATAAACGTAAATAAGAAAAATAAATAATTGAATTTCTCAAGCAGAAAAAAAGAAAATACGAATAAAATTGATAATCCTTTAAAAATTAATTTAATTTTTGTTGTTTTTATTTACATAGCTGTAGCTTTTATGCAGTTTTCTTCTTTGTAGTTCTGATTACTTGTCTGTAAATCAATTCATAAATATTTCCCCATGATTCTCTGAAATCTTATTTAGTTCTGTTTGTTATGGCATGGAAATATTTGTGTATCACAAGTGGTTTAACCAATCTTCCGTTGTTGGCATACTACTTTACTTCCAGTTATTTGCCATCACAAATGTGCAGTTTTTGCGGTGTTTGGGACGTTTCTGTCTTATTTTGATCACTTTGCTATATGTCATGCATAGGGATCTCTAGGCCAAAGGGAATGGATATTTTAATCACTTTTTAAAGTATAATTTCAAATTGTTCTTTAGAATAATTGGAATTGACAATATTATTGTGTCCATCTTCTTTCAACCCTTCTGACACTGATCATTTCTATCTTTTGTCCTTTTTGCCAATTTTCCAGGTGTAGAGAAAGGTTAGAGTTTTTTTAGTTTTCATTTCCATTATTATTGATTTGGAGAAATCTATACATATTGTATGGCAACAGAAACAGACAGGTTTGTCCTTGTGCAAAAAATTCACCCCAGTCTGAGGATGAAGGAGATGTGCTGTGTCCTGGGGAGGAAAGAGGCTCAAAGTTAGTGTACGATGGCAAGATTCTGTCCACTGAGAAGGGGGTGTGGGTTGAGATCTGGTAACTGGTGCCAAATGTAGTAGGAAGCATCAGTCCCAGAAGTGATACATGTTCTCATGGTTTCCAACCTATATCAGGCAGGGGTGGTGGTGTGCTGTGATGGGAGTATTGGTGTAATACTGGTAGGAAGAATTTCTTTTTCAGGACCACAAACTGGTGAGAGAGTCTATTGTTAACTTAAGGCAGCAGAAGGAGAATGCCTCAAGACTCCTGTCTTGTCTATCAAGAGTTCATCGAATCATTAAGACTACTTAGTCTAAGCTATTCTACATTGAAGTCTTATCGTTATATGACATCATATAATCAAACTATAATCAAACAATATAATATTTAAAATTATCACAACATTCCAGTTTCTCTGAAGGGAAACTCTGAGAAGAGGCCAACATTTTGATTATGACACTATTTCCAGCTTACTACATACTAGACTTTGGGTAATTTTCCCTTGAATGAGAATTGTGATTGAGCTTCTCTCTCCCTCTCTCTCTCTTTCTCTCCTTCTCTACTCTTTCCATCCCTTCTCTCTCTTCTGTGTCTCTTTGTGTCTCTCCATTCCTCTCCCATCTTTGTCTCTGTCTCTCAGTTAAGTTGAGTTTTCTTACTCCCAATTGGAGAGTTCATTCATTTTTGTATTATGTGTATTATTTGATAGATATTCTCAAATGTATACTTTGTATAATGTTTGGTATATATTCTCATATGTATACTTTCTCTGATTTCTACTTTGAAATCAGCTTGAATAAGTGGGTTTACTTACTATTTGCTACAAGTGTTCAACTTGGACTGACATTTGTTTGGAAGATAGTCAAGCCTTGGATATATAGCTTAGGACTTTCCTTTCTCATTTAGAGATAACAATCAAGAGTATAGCTTAAATCTAAAATTTTTTTTCTAGATTAGCAGTATTTGAAGGAGCATAGAGATATGTCTTGCCTAGCATCCCTTCCTCAGAGAAGAGTAGAATGGTCAGCCTCTGGCTTCAACTGCTGACTTCTTCTGTTGGGAATCAAAATCTCTTTTGGGGGAAGGTGGGGAGGGAGACACTAGAGAGGTCTATTCTAATCTCACTGTGAACCACCTCTAGACATACCTATATGGACATGCAGAATGTTTATGGGCAAAAGAGCATAATATAGCTCCACAAATCTAGCTCCAGACTGGAATAATGGGATAAATCTAACAAGATATAATCAAATATAAATTAATACAAAGTCTTGAATTTAGATTTTTTGTTGATTATTTTAGAGTTGTACAAATAGAGGGTGGGGGCCAGGACAATATGTCTTGATTTACCACCTAGTAGCGTTCCTCTGGAGTTCTCCATCAGGCTTCAGAAATTTCTTTATCCTGGAAAATTGCATCAACCCTGGAACTCAAAACTCAGCAGAACTACCTGCTCTGGGGCTCTTGCCTCCATACAAACATAGCAGGGCTCCTCTCAGAATCTTTACTTAAAGACAGAACTCTGGACAGCTATCCTTTCATGTCCTACAAGAAGACATTCTTTTGGATTTCTTCATCATTCTCTCTCTATGTCTCCCTCCCGTCCTGTGCTTTTTAGATTCCTTTTATGTGTTTTCTTCTTTGGACAGGGGTTGTCTTTCTTTTGGTTTATATTTGAATTTTCAGCACTTAGCACAATGTTCCCACATAGGAAGCACTTAATAAATGCTTGTTGATTTACTAACTGGGTGATATATGGGGTGGGGAGATGATATATATCTTAATGTTTTTGAGGAAGAAAAACCTGGATTTTTAGTTGACTATTAGTTACAAACATGTAATATGAGGATGTAAAGCAAATAAAGATATTAATTGTGGGTCATAGATGTCTCAGGGAACATAATAACATAGAAGCAGACTGATGACTTCTGCCCTTCCCCATACACCTTTTCTCTTTAGGCTACATATTATGAAATATTATTAGGACAATACATAATTTAATCTGAAATACTTGGTCACTCCTGAATGAGCAACATTAGCAGTTCTTCAACCATCAGTTCACATGTAATATTTTGTACTGAAATTCTTTTGTATCATTTTTATTAAAGGCCTACCCATTTTCTGAGAGAAAAATGTGTTTGGAAGGTTAACTAGGGTTAGAAGAGGACTATCTTAAGGTAATTAAAGTTATTATCTATGACTGGCTTTGACTGAATCAGATAGTTTAGGAAAATATTTCTCAAAGATACACATCTTATGTGAATAATATTCTATTTGGTGAATCAAAACTGAACTTTCCCTGGTTCATGGAATTATGTTTGATTGTGAATATGGAATTTTTCTTTTTTCTTAAACCTGGTAAATTCACTAAAAATGGCATCTTTTTTTTCTCTCTTTCTATCTCTTTCTGCAGAAAATTTTTGTAAAGGTGCGTTACATGGCTGAGAAATATGTCAACTCCTTTCAGTCCCCTTGAGTTCACTTAAAGAGTAACAGATTGTGTTCTAGTCTCTTGATTTTAACTGCGTGTGGATCTTTATATTTTGAGTGTGTTTCTTGAAAACAATATATTGTTGGACTCTTGCTTCCCAATGCATTGTCCTAGTTACTTCCATTTTGTGGATGAGTTTATTCCATTCATGCTCACAGTTATGATTGTTAATAGTGCTTGTGCCTCCAAGTCGCCCCCTTGTATTTTTGTTTCTCTTGGTCTCCTTTCTCGAAAAGAAGGTGGTGAAAGAGGAGTTTGTCTAATGATAGAGTTCTATATCTAAAGCAGTCACTTTCCATTGTGTTGTCCCACTTCTCCCTCCTTTGCCTGAACCCTGATGTAGATTTTTATCCTTTGTTTTTCTTTAGAATTAGCTCTTAAAGACATGAAGGGGGGGTAGTCCATTTCCTCATTAGTCATCTGGAATCTTGTTTCGTCAGTATGTTGACAAGAGTTCAGCAAAATAGTATTCCATTCCATTCCATAACTTGGTCATCTATTGCTCAATTTGTAGAATCCCATTTGCCAGCCACCTCAAAAGAATTATAATTATTTTTGTACATTCTTAGGACTAATTCATCACTTAATCTAATTTTCCTCTAATTCCTCTCTCTCTTTTCTTCCCATTTCTCTGAGTGAAATGTATTTATTTATTCAACTGTGTATGTATGTGTGTGCACATATGTGTATGTGTGTGTATGTGTATGTGTGTGTATTCTTCCTTCGGAGAATTCAGATGAGACTGAGGAAAGATTGACTGAAGTGTCAATCATTCCTTTAACTCCAGTGTCTACTGGTACCCTAATTATGTGAGATAATTTCCTTTACCATTCTCTTCCATTTCCTTCTACCACTACCCTTCCCTAAGTATTCTTCTCTTTGAACATGATAGTAGGCAAAGCTCTGTGGCTCTTCTAGAGTGAAGGTCTGGGCAGGTTTTGTTGTTGTTTTGGGGGTGTATTGAATTTTGTGGCATTTTCAGTATCTCAGGGACAGGTTGAGTATGGGCAACCTTTTAGTACTCCCATAGTGATCTGATCCAGGCCAAAGTCAGCTTGCTGACCTCTCCTATCTGAAGTGAGCACTGTAAATTTGTGACCTTGGTTTGGGTCTCTGCAAAAGTAGACACTGCTAGCCTCTGCTCTTATCAGCCAGCTGGAAAGTTCTATTGGTTCAGACTGACAGAAGTATAGTTTCTCCTCAGTGATTCCTTGTTCTAGGTTGGGCTAGATGCTAACAATGAAGCTCTGCTCTGAGCTTGTGGTCTGAGTTACCTCCCAATTGTTGACTTTTGAATTCCTTTTTCTTGTATATTACCCGGGGCCTCCCTACCCCATAATACCACCAAAATGCTCAGGTTCTCTTATGACTCTGCCTTGCATTTGTGACCCAGAACTAGGTTGTTGGTGACAAACTGCCAATTAACAGTTGTCATTGTTGTAGTACCTTGGGTTCAGAGTACCCCAGAATGAGTCTGGGATCTCTTCTTTTCCTCTTGCTCCAGGCTAGGCTGGTCTGACCCATCCTCGGTGTCTGCATACTTCTCCATCTTTCTATTCTGAGCTGGACTAGAGAAATAACTCAGTGTGTCTTTTTTTCTTCTTCGAAATTTCTCCATCAGGATTCAGTCTAGTTCATTTTCTAAATTTGTTTGGAGGAATTGTTTTGGAAAGATGCTCACCACATTGCTTCTTACCATCCTGTAATCTTGATTCTTTCTACTTCCACTTGGAATTTCCTTTTCTCATTTTCTCCTCCAACTTTAGAGTTTGTTTTGCTTCTGATTTCTCCCTCATCTATCTTTCCCTCCTTCTCTTTAATTGTGCCCTCTTAGTTCCCTTTTGTATTCCTTCACCATACACATGTGTTTGTCAAACCTTCCATTATGTGGTTCAGATAAAAATGAGATTCATGCAATGCCCATTCTCTTCTTCCCTTCCTTCACTCTATTTACTCTCCATCTTATGCACCATTGTTATAAGACAGTGAGTTTCCTTTCATCCTCTTCCCTTTCATTCTTCTCTGAAAACCATCAAAACAGAGAAAATCTACCCAACCCAGGTCCTCTCCTTATCTTAATTAATTTTCGCTATGACCCTTGATGACATCAGAGTTCTAAGAAGACACATGTTTCTACTTTTCTACAAGCATGTGCACAACTATATATTTCCATCTCTGCTATTTTCTTATATTATTGTTTCCTTCTTTACAAAGAGGAAGGTGATAAAATACATAGAACATTCTCAGTACTGGAAACTTGTAATGGAAGTAATCAGACCGTATTCCTCCTCCCCTAATGTAGTAGATATTCTAATCATTGGTTCTTTATGATCCCTTCTGTCTTCATGATGCATCCTGCAAAGTCACTGTTTGTTTTTCCTTCTGACAATTCCAACTTTGAATCTACCACAACTTACATATTCCCTTTTCCCTGTCCTTGCCCGTTTCCTTGCTTACCTCACTCTAAGTGAATACCTGAATAGGTCAACATCTCCCAGTGCATCCTGGGTCTCCTGAAATCACCAGATGAATATCTGGTCACTGAATCCAGATGACCCAGGAGGGGAAGTGAGGCTGGGGATCTTGCACAACCCTCCCTCACTCAAAACAAAGTCAAGTGGAAGTCATGTCATCATTTCTCTGATGTCATGGTCCCCTTTGAAAATGGAGGACAAACACAGACCTGTGAATGGACCAAGCTGACTGAATGGGGACTCAGTCATCTGGGTAACTCAGCTCATCCACTCCCTTCTGTTTCTGCACCACCCCCTTTCCTTGTCCTCTGCAAAGGAAGGTAAATTTGGATGGCCAGAGGACACCTAGTTAACTTGGGGTTTATGGGTTAGATTGCTTCCTTCCTTCCTTTCTCCCTCCCTCCTTCCCTCCCTTCCTTCCTTCCTTCCTTTTTTTCCTTCCTGTCGTTCCCAAAACCTTAAATCCGGTGCACTCTGAAGCCCATACATTGAAAAACAATAGGTTTCTGCCCAAACTTAACTTGATGGCTTCAGAGTGATTATCAATAGTAACTGTTGCTTTTTCCCTCCCAGCTGAATTTATTTATTTTTGTCTTTTGCTCATTAAAGGGACCATTCACTGTTTACTTCTTAAAGAGGCCTATTCACTGAATGAGCATTACCTCACTCTAAGTGAGTACCTGAATAGGCCAAGATCTCCCAGTGCATCTTGGGCCATGTCTAGTCATCCTGATGAATATCTGGTCACTGGATCCAGATGACTCAGGAGGAGAAAGTGAAGCTGGTGACCTTTCACAGCCCTCTCTCACTCAAAATAAAGTCAAGTGCAGGTCAAGTCATCATTTCTCTAATGTCATGGTCCTCTTAGAAAATGAAGGATGAACACAAACAGGCCTGCTTCCTTACTGAGTTAATACAGATATATATTAACCACTTTGCATTAATGTGTTCAACCTTTCTTTTCCAGATTCAGATGAGTGTGTTATGCGATGTCCTTCCCTTCATCAACAACGAGTTTTATACTTTTCATGTGCACCTCAGTTTTACAAAGTAGTTAATCTTGCTTCTTGATAATTTCTTCTTTAGTGTATTCCATTTTTTCTCTCTGAAAACTTGTTAATACAGAGCAAAACCATGTCCAGATCTGTATTTGTCTTCTTTTACTCCCCCTGTGACTCTAGAAGACAGTGTTTTGGTGGGATACTTGCATCATCTTCCCCTTTTTGAATGCAAGTACTTAACCATCATTTTAGTCCCTTTTCATTTCTCATATGCATTTGCCTTTCTAGGTTTCTCTTGTCTCCTTTCTTTGTATTTCAAAGATTCTACTTCGCTCTGGTCTTTTCATCATTAATGCATCAAAAATTTCTATTCTATAAAAGATCCATTTTTTTTAACCTTTTGGGATTATAATGAGTTTTGCATCCATTAATTCTTGACAGACTGTTTTTTTTTTTGGTCTTTTGGGAAATGATATTCTGAGATATTTTTCTTCCTGTATACCACATGCACCAATCTTGTGTGATCTTAATTATGCTTTGCTGATATTTAAACTCTTTTTCTTTCCACTTAAATTATTATTTTTTTTATTTATCCTAGAAGCTCTGGATTTGAGCTATGAGTTTCCTGGGAATTTTCAATTTGGAGACTCTTTCAGAAGAAGACTAGTGGATTATTTCTATTTTCACTTCACTTTCCAGTTGTAACAAATTTGGGCAGTTAAAAACATTGAAATATAATATCATAAATTAGCTCCCCATTGACCTGTTTATCAGGGCAGTTATTTTTAATAGTGTACATACACTCTATATATGATTCTTTTGAGAATTCATACAAGGCTGAGGTTCAAGTATCAAGCACTCCTCTCTACTCCAATATCTACTTGTGCCCCAAATATGTGAGATAATTTCCCTGACCTTTCTCTTTCATTCCCTTCTGCCACCATCCCTCCCCAATTTTTCCTCTCCTCCTCTTTCTGGACTTGATACTAGACTATGTTCTGTGGCACTTCCAGAGAGGAGGTCCGAGGCCCTAACATTCATGAATTGATATTTGTAAGAGTGAGACAAGGCAGAAACTAAAAACGAAATTAAGAAAAGCATAATTAGTTAATACACAAGGGGGTTAGAGAATCAGGAAAAATCTAAAAAAATAATACAATATCACAAATGAGATAAAGGCATGAAATCAAATATGGTACTCCCAAAACACAGTCTCCTATAAGAAAAAATAAAGAACTGAAAAAATAAAGGATCAAGTAGAGGCTTAGCTCATGAATGGAAGAACTTGCGGTAGAATTAACTAGAAGGGAGTGAAGCATGATACATACTAAAGTAAAAGAACACTTTTCAAAACAGGGGGAAATACCACACTACCACTTAAGCTGAGAAGGGAAAGGAATGCTTTTTCCTTGGATAAAGATAAGGGGTAAGAGGGAAGGTGATGAGAAAGAGTATAAAGGAAGAAATAAAAAAGTATAAACAAATTAAAGGAATTTGGAACAGGACAAATACACAGAAATGGGAAAGAGGAAGAAAGGGAGTGTCTTGGGAATATAACAGTGATAAAGTGGTATAAGGAAAACAAATTGTAAGGGAAAGCACTGATTTAAAAGAGGAAGTAGATAAAAATATCAGAAGAAACAGATGGTAGAAAATTCAGGCCCCCAAACCACACTGTAAATATGAATGAATTTGACAATACAATAAAACAAGAGATTGGCAGAAAGATAAGAAAACAAAACTGAACAACTTTTTGCACATAAGAAACACAAAAATTAAGGCATACAGAGAGTGAAAATGAGAGAATGAAACAAAATTTGCTTTGTACCAGGTGATTTAAAAAAAAAAACAACCCAGAAATTATAATCATACTGTTAGAGAAAACAAATATAAATAAATATTCACTATGTCCAGAGATATCATTAGAGAAACTACATTGATGGTGAAGTAATATCCATACTAAATTTATGGGTAGCACATAGAATATCATCTAAATTCACAAAAGAAAAATGATTAGATATTGTAGGAGACATTTATAATTTTCACCAAACTGGATAAATCTAATAGAAAGATAAAAAAAATAGAAAATATAAGACTGGATAAAGTCATGGTTAAGGTAGAACTGAAAGACTTAAGGAATCTTATGAATGAATGAAGAATTCTCAGTTCCACATATGTTTAGCAATCATTCCCCAATGCAAGATTTACCTTTACAAAAATAGACCATTCATTGGGGAACAGTTACTAAACATATTCATTATAGAGCATAATTTGATAAAAATGTAATTAATATGAGAAACATGAAGATGCAGACCTAAACAGAGACTTACTAACCACATTCTGAATAATTATTAGGTCAAACTAAAAATCATAGAAAATTAATGTTTGTACAAGAGAATAGAAATGATGAAAATATGCCGTAATTTTGGGGATGCAGCTAAATCAGTCATCAGAAAAAAATATGTCACTGAAAATATGTGTTGACAAAATACAAGAGGAGGGAATTAATGAACTGAGTATGCAACTGAAAACTTGGAAAATCAGCAACTTTACAAAGGGAAAACAAAAAAAAGCATTTATTAAGCACCTCCTGTGTGAGTCATACCAAGACTAATAGAAAAGTTATCTCAATTGATCTTCACACAATCCTGTGAAGCAAGTTTTAATATTAGCCCTAATTTGCACTTAAGGAAACTGGGACAGGTGGAGGCTAAGTGCCTTATCCAAGGTCACACAGTTAATAAGTATCTGGGGCTGAATTTGAACTCAGGTCTTCAGGAATCTGGGCGCATAACTCTGTCCATTTAACTACCTAGGTGCCTCACAAGAATAATACACACAAAAAATAATAACTTCCAAGGATGAAATGTTTAAAATTAGAGAAGCAAATGAAATAGAGAAGGAAATTTAGAAATGATAAAACGAAATACTGGTTCTTTTAAAAGACAAATGAAATGGATAGATCTTTAGCTTACATAATAAAAATAGAAAGGGAAATTAAATCACTGAACTTAAAAATGGACAAGGTAAAACTACACAAAGAAGAAAGAATAATCAGAACCTACTATACACAATTATATTCTAACAAAGGTGAGAATTTAAAGGAAATGTATCAATACCAAAAATAAAAAATAATTGATTAAATTAGATATTAATACCTAAAAATAGAAAATAATCTATTAAACAGCCCCATCTTAGAAGAAAAGAGCAGCTGACATTAGCATGGAGACATTTGCGAGCGAATTCTATCAAATCTTCAAAGGGTAATTCATACCTGTTTTATATAGATTAGTTTCAAAAATTGAGAAAGATAACATCAAACTCCTTTTGATTAGATAAATTGTCATTCTTGTAAGAAGGTAGTCAGACTCTTACATTGTTTGTGGATGTGCAAAGTGGTCAAATTTATCCTGGAAAATAATTTGGAATTTTGCTAAAAGTAAGTAAAAAAATAACACAAAGAAGACAAAGACATAAATAAAGGTCCTATAAATGATGATATTTATACAAGCAGGATTTTGGAACCAGAACAGATGATTTTAGATGAGAGAGCCTAAACAAATTGTGGTACATGGATAAAATGGAATATTACTATGCCACAAAAATATCACATAAGAATGATACTGAAAACACATGGAAGACTTGTCTGAGTTGATTTGGAATAAACTAGGTGGAATCAGGAAATAAGATACACACAATAACTTCAACACTGAAAAAGAGCTGAGTAAAACTGAATTGTTTGCTTGGACTGGTTTTAACTTTTGTTGCCAGGAAAGGTTTCCTTGGGTTTGACCCCCAGTTTTCTGATTTCAATTCTTGTACTCTCTCTACTGGACTCTTTAACTCATTGCAATCATACTTTTCTTCCCTTTACTCTACAAGAATCTTTCATTCTAATGTTACCAGGGATCTTCTATTGAATCAATCTAATAGTCTTTTAAAAATTCTCATAATGTTTAGCTTCTCTGTAGAACCTTGCACTATAATGTAGATTTGATTTGGCACAGATCCATTTCCTAACTTGGCTTCAAGTGCCATTTATCTTGCATTCATCATATTGGGGCTGTGATATCAAAGTCCAAATGTGGTGATTACATTGTCATTGATGATGAAATTGATTGCTAAAGAAATGGGGGAAAATCTCCCTTCCATTTTCTGTTTGCTTGTTGTTCTCTTTCCAGTTTCAGCCAATAATTTTGTGGGGATAGTCAGTTGATTCTCATCTGGCTCCCACATCAGTGATCAGTTGGTTACTCTCTGTGAAGGTATAGTCAATTTCATTCAAGGTGTAGGGGAAGGGGATGCCATTCATTACTTGTTTATATCTAGTGCCTCTTGACTCTCTTCCTGATGAAAATATTCATATCTACACATGAGTGTGAGTCATAACCTATAAGATTTTGGTCTCCTTAGTTTCTTGTTTGTGAATCACATTTGCAGTATATTTTTGCTACCCTCCCCTGTATTGACATTCTTGTTGAAATCATCAATGATCAAAAATATGCATTGTCTTGATTTGGATGATCTTGCCCAGTTCATTGTCAAATATTAGTAACTTTTCATCATTTGCATCAGAAGTTGAGATATAAGCTACAGTTATTTCCATGATAGTATTTTTGCTTCTGATCACAAGCAGAAGAAACAGAATTAGCACCTAATAAGATGAGCTAAATAAATACTTGTCATTCATGATATTAAACAGCAACACTGAATTTCTTCTGTTGATGCTATTTGTTCTAGAGATTGATTTTCAGTATCAGTAGATATCATAGAATTAGGGAGTTTTGTCAGGTGTAGCATTAATATAACTATGGTTCAATTTGTTAAAGTTTGAAATGGTCTTAAATCTTTTTGGTTTATTATAATATCCTGAGGGAGACAACTGGAAAATCATTAACAAATATGAATAAGATTCCCTTTTGGAACAAGGAAGATCTGGGTTCAGATCCTATCTCTGACACGCTGGCTTTTGACATGAGGCAACTCATTTAGACTATCAGTTCTTTAGATGACTTTCTAAGATTCTACTTTGTGGAAGCTTGCATTGGGAGAGGAGGTTTTATTATTTAGGTTTTTCTCTACCAATGAAATCACAGAGGAGGTTTTATTATTTAGGTTTTTCTCTACCCAGTCTCTAATCCCAAATGTACAAAGCATTATGCTAAACTAAGGGATATTTTAAGATAAATGAGGGATGATCTTTCCCTTGAGGAATTTACAATTTGACCTTTGTATATATGGAACATCTTTTTAAGTACATTCTCCTTTGAGCTCCGTAAGGGCAGAGGCTGCATGTTATTTACATTTTGTCACTCCCCTAAGCAATTAGCTCAGAGTTCTACACATAGTTGGCACTTTAATAAATGTTTGTTGAATGAATGCCTTTGCTTGTAGGACATGCATATTCATGACACTCAGACCATCTGTCTCTATGATAGTCTGCTTGCATTCCAGTGTGGACATGTTTATCAACAAGGTGCTGATGTACCCCTCTCAGAAAGTAAAGAAGGTAGAAAGAGATAGAAACAAGAAATAAATAGGTGGATGGTTCATAATGGTTGTCTAGTTCAAGCCAATATTTCTTCATTGTTGAAGGGAACATTCATATTGATAAGATTAGACATTCCTTTGAGTTTTTCAGTATCCTCAAGGCTTACCATAGTGTCTTGTATATAATTATAACAGATGGAACATTCCTGAACTTGTCTTTCTTGGGGGGAAGGAGGGGTTATACTCTACCAGGTTCTAATCCAACATGGAACTTGGAAGCCTGTTTCTAGCTATGTAGGACCAAGGGACTGGTTCTATGTTTAATGACAGAAAGGCTTCTAATTGACTGCAGTTCCTCCTGTCTCTCACCATTGTTCTTCTCTCTTGGTGATGTGAGACTAAGACTGATATAAGATACCAAATGAGGGTGGGAAGTGTTACTTGCTTAATCTTCTGACTAATATGTGTCAATGAAGATATGACACTGCTTTCTTTCATGTTTATTCTTTCCTGATCTTGAATTATCATTATGAGGGGAAAATAGCCAGCTAAACTTTATCTGTTCTTGGTCCAAAAGTCCCGTCAAAAGTCTCAGTGATTACTAGAATGGTAGCAATGTTGTCAGGACAGACGATCTATGATAGAGGAAGCAATCCAAAAAGAGACATGGAAATATAGTTATCCAAAGACAGTGGTGGTTGTATGGATTTTGACCTGTTATGACAGAGTGTCAGTTATATGAACTCTAGGAAGGAAATAAGACTTGAAGTCCAATAGAGAGGTACATTCGAAAAGGAATTTCAGGAGGACTACATGAAGAAAGAGAAGGCCAAGGGGTGAAAAATTCACCTTTTGCTGGACATATTCACTACCTATCTGCTTTACTACCATTAAACTTTATGTGTGAGCCCAAGAAATTTGTTTATGCAAGAGGAAATTGTCCCCCTGTTTACAGGGGAAGATTTCACCAATTATTATATCTTTTGCTTTTAAGTAGGTTATTTTTGTAAAAAATGAATGGAATCAACTAGTTGATTGATCACTGGGGCTGACCAATGAGAACTCCAGCTACAGTAGTAGAAACCATAACTTTAAGAGTTACCCTTAGAACCTTGAGAAGAGTAATAGTGAACTGCCCTTTAGGTATCTCAAATTACCATACTGAATGTGCAGAATGTGCTATAAAGTAGTCGTTGAAGAAAAGATTGTTTAATTAATCGAGAGATTGTCTTTTTCAATATTGCAATGGATGTATGATCTTAATGATGTGGTCAGATTTAGAAGCTCAGCACCTACCTCAGACATCATTTAGTAGAGATATGTCAAACTTGTTGCCAGCTGCATACCTGGGAGTGTGACTAAACCAGAGTAAAATATAGTTGGAAAATGTTTAACAAAATAAACAAAACTGCAATACAACATAGATAATGTTGATGTGTGATTTTCTAAGTCGATATGTGGTCTTTACCATAGAGGACTTCTGGGAGCAGGGATGATGAAGTAAGAAGGAAATTACTGCAACTTTCTCATATTTCCCTCTATACAATCATAAAAGAGTACCCTCAAACAAATTCTGGAGTAGCAGAACAAGAAAAAGAAGAGGGTGAAACAATCTTTTATCCCAAGAGACTTGGAAGATCATCAGGAAAGTTCTGTATCACTCGGGTAAAAGGCGAGTATAGTCCAGGATAGGAAGAGGGACTGAGCAAGTCCCTCTTCAGCAAACCAATGGGAGGTCCTGAGACTCTGAGCTAGGGATTCCACCCTCCAGGTCTATTTTCTGGTCTTGTTCTTGCTGGTGCTGCATGACCATCCTGGGCTACTGGACTAGGCTCCACGTCCTGTGTGATAGAGCTTTCTTGTCAGCCTTCCAGGCTACCTTGGACTGGAAATCTCTTTCATGCTATCGTTTTGTGGCTTCTGCTCCTCTAGAATTTGTTTAGAGTCATTTTTACAGGTATTTTATTGGCTGTGGGAGAAGAGCTAGAATAGGTGCATCTTTCATTTTAGCCAATACATAGGTAAACAACCAGTTAAGAATACAGTTATCCCTTCCACATCACAGTTTCTCCATTGTTGTTTCACTATACTGTGAGTCAGCATAAGAAATTAATGGGAATTTTTTGGGGAGTTTTGAGGAAGCTTCAGATGACAAAGTAAGGCCAGTAGAATCTTAGAAAAAGTTTAGAAACATAAAATACATGTATAGTATTGTATAATATAAACCCAAATTTTACAATAAGGTACTGTAAACACCCCATAAAAGAAAAAGAAAAAAAATCAGACTTCTCTGATATGAAAGGAGGGCCAAAAATTTTATGTGAATTTTCTGGATTGTGGAGGCATTGAACCCCTAACCCCCATAGAGTGGCAGGGATAACTGTATGAGAACTGAAGGCTCCACTTCCCCTCTTGAGAAGGTATGTAACTCCAGAGTAATGAACACTGTATACAACAGCAGTTGTAGGTAGGACAGGGATTGGCACAGGTTGCCAATAGCTGTAGACTGAATTGAGTAATTTCTGTTGCCGTTGTTCTAGAGGAACATCTAGAGGAACATGTAGTGCCATACTTCTCTCTCTTAAACCTGAAACTCCCTGTAAGGATATACATGCAATCATGTGGTAATGACAGGAGATTCTATCCTATATAGTTCTGAAGATATTACTGACGAGGGGTCAACAAGGGTAACTAGTAGGAACTCACATTTAAATAATACACAAATAAATACCATGGTTGGATTTAGTTGCCAGATGTTAAACGACAGAGTAATGCAGATACAGCTGTTTATCTCTCTGTTCCTGGTAGCCAGAAACAACCAGATGGTTTTAAAAGATACATAACTGGAGCAAAGTATGGAAATAGGAAATCATAGATCAGAAATCTTGCCATTGAAACAACAGAGTTTTTCTCATTTGGGAAACCTGGCTGTTTGATACTACCACTTATGTACTTAAGCAGTTTACATGTGAAACATGGCAAAAATAGTCTAAGCAAGGTTGGTAATTCGCAAATTTTGCAATGCTTAATTACATCTTAAAAATCTCAGAGCTTGATGCTCTGCAGTAAAAAGCAAACACTTAGATGCAGTGGAACCCAATTATGTGGTGGTTATTACCTAAACTCATTATGGTTTCAGGAGGGGTTTCATGAACTTGTTCTCTAGCTAACAGGTCAGGCAGAATGCAAACAAACCACACATTTGAAAGCTTGTGATGGAGAGGAAATGCTTCCTGGAATGGGAGTAAGTCACAGTGTCTAATTTGGCTTTTAAAAATAATCCTCAGCAAGAATCATCCTCATTACATGACTTGTTTATTCCGTACAACTTGCTTGCAATAACAGAACCCTCTTTGAATTAGGAAGGGAGAGCTGTTGTGAGTTGTCAGTTGGAAGTTGCCTAATTAGAATAGATTCATATTCATATTGGAAATAACCATTTAAACTATCTCCTCAAATCTTTTAATTTGTGATTTTTGTCATGGGATTTTAAAATCTTAGATAGTCCTCATGGCTTCTATTCCAAAGACATTATTATAAGCTAGTGCTTAATGAGACTGTCTATGGGGGAGAAGCTTTGTCTGTCTAAGTCCTATTCCAGGAGTGCAGCCTTTAAGTATTTGTTAGTTATACTGGTGTCAGGCTATGAAGATCCTCATGCTCCACCGATAGCATTTGCAAAGTGTACTTTCCATTATCTCAGTTGTTCAGGTTTTTATGCCTACACCAAGGTCATTCCAATCTTCCCTTTTGACATTTCTCATCTCTAACCAGATATTATCAAGCTGAAAATTTCAAAATCAGGGTTAATTTATATTTCTAATATTTCTAAACTTTTTTTATTGATTAATAAAATATAGCCTCAGAAGCTTCACTTTTGATATATTGTCTATTCTTGTTTATGAAAAACTATGCTAGTAGAAAACATACTCTATAATGCTCTATAAAGCTGGAAAAACTTTGACTGGTAAGTGACTATAAATCTATGAAGACCATAGATCTTTATCGTACATATATAGTCTTTATTGTAAACATAGTCCATAAAAACTATGTTATGAGCATATAATCTATAAAGCCTACATTATAAATATAAATTCTATGAAGACTCTATGTTTATAAAGATCAACTTGGCTCAATTTGGATAGGTTCATAAGTAGGTTGGCTGCAGGGGGATGAAATTTTTAGTGATTAGCAAACTCTTAAAAGACCACCTATTAGGTGGAGGAAGAAGGCATACTGATTCATTTATAGATTCTTAAAATATTTGAATAAGAAAATAATACTCTAGTCTATTTTAGGCATAATTGGAGAAATAATTACTTTTTTGTAGTTTGTATTCCCAGTATCTAATGTAGTGAATATACTCTGTTTTTAAATATAAGGCTAACAGAAATAATTTTTCTTAATTTTAGATAACTTTGATATAGATATTTTTCTGTTTAGAGAAATGTCCAAAATGACAGAATGCTGCTGAATATATCTTTCATACTAGTCATTTCTTTCTTTTTTAAAAAAAAATTAGTATTTTTTCTCAGTTAAATGTTAAAATAATTTTTAACATTCATTTTTAAAACTTTCAGTTCCAAATTCTCTCCCATCTTTCCTCTCTGTCCCTTTCATTGAGAAGGCAAGCAATTTGAAATGGTTGTGTGTGTATAGTCATGCAAAACATAAAAGAAAACAGAGCAAAAAAAAAGCCCTCAAGAAAAAGTAAGTACAAAAAAAATGTATGCTTCAATCTCTATTTAGACACCATCAGTTCCATGTCTGAGAATAGATAGAATTTTTCATTATAAATCTTTTCGAGTTGTCTTAGATCATTGCATTTCTGAGAATAGCTAAGCCTTTCACAGTGGATCATCACAAAATATTGCTGTTACTGTGTACATAGTACATTTCACTTAGCATCAGCCCATGTATGTCTTTCCAGGTTTTCTGAGAGCATTCTACTCATCACTTCTTATAGCATAGTAGTATTTCCTCATAATTACATATCACAATTTGTTCAGCCATTCCTCAGTTGATGGGTATCCTCTCAATTTCCAATTCTTTGCCATCAGAAAAGAGCTGCTATAAATATTTTTGTACAGGTAGATCCTTTCCCTTTTTTTTAAAATCTCTTTGGTATACAGACCTAGTACACACAAGTCATTTCAAAGATACAATTCACAGAATTCCTGAACAAAGAATTTTTTAGCTTTTAGAAAAGGATTCTTACTTTGGAAATAAAACAACAACAAAAGTGCTGATAAGTAAGCAGCTCAGGACCACACTCTCTCATATCCCACCTTGGTCCCTGAGGAGAACGCAATACAACCTAACTCTTTTTCAGAAGGAATTTCACAATATGATGAAATGTAGCTACTGATTTCAGGATAAAAGTTGAATTCACAGTTTGTTTCACTGAATGTAGCAATAGTCACAACTTTCAGTATAGCCTTGTAGAATCATTTTCCTAAAACTATTCAATAACCCTCCTGTAACTTCTTTCACTCCAGCTGACCAAAGGTAGACCAAAGCACTTTTCCCATTAATTAAATAAATAACAAAGAGTTTTTTTTTCCTCTCAGTCTGATTCCTTGAATTTCTTTAGGGTATAGGGAAAGGAAATGATCTTAACTGCAATTTCTTATTATACACTGATTCCTTCCTTGCTGTCTATAAAACATGCCTAAGTTATATTCATTCTTATAAAGCAAAACAAAAACAACAACTTCTCTTTTTCCCTAGGCTCCCTACAAACTATTCCCTATAGTGCTTTTCTACTTTATAGGAAAATTCCTGGAAGCAGATGTTTACATTCTTGATTTTTTCCTTACTTTCTCCATTCATCTTGCAATTCCTAACCCTGAAATTTGACTGGAATTACTCTCACTTAGGTTACCAATGAACTCTTTTTTTAAAATTAGCTTTCTTTTTTAAATTGAGTTTTAAATCCTCTCCTTCCCTACCACTACTTCCACACCCACTGAGAAAGCAAACAATATGATATATATTATACATGTGAAATCACAGAAAACCTATTTCCATAGTAGCCATATCCCAACTAGCAAGAAAAATAAAGTGAAAAATTATGCTTCAATATTTTATCAGAGTTCATCAATTCTCTCTCTGGTGGTGGATAGCATTTTTTTTATCATGTCTTTTGGAATCAGAGTAACTAAGTCTTTTGTGATTCAAAATTATTACAGTATTGCTATTACTGGGTAAAAATGATCTCCTGCTTCTGCTTACTTTTCTTCCCATCAGTTCATATAGATCTTCCCATGCTTTTCTGAAACCATCTCCTTCATCATTTCCTATAACAATAGATCTTCATCACAATCATATTTTGTTTAGCTATACTTCATTTAGACATGACTGAAACAACAAAAAATATACTTTCCTTGATTATCTCTTTTAATTAGGTTTCTTTTTGCTTTTGCTTTGTCTGAGATCATGCTTGCTAGTTACCTTTGCCTATTTTACCTCAGTTGAAGCATAATAGATTCTGCTTCAACCCTTTAACTCTCTGTGTGTCTTTAAGCTTCAAATGTGTCTTTTGTAAACAACATACTGTTAGATTCTGGATTCTAATCCATTTTGTTATCCTAATCCATTTTGTTATCCACATAAGTGAGTTTATCCCATTCACATTCACAGTTATGATTACTGTGTCTTTCCTTCAATCCTATTTTCTTCTGTTTATCCTTTTTTCATTTCTCATGTCTCTTCTAAAAAAAGTGTCTTCTAAAAAAAGTTACTTCTTGACCCCTACTTCCTTTAATCTGCCCATCCTCGAAATATCTGCCCTTCTTCTCTGATTCCCTTCTTCTCCTATTTCCTTGTTGGGTAAGATAGAGTTCTATACCCAATTGAGTGTATGCATGTATAATACACACACACACACACACACACACACACACACACACACACATTCTTCTCTCTTTGAATGAATTCTGATGAGAATGTGGCTCAAGAATTGTTTGCCACCCTGATCCCCCATTTCTCTTTCCATTATAAAAGCTCTTCCTTGCGGGAAAATTTTCTCCATTCTACCTCTCCCTTCCCCTTCTCTCAACAAATTCTCTCTTTCTCACCCCTTCATTTTATTTTTGGAGATAATCTTAACGAAATCAACTCACACACCTTCCCTCTGTCTATATAGACTCCCTCTAATTTCCCTAAAAATTCTAAAGTTCTTATGAATTACAAGGGTCATTTTCAAACATAAGAATGCAAACAATTTTTAAAAATAGTATTTTGCTTTTTCTTAATTATATGTCAAGGCAATTTTTAGCATTCATTTTCACAAGATTTTTAGTTCCAATTTTTTCTCCCTCACTTTCTTCTTAAAATGGCAGGCCACTTGATATAGGTTATATATGTGAAATTAAGTAAAACATATTTCCATATTATCCACAATTGTGAAAGAAGAAACAGATTAAAAGAAAAAAACACAAAAAAGTAAGTAAAAAAAGTATGCTTCAATGTGCATTCAAGTCCATCAGTTCTTTATCTGGATATGGACAGCATTTTCCATCATGAGTCCTTTGTACTTGCCTTGGATCATTGTATTTCTGAGAAGAAGATAAGTCATTCATAGTTGATTACCATACAATGTTGTTGATACTGTGTACAATGCTTTCCTGGTTCTGTGCATTTCACTTTGCATCAATTCATACAAGTCTTGCCAGGTTTTTCTAAAAATCTGCCTGTTCATCATTTCTTATTGTACAACAGTATTCCACTACATTCACATACCATAACTTGTTCAGCCATTCTCCAATTTGCAGGCATCTCCTCAGTTTCCAATATTTTGTCACCACAAAAAGGACTGTTATAAATATTTTTGCACATGTAGGTCCTTTCCCCTTTTAAAATGATCTCTTTGGGTTAGAGACCTAGCAGTGGTAGTGCTGGATCAAAGGGTATGCACAGTTTGGTTGCTCTTTGGACATAGTTCCAAATTGTTCTCCAGAATAGTTGGATTCATAGCTCCAGCAACAGTGCATTTGTGTTCCAATTTTCTTATATCCTAGCCAATATTTGTTATTTCCTTTTTATGTCATATTAGCCGATATTAGCCAATCTAATAGGTTTGAGGTTTAAATGTGCATTTCTCTAATCAAAAGTAATTTAGAACTCTTTTTCATATGACTATAGATAGCTTTGATTTCTTCATCTTAACATTGCCTGTTCATATATATCCCTTGATCATTTGTCAGTTGGGAATGGCTTGTATTCTTATAAATTTGACATAGTTCTTTATATATTTGAGAAATTGGGCCTTTATCAGAGACATTTGCTGTAAGGATTGTTTCCTGGTTTTCTGCATTCTTTCTAACTCGATTGTATTGTTTTGTTTTGTTTTTTGTGTGTAAAAGTTTTTTAATTTAATGTAATTAAATTTAGTTATTTTACATTTTGTAATATTTTCTCTTGTTTGGTCATGAATTCTTCCCTTCTCCATACATCTGATAGGTAGACTATTATTGGCTCTTCTAAATTGCTTATGTCTAAATTATGCATCCATTTTGAGGTTATCTTGGTATATGGTGTGAGATGCTGGTCTACACCTAGTTTGTGCTCTATTGTTTTCTAGTTTTTCCACCAGTTTATGCCAATAGTGACTTCTTATCCCAAAGACTGGGGTCTTTGAGTTTATCAAAGAGTAGTTTCCTATGGTCATTTACTGCAATGTTTTGTGTCTTGTGCTGAAGAAGTAAGGAGTAAAGAAAAAAAAGAAAAAGAACGAAGGGACTCGATAATTATGGTGAGCATTTAATCAGTACTTTAAGATTTTCAAAGTGTGATAATATGTTCTCTTGTCTGATCCTCATATCAACAACCTTAGGTGGGAAGTACTACTATTATCCACATTTTACTGATGAAAAAATAGAGGCAAGCAAAGCTGAAGTGAATTGCTTGAGCTTAACATAGTTAAGTAGCTAGCTATCTATGCATTCAGCAGTCTAAGCCACTGTACCACCTACCTGTTGGTGAGACATCTAAAATAAAACAAATTAGTACAAATGAGAGAAGAGAAAAGAAGTTGGGTATGGCTTCAAATGGTACTAAATAGGCATGCAAGGTGCTAACTAGTTGCTAAAGACTTGAAAAGGAGAATGGCAACTCTGGATTGAATCACTTATCCAAGAGCAGTTCTGCAGTGCTAGTAAGAAAGACAAGGACTTGAGAATCTTGCTTCCAGGAAATAAAGAGAATGATACAAATTTTACAGTGACTTTCATTAAGTGAATATATTTATATTTGAGCCATGGTCAAACTTAAAATGTAGGCTGGCCTCAAAGAAGAGGCAAGAGGATTCAAGGAATTTCTCTCTTCCCCTCTGGATTATTAGAAACAACGAGGTGTTCCAAAAAGCCTCCAAAGAGCCAGAAGTCAGAAGGAAATAAAGAAAATGGGAGATAAAGAAAAAGAAAGAAAAAAGAAACAATGAATTTTTTCATTCAGAATGAAAGAAGCAAGAAAGGGGAAGAAAATAAGGAGATGAACAGAAAGAGGGAAAGAAGGAAGTGAGGGAATGAGAAAAAGAGGAAGTGAGAAAGATAAACAAAAGATATATAGAAGAAAAAAGAGAAAGAAAGAAGAAAGGAGGAAGGGAGAAAGAAAAGAGTAAGAAAAGAGGAAAAAAGAGAACAAGAAAGAAAGGAACCTGGAAAAGGGTTTTCTGTTTGAAAAAACTAAGATATGAAAAGAATCTGAAGTTGGAGAGAATTCTGATCTGTGTCATAAAGTAGAGAATAGAAAGAATCACACAGAGTAAACACATGGAACTAAATATAATGTGGGGTGTACAGATCACACACAAATTATCCTGGTCCATCCTGATGGGACTTTGGGGCTCCTCTGTGCCCCAAATAGTAACATATTGCTAAAAGGATTGTTTTTTTTTTGTCATGGTGGATCTTCCTTTAGCTTCCCATTTGACTTGTCCTATTTACTCTTACTATCCCAAGTTCTTAGGTACTCCAAAAGTTTGTTTGGATGTGTCCCACTAATTACTTTCAGCAGTTCTCATTAATTAATCAGTGAAGCTCTGAGATTCCATCCCACTTTATTTAATATTATATATTTAATAAACTGGGGGAACCTCCTTTTTCATAAACAACTGCTCATATCCTTCTTAGAAAACTCTTAATTTTCTAGGAGTAATTTAACATTGAAGTTACTACTTATGTAATTTAATCAATTTGATATAGTAATACTAGTTATACAATTTAAGAACTAGTCAATATAATCAATAGTAAATGTTATAAATAATAATTTAAAATATTTTATGCATGAGAAAAATTCACTTCTTCAGTGGTTATATTATTGGCTGAGAGAGGAAGTGATGGAGGCATGCAGAGAGAGGATTTAGAATAGCTTCTGAGAAATGAGTATATAGCCCATTCCTCAAGTATTCATAACACACACACATATGCAAACATCCACACATGCACACACACACACACACACATATATATATGCATACATATGCATGTATGTATCAGACATCAAACTGATGTGATTCAGAGAAAAGTCTAAATAATGAATGATTCTATGATAGAGGAGAGATAGATAGATAGATGCAGCTTTTATTAAGTAATTACCATGGGACAGCTAAGTGCTAGGTATACAAATATAAGCAAGCACCTTTCCCATCAACATGTGCTCTTTGATCCAGTGACACTGAACTACTGGCTGTTCCACAAACAAGACACTCTATCTCTCCTCTCCCAGTGTTCTTTCTTGTTGTCTCCCATGCCTGGAACACTCTCCCTCCTCTGCTCCAACTGTTGACCTCCCTGGCTTCCTTTGCATCCAAATTAAAATCCCATCTTCTACAGACAGGCTTTCCCAACCCTTCTTAATTCCAGGGACTTCTTTCTCTAAATTATATCCTATTTGTCCTGTAAGTTCTTATTTCAGGGAACTTATATTTTAATGAAGGAAGACACTCATCAAGGCCCAGAGTGATTCCAATGGCAGAGTCCACATTTCAGGCAAAATTGCTGCTGTTTGTCCTTCATTCTTGAAGAGGATCATGACATGAGGAAGGTGATGCCATGACATTTAAGTGAATTAGATTTAAGTGAGGCAGGGCTGTGCAAAGTCACCAGTCTCACTTTCTCCTCTGGAGCCATCTGGGTTCAGTGGCCAGACAGCAACTGGAGACGGCCAAGGACATAGCAGGGGATCTTTGCCTTTTCAAACTAAGGTCTTTAACAGGTCTCAGTTTGACTGAGGCAAAGCTTGTTCAGTGATTAAGGCTTCATAAGAAATGAGGCAAAGAATGGCCTCTTTTTTTAAAAAAAAAAAGATTTTTGGGGAAAGACCCTCAGTGTTTGTGGTCAAAACAGAAGTAATTGCTATTTACATTCATTCTGATCCAATAAGGACCCACCAAGTAGATTTGGGCCTGTAAGATGTTGGAGGAAAGCAAACTCATTCTTGTGAAATATACTGTTTGTTCTATTATTCTTTTCAGTTTCTGATATTTTGGCCATTATCAGCCTTACTCACTCAAATACACGTAGGCTGTGATTACTGTTCCTTGAGTTTCATGGTCTTTAGTTCCTTTACTATCCTTTGGTTTTATGTGAACACAGTCTCTCCTTTGATTGGCTATTTATTAACTATTACACAAGAATGGATAGAAGAGTTATAGTTGAATACTGAGAGATGTTAGTGAAGCTATATTTTTATTAATATTTCAACTTGATTTTGCTTTAGAGTGGTTTCTATTTACTTCTCTCCTTCTGATCTCTGGAATTTTGCCAGTGTGGGTATGTGCTTATGGTTAGCCTCTCTATAACTTATTAGATGGGCTTTAGGGATTGCTAGGGTCATACTTTAGTTAAATAGGTGATGAATTTCTCTTAACTTAGCTGTATTCATCCTCTGACTTCTGATTCATTGACCAATACCAGCCCCATATTTACTATTTCTCATATAATTTTATCACTGCATTTGCACTTGTAAAGGAAAAATACATATTTATATAGCTCACTGAGTCTATTGTAACTATGCAAATCAACATTGTGTAGCCATTTTTAACACCATCTACCTGCAAATTAAATTGTCATAAAAATATAATTTCAAGATATTTATTTTGGAATCTAATGCATGGTTATGATGTAAACTTAGCATGTGTGCATCAGAATACAATTTGGGTTGATTTATAATTATAATCTAGTGTGATTCATACTTAACAGGATTCCTGGAAATAATACATCCAAATGAGTGTTGTCCCTTCTAAAGTCAACTCAAAGGGCTATATACTTACTCTAAGATAGACACTTTAGCTAGATACTTTAGGAGCCCTGCAACTATCTTTGGAACCAGTTTATGAACCATAAAATAAAGTGTTTTGTTTCTTCATCGTCACAAGTAATAATCCCAAGGTATTCATCAGATTTGATGAATGACTTCTGGTATTTATCAAAATCATATCTGCCATCAAAAGATTTAGATTTTTGTCTCCTTTAAGGATACAATTTGGGGAACCTAGATCAGGCACTGGAAGTAACTTCAGAGAATACATAACCCAAGGTTCTCATTTTACAGTTCCTAGCTTCACCTAGTATGTAACTTAAGAACTTTTATCAGTGTGATGACCAGTCATGATTCCAGAAGTCTCTTGATGAATCATGGTACAAAGAGGGGATAGATTGTAGGTACAAAATGAGACATAGGCTTTCAGATGTGACATGCATTTGTTTTGTATTGGGTTGTTTGTTACAAGGGAGGTTTTTATTGGTGGAGGGAGTTAGACTGGGGATGTGGGGAGCAGTGACTAACAACTGGAGAACTTCCCTAATGTTATATACTACGTGAAACTCCAGTCCCTCTTAACTGCAGCTCCTTCCTATTATTTCCCATTTATCCTGTATATATCTTGCTGTGTGTGTGTGTATGTGTGTGTGCGCGTGTGTGTTCACATTGTTTCCTTACTAAATTACAATCTCCTTGAGGGAGCTCCTTTTGCCTCTATTGGTATCCCCTGGATTTAGTACAGTGCTTGGTACTTAGTACTTGCTTAATAAATATTAATTGACTGATTAAATGTTTGATGAATAAATGGAGAAAGGAATTTTTAGGTAGCAATAGCGTACTTATGATATCTGACAACTGGACTTTAATAAATAAAAAAAAGATAAGAAATAGAGCCCGGGTAGGAAATTGAGTCCAGAGGAGTTGTGATTCCTCCAAGGTCATCCAGGTGTAATGGGTGTTTGATGCAGACACAGAGTAACTCCCCTTGCTGATGTGTCTTATTTGGAGAGACTCAGGAGCCTACTTCCAGGAGAGTCATGATGGAGTGATAGTGACCTCCTTTGGAGAGATTGTGGAGCATGTGTAGATTTTTTGTAACTGCCTCTACTTTATTGAGCATGTGGTAGGGAAGAATCATTTTTTTCAATTGGTTTTGTAGCCAGAATCAGAGGTGTCTTCAAAAAACCCCAAGTCACCTTTGGACTGGCTTCTTTCGTCATCCTTTCTGCCATTGCACTTTTGGAGGATGTCAAGTCTTTTGCTCATAGCATTCAGTGAGAGACTGGTATAAGAGCAGAGACTTGGGTGCCTTCTGCCTTCCGAGGCTGTATGACCCTATGAAAAGACCTCAGTCCTTAGGTTCTGGGTTTGTCTGGTTCATTTTAGATGAAGGAGATAGAAAATGAGCCACAAACATCTTAGAGTCAGAGTCAAAGCTGGGTGTCACAGCCATCCCAGTATCCTTGTCTCAAGGTATAAAGAGCAACTTTAAGGAGTGCTCTTCTGGACCTAGCTCAAAGTATGTGTGACAAAGTCTCATTTGGCAGTCATGCTAAAACTGGATGTGAACTTGATTGGACTATTGTTATTTAGGAACTATGCTAAGAGTGAACCTCTGTTATCCAGTGAGGTGGTATAAGGAAGACTGTATCCATGAGATGTTAGAGGGAAAATGTTTGCATTTTGTTTTTATTCTGAAAATGACTTTCTACATGTTGCTACCATGTTCTAAATTCTACCTTATCCTGAAACTTCCCTAGGTGGGGATGCCCATCAACTGGAGAGTGGCTGAATAAATTGTGGTATATGGTTGTGATGGAATACTATTATGCTACAAGAAATGATGAGCAGGATGCTCAGAAAAATCTGGAAAGACTTATATGAACTGATGCAAAGTGAAGTAAATAGAACCAGAACATTGTACACAGTAATAGCTACATTGTAGGGACTTAGCTCTTCTCAGCAATACAATGATGCAAGACATACAAAGGATTTACAATGAAAAAATGCTATCTATCTCCAGAAAAAGAACTAATAGATTCTGAATATAGATCAAAACATATTATTTTTTAGTTCATTTTTTCAGCTTATCTATTTATTTATTTTAGTCTGTGTTTTCTTTTACCATACAACTATTCTGGAAATCTATTTTGCATATTTATATATTTGTGTATATTTATGTATTATTATTTATTTTATATATATGTAAACCTTTATCAAACTGTTTGCTATCTCAAGGAGGGACATTGGGGAGAGAGGGAAGGAGAGAATTTGGAAGTAAAATTTTTTCTTTTTCTTATTATTTTTAATTTTTTTTCCTTTTTAAAAATTTAAATATTTATTTGTTTTCAGTTTTCAACAATCACTTCCATAAGTCTTAAATTTTCTCCCCATCTCTCCCCCTTCCTTCCCCAAGATGGCATGCAATCTTATATGAGTTTTACACATACATTCTTATTAAATGCATTTTCACATTAACCATGTCGCATAGAAGAATTAAAATGAATGGGAGAAACCATGAGAAAAGCGAAATGAAACCAAAACATAACACAAGAGAAAATAGTCTGCTTCATTCTGCTTTCCAATTCCATAGTTCTTTCTCTGGCTATGGATGGCATTTTACCTCAAGAGTCCTTTGGGAGTGTTTTAGTTCCTTGCATTGCTGTGAAGGGATAAGTCTATCAGAAACAGTCCTTGAGCACTGTGGCTGTTATTGTGTACAATGTTTTTCTGGTTCTGCTCATTTCACTCAGCATCAGTTCATATAAGTCTTTCCAGGCTTTTCTAAAGTCCTCCGGTTCATCATTTCTTATAGCACAATAGCATTCCATTACATTCATATACCACAAATTGTTCAGCCATTCCCCAAATTTTCAGTTCTTGGCCACCACAAAGAGAGCTGTTATAAATATTTTTATATATGTGGGAACTTTTCTCTTTTTTATGATCTCTTTGGGATACAGTTCTAGAAGTGATATTGCTGAATCAAAGGGTATGCACATTTTTGTAACCCTTTGGGCATAGTGGAACTAAAATTTTTAAAAAGGAATGTTAAAATTGTTTTTACATGTAATTGGAAAAAAGAAAATATTTTTAAAAAACTAACAAAAAGAAGCTTCTCTGAGGTTTCCTCACCCTGAAACATAACATTTTCCCCAGTAGCCTTCTTACTTGTAACATCTATACTGGCTTTCTTCCCTTATTGTTGAATTCCTTCCATGCCCTCCATTTTAAAGAGAGTTTAGATCAGCCAACTGGCCTAATTCGTCTCCTGACTCTGGGAGAGTAAGTCAGAGAATACTTGATATGTATATAAGAAGGGCAAGTGGGTGGCATAATGACTAGAGTGCTGGTACTGGAGTCAGGAGTCAGGAGTCAGGAGGACCTGAATTCAAATCTGATCTCAGACACTTCACTAGCTCTGTGACCCTGGGCAAGTCTTTTAACTTTGTTTACCTAAATTTGTCATCTGTAAAATGAGCTGCGAAAAGGAAATATGACAAACCACTCTACTATCTTTGCCAAGAAAACCCCAAATGGAATCATGGAGAGTCCAATGCCACTGAAATGACTAAACAACAGCAAATACATAACAGAGTTAGAATTTTAACTCAGGTTTCCTGACTCCAGATCCCTCATGCTTCTGTTCCATGTTGTCCCTAAGGAGGCTAGCAGTTTGGCTATTAGCTTGAACATTTTGTCCTTCCTTACTGATGATCACTAAAAAACTTTACTGGACAACTAGCATAGAATATTCTGGCTCAGCTGACAGGTTGACCTATTTATTGAATTTCCTTTTTGTTTCCCCACATAACACTGTGCCTCCTACCATAATCTCTGGTGTTTCTAGCCTCCCCCAGTGTGTCCTGGATGTTTCTGCTCCATTATTCTGATACTCAAAAATGGGAAAAGCGCAGCAGAAGTCTGTGAGCTAAATAATTTTTTGAAACTGTCTACAGAATCCGGCTTTTTACCCAAAATTGTTTTGTAAAGTCTTAGCAGCTCTGAGTCGTCTAAACAAGTTAAGGTCTCCCTAGAAACTCTTAAATAACTTCCAGCAAGTAATTTAAACACCAGGGAGAACGGAGTGTAGGTGGGATGAATAATTGAACTGCTTGAAGTGAGCAATGGATCTTACTAACTGATTACTTCCTTATAAATTCCTAAACAAGGAATGTTCATTGAGAAATAGCCCAGATAGGAGCTATTTGTCATTGTGTTTGCCTGTGGTGTAAGTAGATTCAATTGCTGGCTGTTACAAGCCTCTGGGAGATTGATCACTCACTCATCATTGCAAGAGGACTGAAAGAGTGTCTTTATTTCCATAACTAACTCCCTTGGAGAAAAAACTTAAGTCTTGGGGAAGAATCCAGTTTATTTTTAATGGAATCTTCCTGACTTCTTTTGGATGAACAAGCTGCTCTGTGATGAGATGAGTTCGTCCAAAAATCCATACGTATAGAAGAAAAGTTGGGGACTTAAACTATAAAAATTATCAAAGTATACTTTGATTGGGTGGTATAGTGGCTAGAGTGTTGGATTTGGAGTTAGGAAGACTCATCTTCCTGAGTTCAAATCTAACCTCAGATACTTACCAGTTATGTGATCTTGGGCAAGTCACTTAAACCCTGTTTGCTTCAATTTCCTCATCTGTAAAATTTGTCTACTCAGAAAACCCCAATGGAGTCATGAAGAGTTGGACATGACTGAACAACAAAAATGCTTTAAGTATATATTATATACATTTCAAAGCAAAGAAAAAAAAATCCAATAGAAAAGAACATAGCCCCTTCTTGTTCTTCTAAAGTAATAATTTTTCATTTTCATTTTTCATGCTTTTTATTATTTTTTCATTATTTTTAATAATACACATACTTAGTACCACAGTATCCTGTTAGAGTTCAGCTTATGTTTCTTTGATTTCAGCATTCTGCTAGAGAAGCTATGTTATCTGATACGTAGCAGTTCCTTCTGTTAAAACCTTACATACTAAAGACTGTGAGAGAGGTTTATTCCTGCCCTCCTCTCCCCCTCATCCCACTATCCCCTCCTAAGGATATGAAGGCAGAATATCAGGGTGTAGTGGAAATGGATTGGAAATGAAGGTATTAGGGTTCTGCTCTGCTCATAACAGGCTGTCTAACTTTATGAAAGCCCCTGAAGGTATTTTAGACTTGTTTGCTCATCTTTAAAATAAAGAAGTTTGAATTGCAGAATCCCTAAAGTCTTTTCCAGCTTTAAGACATGTTATAAGAGCATTCTGCTTTATGCTTCTAGGGTGTTATGTCAATCATTGTCATCTACCCATTTGTCCACTTTTGAAAAAAATATGCTTACCACTATTTTCTCCTGTGTGTTTTGTTAATAACAATTTCTGACTTGGATCGCTCTGATATTCTAAACATTTTGACTCTGCAAACTGTAATAGGCTCAGTGAAGTTGGCTGGCTACTATAAAATATAAGGATTTAGAAAAAAATAGGGCTTCACATTTGTAAAGAATATTCAAATGCTGCATATTTTGTTAAGCTGTTCAGATTGAGTATACATTGGTTTTTCTGCTTAATAAATCGTCTTAGCAAAAAGATGCATGTTTCTCAGTGTCTATTCCCAGATGCATAGATGTGTGCCGAGTAGAGAAAGAGCATATGGTACAGGCATCATATATGTGTGTGTATGTATGTGTGTGTGAGTGTGTGTGTGTGTACACACGGGGGCATAATTTGTATATATTCACATGCATATGCATGCACACACCCACACTATATGCATCACTTTCTAGATCCATATGTATATCCATACATACACACATAGTTCTGCTCTTTTCATTGTGATATACATGTTGGAGGAAGAAAAGAGTTGCCTTATCTTCCTCCCTCCTACCCCCCTCAAGCTGGAGGGCCAGAAGGTGGGGCGGAGCCATGGGATAATGGCAGCAGAAGGCAAAGGAAGCAGACAGCTGGCGAGCTTTGGCCCAATATGCTTCCCTGAAAGAGGCGAGGAAAATTCAGACGAAGCAATGCTTGAATGGCTCACTTTGCAATAAGAAGGAAAGAGGAAAAGGGAATGAACACAGATAACATCTCGTACATTTTCAAGTGGCACATCTTCACCTTCCTGTCACATGCAGGGTCCCTTGGACTGACCTAGCTCTCCAAATGAGAAGAGTCCCCACAAAAATAGGGAACAATGTGACTTGATAGGAATTCCCCTGGACAAGGCATTTATGAAAATAAAAATCAGTTCTCCTGGCCCATAAGTGTTGCTTTCAAAAACTGTATTTGTGACAGGTGTCTTTCTGCATTTCCTGGGACAAAGGCACTTTTCTTTCCCATGTCAGACTCACTAGCTTTTTATTCCCCCCCCCAAAATATTTAATTTCTATCTCTAATTTTTTCATTACCTAAGTTTCATCTGGTAATTCTCCCTCTTCAGTCAATAGCTATCTACTCAGCCCCCTCCTCTTTTTTTAAAAAATATTTTTGTCTCTCTTTGACCATTTAGAAACATCATGCTATGGTATAATGCTCTTAGAGAGTCATCCCATGTAACAAACAATAAATTTAAAGAGTGAAAGAGTAAGGGAAAAAATGAATCGGTCAAAAAAAATCAATACATGAAAAAATGAAAATATATGAAATGTTCTGTACTCACAATCTTACCATTGCAAAAGTGTAGAGAGAGGTATCTTTTCACAGCTTTTCTCTGGAGTTGGACTTATTCTTTGTAATTTTGTAACTTTCATTTTTGATTATTTTGTTATTTATGTTCTTTTCATTTACATCATTGTATTCATTATACATGATTACATGAGTGCATAGAGTGTCAAACCTTAAGACAGGAAGTCTCTTCCTGAGTTCAAATTGGACCTCAGACACTTACTAACTATGTGACCCTGGGCAAATCACTTCCCCTGTTCATCTCAGTTTCCCCATCTGAAAAAGTGAGCTGGAGAAGGAAATGACAAACCACTCCAATATCTTTGCCAAGGAAAATCCCAAATGGGGTCATGAGGAGTAGGACAGGACTGAAAATGACTGTACAGCAACAATGACTAAAGTCATTATACATATACATACATACATACATTTATATATATATATATATATACATATATACATCTTTATGAATGTATATATATATATATATATATACATCTTTATGAATGTATATTTTTTCTTCATTGCTAATTTCAATCTACATTAATTCATGAAAGACTTACAAGGCTTCTCTGTATTCATCATATTCATCGTTTCCCATAGCACAATAATATGACACTTTATTCAGCTATCTCAATCATTGGGTATCTATTCTACCCTCTTCCTACCTTCTTCAAAACTTTTTTCTCTCTTTGGTCATTTTGAAACATCATGTTGTAGTGTAATGCTCTCTTGGGATCCTATGGGACTGTCATCTCATCAGACCTTTAATCATTCTCTATAATCTAGCAATATTTAATTTTTTGAAGTAATTTAGATATCTTGTGGTTATTTTTTCTTCTGTTTTAGTTTTTGCTTGTTAATTTATGTGCTTGTACATGGTTTTTTTTTTACTAAGTCCTTTCCTCCTAAGATCTTGTTTTAGTTTTAATCTATTGTACTTATATTTTCCTATCCTATATTCCTCTTACATACCTACTTTCTGACACCTTCCCCCTCCTTTTTCTTAAACTCCTCTTTTTGATGATGTTGGGGCACCATCTCAAAGTTGTCCCAGCCTCCTGCCAAATTGGAGAATTTACAATTCATAGGCCTAAGACAGGGCTGCTTCCAGTTAGGGTCTACCCCACCTTCCTTCATACCTGATGCAGACCCCTCATCCCTTATGGTCTGACTCTCCACCCCAGTTCCCTCACTTCTTGAATTCCTTTGTTGAGTGATGCAGCCAGCATGCTGTTGCCCCAGACAGAGTATGCCCCCACATTCTCAAACCTTCCATTCTTCCACAAGTGGGAGTACTTTTAGTCAGAGAATGGTGAGGTGAGAGTAGATACTGCAGGAGTTGCAAAGAAATTGCTGTATAGATCAGGGTTGTGCTGAAGCCAACTCTCCCCTCCTAGGAACAGCCAACACTTTCATTTTCATTCTGAGCACTGACACCTCAGAAACTGATAAACACTGCAAATCAGTGTTTTTTGTTGTTTTGTTGATTTACTAAACTTAAGAAAGTGCTAATAACACAAATGGAACATAACTGTGTCATGTGTATGTATATACATGTATACTCACACATGCTTACATGTATATTTGTATGTATATACAAATTATATATTTATATTTTTTGTATTCGTATATTTGTATACAAATTTTCATACAATTTGTATACAAATATACAAAGAAATTTGTATATATAGAAATATGTGTACTATAAATAGAAATATATGTATAATATATAGAAATATATGTGATATGTATAGGTATATTCCTACACATGCATATGCAACACTTACACACACACACATATATATACACCTACACACATAGTATATATATCTATGCATACACATATGTATGTATATAAATAAGTCTGTATTCATATATATATGCATACACACAAATAAAATTCTCCCCCCCTCTACCCCTGGACAGTTGAACATTTACCAAATGGATCCCACAGCACAGGCTGATGAGTCAGGTTGTACATTTTGCCAGAGAGTGGGGACTGTTGGGATCATGGTAGGGAGGGTGCTGGTAAACAAATTAGGGATTTGTGTTCTATACTGTTAATTCATGAGGTGGTTACCATCTACAGAGGCAGCTACAGTTGCTTTACCTCTTCCTAGTTGGGGGAATTTTTGAGTTAGTTAGGACTGGGGAAAATATTTATAGGTCAAATGATCCCCTCCTTGCTTCTTTATGTAATTATTATAGTAGCAGCTTGAGAATGAGAATTTATTAAACACAACAGAAGGTTCACTGTATTTCAAATCATCTTGAATCTTAAGACCTGGAGGAAAGGAACAATAAAATATGTTTATACTGACGTAAAAAGTCTCAGCTTTCAGCTTCTTGCAATACACTTGCAGAGTTAGGCAAAGAGCTGAAACAAAATAAGTTTCCCTCAATTTGTGGAATGACTGAATATATTATGGCCTAGGAACATAATAGAATATTATTGTGCCATTAAAAAATGATGGATGGTATGCATTCAGAGAAATCTGAAAAGACTTATATGAGCTGATACTGAGTGAAGCAAGAAGAACCACAGAAGTAGTTCATACATTGACTGCAACATTGTATAAGAAAATGCCTTCGAAAGACTGAAGTCTCCTAATCAATACCATGATAAAGCGCAGTTCCAGATAAATGATAATGAAGCATAACTTTCATCTCTTATTAGAATGGTGATGGACTGGAAGTGCAGAATGAGATACTTTTTCAGACATATTCATTAAAACATACTTTTTTTACTACCATATTTTTGTTACAAGAGAAAACTTTGATTTGTATTTTCAAGTGGGGAGATTTGGGGAATGTGGTTGGTGAGTGGTGGTGGAGTAACATTAAAAAAAAGAAAAAAGCACAAAGAAAACTCTAAAATACAGAGTAGATGAGAGTGTGGTTTGGAGGGTCACACAGACAAGCAGAGTAATGTGGAACTACTACATTTAATATATATATATTAAAAGAAAAATATTTTATATATACATATATAGATAAATTTATCTTATAGGAATATCAGGAACACACACACACACACACACACACACACACACACACACATATATATATATATATATATATACACACATATTTAAGAGTGTATATATGTATATATACAAATACAATCCTCCCAATTTTAAGTACAATGTATTTTTTTCTGGCCTTTGTGCATATAAATATAGCATAAAGAAATACAATATATAAATATAAAGAAAGACAGACTTTCTTACCATGACTATTCCTTCTCAGTCTCTTTGCTGGACCTTCATCCAGATTACAACTGCTGCTGGAGGTATCTTCCAGGGCTCTGTCCTGGTCTCTTTTCTCTTTCCTCTTTATAATATTCACATGGTCATCTTGACAACTTGTATGGAATCAATTATTAACTCTATGCTGATAATTCTCAAATATGCTTTATCCAGGCCTATAATCTCTTTGCTGATCTCCAATTTCATATTTCTGACTATATATGCTGGTCATCTCATACTGAACGTCCCATTGATATCTTAAACTCATTAAGACTTATCCAAAACTTAAACCCATTGTCATTCTTTCCAAACTCTCTGCTTTTCTCAGCTTCCCTGTAACTATAGAGGGAAACACTGTCTACTCAATCATGCAACCTTAAAATCTAGATGTCATCCACAAGTTCTCTCTCAACTCACATCCAATCTATTGATAGGGATTATCCATTAAACCTCCATAATACTTCTCCCAAACCCTCTTAATTTTAGCATCCTCCCTCAATTGATTGTTTCCAACTTATCATTTCTCTATCCTGTTTGTGCTGAATTGCATGCACGTTGCCTCTCACATTAAGTTGGAAACTACAAAAGACATTAGAGTTGTGTCTTTTACCTTTCTATGTAACCTCAATGATTTTCACAATGTGCAGCTCACAGTAGGTCCTTAATTGATGATTGTTGCCTGGCTGGATCCTCAGACAATATCTTAGGGCAAAGAGCTAAGCACCTCAGTGTTCCTGATGCTGAGATGTCTCTATCTGAGCTTGAATGCATCCAGACTTTTCATACCCACTTCTGGTGCCTTCCAATATCCATATTGTGTCTTTCCAACCACCTTGGACCCTCTTTCTACTCTTTCTGTTTCTGGATAGTGAATCTTCCGGCATTTAGGCATATCTCTGGTCTCTGGGCTGATGCTGGCTTTTCTGGTGACTTATTTCTTTGTTGCTCATGATTGCCAGGCTGACTTTTTTGTGTAATTCTAGGGATGAAAGAAGTCCCTTATTTGGCTCCTCAGTTGATTTATTGATTTTTATTAAGTCATATATTTTTCGGTTCTTTCTGGAATTTAGGTTAAAGTGTAAAGATAGTTTGCCTCCATGCAGGCAGCCATCTTGACCAGAAGAGCTAGCTTTTGCTAAAGTATGCCATTCTATTCTTGTTGAGATGATTTAGAAGGTGAAGTCAGGCTACTCATGTGATTTGCTAGTAGTTGTGTAGTGGTAGTTGCAAACGTCAATGTAGTAGGAAGTCCCTAGGGAGATACTGCCAGGATCTGTGCTTCAGCCTATTCTACTTAATAATGAGGGTGGTGGTAATTGATGATGATGGTGATGGTGGTGGTGGTAATGATGATGATGGTGGCTATAGTGATGAACATGATGCTAAGGCTGTTACTGATGGTGAAGGTAGTGATAATGGCGATAAGGCTCTCAGGCTTTTAAAGCACTTCACATTTGGCTCATTCTGCCCTCACAACCGCCCCGAGAGGTAAGTGCTAACATTATCCTCACAAAGATGAGAAAACTGAAGCATAATTTCATATGATCATAAGGTCCTTGGATGCAGGCATTGGGTAGCTGGTTGGTTTGGTTTTGGCTTTTTTTATATCCCCAGTGTTCAGATCAGTCTTGGGGTGTCCTGGCCCCTAGTAGATACTTAATAAATACTACTTAAGTGTTTGAGGCAAAGAGATTTTAAGTGGCTTGTCCAATGTTACACAGTTATTAAATATCTGAGACTGATTTTTAACTCAGATCTTCCTGACTTTGGGTCTAGTATTCTATTCACTCTCCATCTAGCTGCCATTTTTATAAATGACCTGGATAAAGGCATAGGTAGTATAGTGGATAGAAAATTGGCCTGGAATCAGGAAGATCTGAGTTCAAATCTAGCCTCAGATACTTAATAGTGACTCTGAGCAGATCACTTAGCCTTTGTTTGCCTCAGTTTCCTCAATTGTAAAATGAGGGCAGTAATAGCTCCTTACTTCTCTCAATTGTTGTGAAGATAAAATAAGATAATATTTTTAAAGTACTCAGTTTAGTGTCTAGAACACATTAAATGCATGATCAATGGTATTACAGCTAATATGAGCATTACACAAAGCTGGAAGGGTGTCTAGTACACTCAGTGACTGAGTAAGGAATCAACAAAATCTTGACAGTCCAGCACTGAACTTAGTCTAACAAATTGAAATCGTCTGAGGACTGATTCAAAGTTCTGAGGATGCTTAGCCTAGAAAGAAGAAGACAGAGGCAGAAGTGTTTAAAGGCTATCTTTCAAGGAGTCATTCAAGTTATTCTGTTTGATTTTAGAGGACAGAAGCAGGAACATTGGGTGGAAATTGTAAAGATACCAATTTAGCCTTAATTTAAGGAAAAACTCCCAACAAGTATTGTTATTTGAAGATAGAATGGGTTGCCTTATGAGGAGACCTCTTTGAAGGTCTTCGAGCAGAGACTAGATACTTTCTTATTGGAAATGTAATGTTTTTTTGGGAATACCCCAAATACCAGACCCTCTTCATTGGGTTGACCTAAATATTCTCTTGAGGGTCTTTCTAATTCTCAAGTTAATAAATGTGTAATTATGTGTTTTGCATAATAAAGCCCTTTATATGTGTGGAGGCCAATACACCAGAATCTAGTAGAATTCAGTACTTCTCTCTTTCAAGTACTGAATTCATTTGTATTTTTTCCTGTTTTTTATGAAGCTGTAATAGGACATGAGTGGCTTGTACACTTAGTGCATGTATATGCTATTTTGAATTATACCCATGAATTAGCACATTTTCTTACTTAGAGGACTGCCAATCTGCAGAGATGTTACTGCTAAACATCTTAGTGACTGGGAATTATCAAGGAATCTTTCATTTTGGGTGCCTAAAATTGAAATCCTCCTAAAAACATCTTATGTCTTACATTAAGCCTTCTTCAAATTCCAAAATGATTTTCAGGATATATCCTCTTAAATGAATTTAGCAATCACTGTGGGCTTACTAATCTCTCTATAACCTATTTCCTCTATCACCTGTTTTGTTGATATTCTGAAGGCTTTCCCATCAGAAGACTATGGTTTAAACAACCTGATATTGAAGGTTAGCAAATGGTCATTCTCAGGCAGAAATTAGCCAGTACCAATGTGGTTGGTCCATAGATGACTTCAAAATAGAATTTGTATCAATATGTATTTTGTTTTCCTTGCAAAAGGGTTTTCCCCCCAAAACATATGCATATCTGAAATTCAAATTGAGTGCTACTTACCTCATGCTCTCCTCTGGTACCTCTAATGAGGTGGAAAAATGTACATTAATGATGGAAAGTTATTTAGTGCTGCATGGAGTTAATTGCTTCTAATCACTGCTTACATCCATCTGGGTTTTATGGTAGACAACAAACCTCTTCATCGGGCTTGCTCATTAGACATATTGTAAATCATAGAGATTCACTGGCATCTTGCATATTGTGCTCCTATTAGCTGGTCTGCATTTTCATAGAGCAACAATGGCAGACATTGGGACACGCATCAACTTATCCACATTCTGTTAAAGCTGGATGAAGCCCTAGTGAGCTAGCCTCCCTGTGCTCACTTGGAAAGTAATAGAGATCCACTGCCCACTAGCCACTGGATGGAAGACGTGTCAGAAAGCTACTAGTGTTTACTACAGCAATATGATTACATGATACTACTTGAGTTGACATTTTTGTAACCATCTCTTTTTTACAATTTCATAAATTTGGGTGAGAGTGATCACAAAGGTCAGAGTATCACTATGGCAGAAACAAGGACTGTTCAGGGCTTGGAAGGGAATGCATAGACTAGAAATTAGAGATGGGACAGAACATGGAGGATAAAGATGTAGACATACATGGAGGATAAAGATGTACACATATTTAATCTTTTATTAAAACAGATCTTTTCTTAAGATATGAATATCTGGGAAATTTTCTGTTAGAGACTCATAGATTTAGAGTTGTACATGAACTTACAGCTTATTTAGACCAATTCCCTCATTTTTCAGTTGATAAAAATGAGACCCGAAGAAATGAAGTGATTTTTGTAGGGTTACAAGGCCCAAAATGGCAAGGCTTGTATTCAAACCCAGCTTCTTGGATTTCAAATGCAATACTTTTTTCCCCTGTGTACCACACTCGTTTTCTTTCCTTGATAGATCAAGTGACTTGTAAACTAATTTTAAATAAGTTGTTTGATTTTTCTTTTTGGGGGGGGAAAGGGATTAGTATTTGGTCTGTCATTACTTCTCAGTATGGAAAACACTCTCATCAATGAATATCAGCAATTTGTCTGTAATTCATAATTTTAGAGAATTGCCTGGGAAAGGGTCATTGAAAAATTAAGTGACTTGTCTATGGTTCCACAACTAACAGGAGTGAAGAGGAGGGAATGAACCAAAGAGTCTTGACCCTAAACCCAGCCATGCCATGTTCCTTTTTCTTCAATATCTTTATTACAGCTAAATCCTACTTAACTTTTTTCCAGACATTTTTCAGTCCTGTCCAAATCTTTGTGTTCCTGTTTAGGGTTTTCATGACAAAGATACTGATTTTTCATTTCTCTGGTTCATTTTACAGATGAGGAAACTAAGATAAACACAGTTAAGTGACTTGCCCAGGGTTACACAGCTAGTGAATGCCTGAAACACTTTACTTATACTTTCAAAACTCAACAAACATATATTTAGACCTATAATGTTCAAAGTACAAATCACCGAGGCTATTGATTATACATTGATTCATATCTATTGATGATAACTAACATCTGTATGCCAGCAGTTTGTAAATTGCTTGAATCTCAAAACAAGTTTAGAAGGTAGGTCCTAATTTATCTGTAATTTCTATTTAATGAGGGAAGCTATGGTCACATGGTTAGTAAATAAGAGAGGAGGGATTTAGAAGTAGGCTTTTGTGATCTCAGGACTAGCCTTGGTTGATTTGTTAAGCTCAGAGAGTAGCTAGATTTAGTATACATTATCACTATAGTTCACCTTTATTTTATCCATGCTTTTAGGTTCGTCCTTTAATCAAATAAAGAATCATACCAAATCCTCAAGGAAGGATGAGAATATTTATGTCGGTTTAGCTCTTTTAGATTGGTTAATTGCTTTGAGGGTGAGCATATACTGTACAAGGTATATAGGCAAGGATGTACTGGAGCCAACTCAAACTGGTTTGGGAGAGCCAATTGTTAAATTGTCACTGTGAGCATTTGCACCTTGGAAAATGGCAAATGGTACAAATCAGAGCTTGATTTATTGTTTTATTGATTGTATAGACTTAAAAAAAGGAATGGAGAAAATGCCAATAAGAAAGATTAAACTTCTGTTCTAAGGATGCTGACGTTAATATCTTTCCTGGAATGTTTTTTTTCCAAATCCTGTTTTATCTCTTTACTGTAGCATATATGTATAATTTCCTTCACACTCTCACTATCCCAGTCACATTTCTCCCCTTCTTGTTTTTGTTTGACAAGTACCCACAGTGTGTAATGAAATATCAAATAGCTATTTGTACATAAAGTCACTATATTTCTTGTAGTGCAGATCTAAGTAATTAAAAAGAAGGGGAGATTAGCCATTTTCCACTCTTCCCCTACCCTGGGCATTATTTGAGTTTGGTTTTTAATACAGCCTCCCTCCTTCCCTCTGCCCTAATTCCAATGATGAAGATGATGATGATGATCCTTAGAAATGAAAATAGGAACATTTCTAAAGATTTTGAACAACTCTTTTTCCTACCTTTCACATCCTTTTTTGCACTCATCATCAAAGCAAGGCCAAAATAAGCTCTGGTGATTGTAGAAAGACTAAATAAAAATTGACCATGATTAACTTTGCTACAATTATCCCCCCGATATACCATGATGGACTGTTCTCCATTTCCCTCCAGTAGACCTGACAGACTATAACTGACCTAATTGATACCAGATGACAGCTCAAATAAGGCCTAATAAAGAAGTAATCACACTAATCTAATGAGCAAGCTGTTATGATTTCTGCTTATAAGGAGCTCTTGTTTTATTTCCCATTTTTTCTTTTGTTCTCTGTAACTACTATGATTTGTCTTACTTTGTTAATATTCTGGAATTGGAAATCTAGATGGGCCTCTGTGACAACATCTTTTTGTCCCTCTTTTCAGAGATTTTCCCACCTATAATTTTACATTTTGCTTTTTTGTTTATTGTTTTTCTGAGTTTTTAAGAAGTCTTAAAATTTTTAATTTTAAAAAATTTATTTATTTTACTCTTCAATGGGCTTAGAAAAATATGGATATATTTGCATGAAACAATGAAGGGCAAAATGAGCAGAACCAAGAGAATGCTGTATGCAGGAACAGCAATATTGTTCTAAGGACAACTTTGAGTGACTGTTATTTTGACTGTGTAGTCAATCCAAGATGACTACGAAGGCTGTATGAAGGAAGATGCCATCTGCACCCAGGGAATACACATACATATATACACACATACACATATACACACACATATGTATATATACATGTACACACACATACATATATACACATATACTTTTCTTTTAGTTCTGAAGATATCCTAAACAAAGTACCCTTCCTTAACTTTAATGACCTTCACAATATGAAAAAAATTATTATTGCAACTAACTTTGGGCATTTATCCCCAATGTCTTCAGCATAAACCAATTGTCATTAGTTTTGACTTCTACCACATCTCTTGCTTCTATTCCTTTCTTTGCACTCACATGGTCAACACCTTAGTCTCAATCCTCATCACCTCTCAGTGAGTTCCCATTTAGACTCTGAGTTTCCAGTGTCTCTGCTTTCCTACACAGTTACTGAAATCACCTTTCTAAGGCATTGTTCTGACCCTGTCATTTCCCTGAACAGGAGGCTCTAGAAGTCCCCTAGTGTCTCTAGGATAAAATTTAAGGTCTTTAGCATGGTCTCTAAAGCCCTTCTCAAAGTGGCTTTGGCCTCTCTACTAAGATTTTGCATGATCACTATCTAAAGGAACCAGTGAGATAAGATGAGAGCACACTTCAACCCTCAGGGACAACTACTGCAAAGATGAAGCTACAGGAGATGAAGTACTGCTTGTGCGCGAGGACCAGAAAGGACAATTTGGTTGAACTTCAGAGGAGAGAAGGGCGATGAGGTAGGATGAGAGCTTGTTGTAAGGGAATTTCAAAAGCTAAACAGGGAAGCTTTTATTTGATCCTGGAGGCAATTGGGAATCACTAGAGTTGACTGAGTATGAAGCGACATCATTAGACCTACACTTGCGGAAAATCAGGATGGAGGAGGGAGGAAGCAAAGGCACCAGGGGTTTATAATTATCTAGGCACACTTTCTCTTGATAGATTATAAGCCCCTTGAGGATTACAATTTGAGGATTATATATATTGAAGATTCCTTTTCCTATTTTCCTATTTCCAGCACTTGGGAACAGTAAATAATAAATTACTGAATCAATGAATCAATTGATTAGTAATTACCTTTCATGTAGACTACATTCAACAATCTATCCTCATCACTACTCACTGTTTCATCTCCTTTCATAGTCTGTATCCCACTCCTAGAATGTGCTCCCTTCTCCACCCTGTCTCTAAGCTTTCTTTTAAGCTAAACTCATATACTGGGCAGCAAAGTGGTGCAGTGGATAGAGTTCTGGGCTTGAAATCAGGAAGTATCATTTTCCTAAGTTCAAATCTGGCCTCAGACACTTACTAGATGTATGAATTTGGGCAAGTCATTTAATCCCGTTTGTTTCAGTTTCCTCATCTGTAAAATGATCTGGAGAAGGAAATGGCAAATTACTTCAATATCTTTGAGATGAAACTCCAACTGGAGTCATGGAAAGTCGGATAAATCTGAACAATAAAAGATGTTCTGTCTCCTATTAAGCTCTTTTCTTCTTTAAATACACACATATATTGTATGTGCATCTGTATATACACATATAAGCATATATGTTTTCTATGCAAACATACCTATATGCTTCTACATGAATATATGCCTTCACATATGTATGTAAATATACACATGTATTTTTCTCCAGGGTAATGTGAGCTTCTTGATGTTTCTAGTTATAATGGTGGTCAGAAAGAGCATGGAGGAGACTTCCTTGTCCACATATGCTCTGTTAATGAATTAAAATGGACAACAAATTTAAGAATGATGAAGCAATCCCAAGAACAACCTTAGTAAGTGCCTCCATTCTGCAAATTACTACACAAGAGAGTCACTGCCATTCTCTGATGATGTTAACCCCATGAAAATAATCTTTAGTTTCTTCTTCTCCTTTTTTTCTCTTTCTTCTCCTTCTCCTCAATCTTCTCCTCCTCCTCCTCATTCTTCTTATTCTCCTTCTCATTCTTCTTCTTCATCGTCTTCTCCTCTTCCTCCTCCTCCTCCTTCACATGTCACAGGTGATTAAAGAACATACTTGTTAAATAAGAGTTCAAAGTGCATTCACCAGAACATTTAACCAAGAAGGTCTTCTGCAGCATAAAGAGTTAAGAAGTGACATGTAAGTGAAATGAGAAGTTCTTACTATGAGAACAGAAGAGAGATTTTTTTTGGGGGGAGGGAAATCATAAAAGCAGGAGGGTATTTTTAATTCTTTGTACCAGGAAGAAAATGTAGCAATATTGTTAGGAAGTTATGTCTTTGTAAAAAAACTGAATACTATTTTTTTTTACTAGGAAAAATGGAGAAGTAGATTATTTTATGCGATAGATTTGATCGATGTGTAATGAATAGACTGGCCAGTGAAGACACAGTCCTTGAAGAATGTGAAATGTACCCTTCCTGGTTTCAAATCCACATAGAGGTTTGGTAATCCTTCTTCTAGGCATGTGTAATATCAAGGTCCTTATTCAGTTTTCAGTAAGTGTTTTCCTTTTTTCCTCCTCACCCTTCCTTCCTTCCTTCCTTCCTTCCTTCTTCCCTGTAAAATGCTGGTATGTGTCTTCTTTCCTGAGTGTAGTGGTAAATTGTTATCTTGAGACTGGAGTGCACTTAGGTGCTTGGTGAGAATAAGAGCTCAGTCTATCTTTGGAAGCCCCTAGATTGGTGAAAGTAGGAAATCCTTCAAAGCCATTTGAGTTCCCACTGACAATTGAGGAGACAGCACAACAGCCCAAAGAAATAGTCTGCTTTATTTTGATCCCAGCTAGCCCAGATGAACAAGGTTGTTTTCTTCTCTAAGGATTTGATATTCTCCTATCAGATATACCCTTAAATCTGTGTCACTTCCATAGTGGCAATTCCTTCTGTGATCTAGTCTAGTGCTGTTACCATCTTCATTTTCCTCGGTGCTATTTCTATTCCATCATGCAATTCAACAGGGACTATAATTTTAGAGTCTGAGTGGGGTGCCTCCACTGTCATTGATGGAGAAAAGAGTTTGCTACAAAATTTTGACAGATCTTTTCCATTTTCATCTGTCATTCTTATGATAGTTTCATCTTTAAATGTTTTTCAGAGACCTTGACAAGTTGAGTTAATTACTTGCAGGAAATAGAACAAGAAAACTGTTTGTAATTTCTGAATATGGACAGAAAAATCATTGATTGAGAGAAATCCACAGATATCTGACAGGAAAAATTGTCCTTCAAATTTCAAGTTATAATGTGGCTACATTCAATAAATTCAATGAAAATCCATCACTTTTACAAATAACCATGAGAAAGACTTTGAAATATAAAGGAATAGCAACGTGAGTAAAAAGATTATTCTACAATTACAAGAAATCAAAGAAAGAAGTGGAATGCCTTATTTCAAAAAACAACGGAGCTTAATTTGAACCTTCAAATGACATATCCTTCAAATATGAGCCTAATCATTAAAAAACATGGATTTTTAGAAAAAAAAATCTCTCAAAATTGGTTGTATTTGAATCACTTAAATTTAATGACAAGTTTCTTCTCCTTTTTGGTCTTGTAATTTGGTATTTATTTTTACTTTATCTATATCCAGATTAGCTAAGTTATTTTCACAACAGTAATTCTATGCTCTTGTCTCTTAAAAGATATTCAACATTATTTTCATGTAGTAGTATTTAGTGTAAATGTGATAAGGCAGGTAGGTAGCACAATAGAGAGAGCACTGGACTTGGAATTAGAAAGATTTATCTTATTGAGTTCAATTTGGCCTAATGTAGATACATGCTATGTGACCCTGGCCCATTCACTTAACCCTGTTTGCTTCAGTTTTTTCATCTGTAAAATCAGCTGGAGAAGGAAATGACTCAACAACTATTTGGTGCTTCATTCTCTTCTCAAAGGAAATTATTGTAGGTATGAAACTTGTATATATTAACAAACATTAGGCACTTTTATTTTTTTTACTCGTAAAGAATGATTTCTAGCATGCACATATAATATGTGTATACACACACATATATGTATACACACGTTTGGAAGACTTTATTGAGTCCTTTGTTGAATTTTTTCACTTCCTAATCATTTGCAACTGATGTTCTTAGAGCTATATAGTCTTCACTGTAGTCATTTTGCAAACTCTTATCATGAGCAATGAAATACAAGATAATCATATAAAATGATTCTTAATGTTTCCTTTGGATTTATAATATATTCATCAATATCAACTGTAGTCTGTAGACCACCTATGCTTACCATATATCTCATTATTGATCATCATCACAGATTATGATGTTCTATGATTTGCCACTATAAGGCATTAACCGAAGAATACTAGTGTTAAAAAAAAGAATTAGAGAGCAGCTTTCAATCATTCAAAATGCTCAGAAAATTTTCCAGTTTAATTCAGTTCAATATTGCAAGCACTTGTTATATATTCTGTACTTTTTACAAAGTATCTGACTTTATGTTATCTCCTTGACTTTAATCCACTGAGTTTTCTGGGCAAAGATACTGGAGTTGTTTGCCATTTTTTCATCCAGTATTCCCTCATTTTACAAACGTGGAATTGAGGTAAATAGGGGTTAAATGATTTGCCCAAGATGACACAACTCTATTATTATACCACAAGAAGTGACAAAAGAAATGTGTAGAGAAACTGGGGAACTGCGAACAGAGATAGAATGAAGTGAGAAGAGCCTGAACAATTTATACAAGGACATTTATTTAAAAACAAAATAAAACAAAACTTTGGGGCAGGATGAGCCAATATAGAGAAACTAGGTAACATGTTGGATAGAGCACTGGGCTTAGAATCAAGAAGATGTCAGTTCAAATCTGGCTTCAGACATTTACTAATTATGTGATCCTGAACTAGTAAATTAACCTGTAAAACTGTTTTATATTGATATTGTGAAATTTAAAGATACTTTAAATTTTATAAATTTTAAATATGGAATTCCTCCTTCTCAGGTGACAGTTTGTAAAGGCTTATTCTTATTATTACTTTGGCATCTGTATTCAAAATTTTTATTTACTTTTGAGATTTTGTCACTTTTTTTTCTGTACGATATACCATTCTCGAGTCATCCCACTATATTTTTCATTATGGTTATTTAATTTTAATATTTACTTTTAAAAATTTTGAATTCTAAATTCTTCCCTCTCCCACATATTGGAAAGGCAAGCAATATGATATCAATTATACAAGTGAAATCATCTGCATCTTTAAGACAGATTAATTTGGCTTGTATAAAATTTACAGGTTCTTTTAAACATACTACCTTTTGCTTCCATTTACCAAATATATTTTTTAATCTCTATAATTTTGTGTTCTGTATCTATCTGGTATTCTCCTTCAGAGTTTCTGCTTCTTTGAATAAATTGGACATCATTATTTTTTTATCTTGCCATTTGTTTTTGTTAATGTGAAGTTGAGATTGATTTCTTTTTTATATTTTTATTATTTTATTTATTTTCAGTGTTCTGCAATCTACAATCACTACCATATAAGTCAGATTGTTTTCTCTAGCATATTCCACTGGTCTACTCTTCTGTTTCTTAGCCACTACCAAGTGGTTTTGATAATTTCCACTTTAAATACAATTTGAGATCTTTAGAGCTAGTCTATCTTCCCTAGCATTTCTTTTCATCAGTTCCCTTGATATTCTGGACGTTTTATTCTTCTAGATGAATTTTGATATTATTTTTTCTGGCACTAGAAAATAATTATCTGATAGTTTGATTGGTATGGCATTAAATAAGTAAATGAAAATAGGTAGAATTGTCATTTTTATTATATTGGCTCGACCTACCCACAAGTAACTGATGTTTTTCCACTTACTTAGATCTGAGTTTATTTGTGCAAAAAGTGTTTTGTAATTGTGTTCATGTAGTCCCTGGATTTGTTTTGGAAGGTAGACTCCAAAATATTCTATAATATCCACCTTAGCTTTAAATGGGATTCCTCTTTCTATCTATTGCTCTTGGGCTTTTTTAGTAATACACAGAAATGTGGAAGATTTGTATGCATTTATTTTGTAACCTGCAACTTTGCCAAAATTGTTTATTATTTCAAATAGTTTTTTTACTTGAATCTCTTGGATTATCTAAGTACATCATCATATCATCTGGAAAAGAGTGATAACTTAGTTTCTTCTTTTCCTATTCCAATTCCTTCATTTTCTTTATGTTCTCTAATTGCTACAGCTAACATTTCTAGTACCATATTGAATAATAGTGGTGATAATGGACATCCTTGTTTCCCTCCGATCTTATTGGATGTTCGTCTAGCTTATTTCCATTGCATATAATATTTGCTGAAGATTTTACATAGATACTGCTTATTATTTTATGGAAAGTTGCATTTATTTCTATGCTCTCCAGTGTTTTTAATAAGAATAGATGTATTTTGTCAAAAGCTTTTTCTGAATCTATTGATATAATCGTGTGGTTTCTGTTAGGTTTGTTGTTGATATGATTAATACTGCTAACACTTTTCCTAATATTGAACTAGCCCTGCATTCCTGTTATAAATCCTACCTGATCATAATGTTTTGTTCTCATGTTTAGCTTCTGTATTCTTTTTTGCTAAAATCTTATTTAAAATTTTTGCATCTATATTCATTAGCAAAATTGGTCAATAATTTTCTTTCTCTGTTTTGGCCCTTCCTGGTATATGTATCAAAACCATATTTATATCATGAAAAGCATTTGGGAGGACTCCTTCCCCAATTTTCTCAAATAGTCTATATAGTATTCTAATTAACTGATCTTTAAATGTTTGACAGATTTCACTTGTAAATCCATCTGGCCCTGTAGATATTTTTCGTAAGGTGTTCATTGATGACTTGTTCAATTTCTTTTTCTGAGATGGGATTATTTAAGTATTCAACTTCCTCTTCTATTAATCTGGGCAATTTATATTTTTTAAAATAATCATCCATCTCATTTAGACTGTTGAATTTATGGGCATAAAGTTGGGCAAAGTAATTTCTAATTATTTTAATTTCCTCCTCATTGGAGGTGAGATCGCCCCTTTCATTTTTGATTTTGGTAATTAAATTTTCTTTCTTTTAATCAAATTGCCCCAAGGTTTATCAATTGTATTGATTTTTTCATAAAACCAAATCTTAGTTTTACTTATTAGTTTTCTTAATTTCAATTTTATTAATCCCTCCTTTGATTTTTTAGTATATCTAATTTTTTAGTTGCTTGGAGATTTTCAATTTGTTCTTTTTCAAGATTTTTTATCTGCATGCCCAATTCATTGATCTCCTCTTTCTCTATTTTATCCATGTAGGCATTCAATGATATAAAGCTTCCCCTAAGAACCATTTTTTCAGTATCCCATAAGATTTCGTAGGTTGCCTCATTACTGTCATTCTTTGGAATGAAGATGTTGATTGTTTCTATGATGTGTTGTTTAACTCACTCAATCCTTAGGATTAGATTACTTAGATTAGGTTATTTAATTTCCAATTAATTTTTGGTCTATCTTTCCATGGCCTTTTATTACATATAATTTTTATTGCATTATGATCTGAGAAGGATGCATTGACTGTCTCTGCCTTTCTGCACTGAATTGTGAGGTTTTTATGTTGTAGTACATAGTCAATTTTTGTATATGTTCCATATACTGCTAAGAAAAAGGTATATTAATTTCTATCCCCATTCAATGATCTCCAGAGGTCTATCATAACTATCTTATAAGAGTTTTGTTCACAGCCTTAACTTCTTTTTTAAATTTATTTTAAGGTTACATTTATCAAGTTCAGAGAGGGAGATGTCTTGAGGTCCCCCAGTAGTACAGCTTTGTTGTCTATTTCTTCCAATAACTCCCTTAACTTTTCCTTTGAGAATTTGGCTGCTATACCACTTGAAGCATATATGTTTAGTAACGATATTGCTTCGCTGTTTGTGGTGCCTTTTAGTGGGCTGTAGTTTCCTTCCTTATCTCTTCTGATTAGATCAATTTCTGCTTTTGCTTGTCTGAGATTAGCTACCCCTGCTTTTTTTTTTTACGTCAGATGAAGCACAATATATCCTGCTCCAACCTTTTAACTTTATCCTGTGTGTATCCCCCATTTCAAATGTGTTTCTTGTAAACCACATGTTGTTGGATTATGATTTTTAATCCATTCTTCTCTCCATCTCTGTTTCATGGAAGAGTTCATCCCATTCGTATTCATTTATGATCATTTTCTATGTCTTTCCCTCTTCCTCTTTCCCACAGTTGGTGTTTTTAGTTCTCCCTTCTCCCTTCCCCTCCACAGTAGAGTATTAATTTTTGACCAACAACCCCTGCAGTCTTCCCTTCCTTCTTTCAGCTCCCCTCCCTTTCACTCCCCTTTACCCTTGCTACGTTTTTTCTTCCTTTCAGGCTCCCCTCCCCTTTCTTTCCCCTTCCCTCTCCTATTGCTTATAGAGTTAGTTAGATTTATATACCTAATTAAGTTTGTTGTTCCCTCCTTGAACCAAATCAGATGAGAGTACCCCGGAAACAATGTTCATCTCCCTCCACTCTTTCCCTCTACTGTAATATAGTTTTGTGTTTCTTGCTGTGATGTAATTTACCATTTTCTGCTTCCTTCTTTTTACATCTCCTGTTACAATCTCTTCACATGCTTGAACCACATTTTTATCATCACATCATTTACTTTATACCCACCACCTCTATCTATGTATGTCCCTTTTATATTTCATAATAAATGTACAATTCTCAAGATTAACAGTTATCATCTTCCTTTATAGAGAGGGAAACAGTTTCACAAACTGAGTAACAAATTTCCTTTTCCCCTGTTTACCTTTTCATGCCTCTCTTCAGACCTGTGTTTAAAGATAAAATTTTCTATTGAATTCTAGTCTTTTGGTCAGGAAGGTCTGGAAATCCCTTATTTCACTGAATGTCCGTCTCCTTGCCTGAAATATTATACTGGACTTTGCTGGGTAATTGATCCTTGGCTGTAGTCCCAGTTCCTTTGCCTTATGGAAAATCATATTCCAATTGCTTTGGTATTTTAATGTAGAAGCTGCAAGGTCCTGTGTGATCCTGACTGTAGCTCCTCAATATTTGAATGACTTCTTTCTGAGTTCCTGTAGGATTTCCTCCTTCATTTGATAGTTCTGGAATTTGGCAACAATATTACTTGGTGTCTTTAGTTTGGGATTCCTTTCAGGAGGTGAATGGTGGATTCTTTCTATGACAATTTTGCCCTCAGAATCTATTACTTCTGGGCAGTTTTCCTTGATGATTTCTTGGAAGATATTGTCCAGGTTCCTTTTTTTCATCATGGCTTTGTGGTAGGCCAATAATTCTTAAATTTTCTCTCCTGGATCTATTTTCCAGGTTAGTTGTTTTTCCAATTAGATATTTTACATTTTCTTCTATCTTGTCATTCTTTAGAGTTTTTTTGACTGATTCTTGATGTCTTATAGAGTCATTAACTTCTATTTGCCCAATTCTAATTATTATCAAATTATTTTCTTCAGTTAACTTTTGCATTTCCTTTTCCATCTGTCCAATTATTCCTTTGAAGGAATTATTTTCTCTAGTTATTTTTTGTACTCTCTTTTACATTTCTCCAATTTTCCCAGTTAGGTTATATGCTTCCTTTTAAATTTGTTCAATTTTCCTTTTTAAAGAGTTATTCTCTTCAGTGAATTCTTTTTTTTCACACTTTTAAAACCATTGGCCAGTTTTTCTCCTATTTCCTTCCTCAGCTCTTCTAAGAGGGCTCCATATGCATATGACCAGTTCATAATCCCTTCTGAAATTTCAGATGGGAGTACAATGTCAATACTGACCTCTTTGGTATTCATATTTTAGGTCTTATCCCCATGGAAAGATCCCATGGAAAGATTGCTTGATCTTTTTTTTTCCTGCTTTGCTTCTTAGTCATGATGATGATGATGCTTTGCATCTTGTGGTCTCTGATTCTTTCAGCTAGAAGCTAAAGAATCTGGTGTTGAGCTGGTTTGTGTGAGAAAGCAGAGACAAGGTGAATACATTTTTTTTTGTTTTGTGTTTTCCCTGATTAGCCCTGGAACTAGCTTGTTAAGAGTGGGTGAGGGGTGGTCTGGTCAAGGGAGATCTGCTCAGCTGAGCTAGAGAAAGGCAAGCTCAGCCATTGGTGATCCCAACTGCCCTAGTGTCTTTCCATTTCCCATGGAGTGCTGAAACAGGCCTGGGGTCCTGGTGTTGGTTCTTGTAAGACTCCACCCCACTGAAGCTCCAGATCTTCTCCTAGTTCACTGAGGTGAGGCTATCTGGGACAGCCCCAGTCTCTGCCACAGCAAGATTTTCCTAGCCTCACGGGCTACAAGACTGTTTTTCCCTTCTACTGTTTCCACTGATCCACGATTTTTTCTGGGGAAATATTTTCTGGTTCTTTCAAGGTCAACAAGGAGAGAGCGAGAGTGCATTTACCAATTACTCCACCATTTTGGCTCCCAGAAGTTCAAGTAGGTGACTTGCAGGCATTTAATCTACAGGCTGATAGTTTCAGGAGCAGCTGCTGCAGACTCCTGGGGCTCCATGGCTCTCATATGCTTGGTTCTGCTGGACTCCCTTCCTTGGTGTTTTGCTAGAGATTCCCCCATGCTGCTGCTGCCTCAGACTTCCCCGGGGCTTTCCTGCTTGGCCCTGCTGTGGGGGGGGGACATGTTGCACTGTGCACTGTATGCTTCTTTACCCCTGTGGAATAGATCCTTCCTGTCAACCTTCCAGTCTGTCTCGTCTGTGAACCTCCCACAGTCTGTCTCCTATTGAATTCTGCACCTCCAAAATTTGGTCAGTTTCTCTTTTTAAAGATATCTAAAGAAGTTTGTCTAAAGCTTAAGCTAGTAGTTGCTCTCACTATGCCATGCTGGCTCCGCCCCACAATTTTGATATATCGAGATTGAATTCCAACCTAAATAAAATCCTAATCCATTCTCTTTAACTTTTTAATTTATCTTTTGATTCATTCTGGAGTTTCCTGTTGTTTCATGATCTCATGATCATCGCCATCAGTAGAAATTTTCATTTCATTTCCCCTCATGTTACAAAGCTGGTCCATTGGATTCTGACCCCTCTTTGAACTTTTACTTATTTTTACATCGGTTAAAATGGATTTTTCTACTGACATATCTGGTAACAAGGATGATAATTTGCAGAAAATAGCAGAATTATATGATTTTTAGAGGTGGAAGGGTCCTTAGAGTTCATTTAGAACTATTCACATCCCAAAAATATTCTTTCCCTAAATACCTCCAAGGAGTGCATGAACCTTGTCTCAAAGCTTTTTAATTAAGGAAGGAGAAACAGTATGCCAAGGCAACCTGCTCCGCTCTTTTTTTAAATAGTAATTTATTTATTTTTATTTTTTTAAAATTAAATTTATTTATTTAACTTTTAACATTCATTTTCACAAAATTTTGGGCTCCAAATTTTCTCCCCATTTCTCTCCTCCCTTCACCCCAAAACTCTGAGCATTCTAATTGCCCCTATCACCAATCTGCCCTCTCTTCTATCATCCCTCCCTTCCCTTACCCCACCTTCTCTTTTGTCCTGTAGGGCCAGATAACTTTCTATTCCCCATTACCTGTATTTCTTATTTCCTAGTAGCAAGAACAATACTCAATAGTTGTTCTTTAAACTTTGAGTTCCAACTTCTCCCCCTTCCTAC
>CM053774.1:110547717-110590197 GCA_028658325.1 Potorous gilbertii
TGGAAATCTCCTTCACTGTGTTTCTGCGCGGCTTCCACTGCTCCAGAATTTGTCAGGAGTTCTTTTTACAGGAAATCTATGGGCTGTGGGTTCGGACCTAGCATAGGTGAGTCTTTCTACTCCGCCATCTTGGCTCCGCCCCGCCTACAACAACATTTCTATAAAAGAATAACAAAATCCCAAAGAAACAATAATGGGAAGGGATATCCTATTCCAAATAAATGCAAAATACATAAAATATGTCTATTAAATGCAAGATGTTTTCCTAGATTCCAATTTTGATTTGTGTAGCTCTCATTAAAGAAATACGGAACAATTTTATATAATTTGGAAAACATTCAGTATTAAATGCTAGGAACTATAAGTAAAATAAAATGATAGTCCTACCAAAGTTATAGTTTTAATTTTGTACAAATCAAACTATCCAAGAGATTCTTTACTCCATAAAACGATAAGAAAATTCCTAGAAAAAGAAAAAATCAAGAATATTGGGGAGGGGGAGAAAGGTAGGGATAGAGGGAGAATACCATACTTCAAAATACTTTCAAAACAGGAGTTATAATAATAAATTGGTGCTGGTTAAAAATAGGGAAGTATATTACTAGGACAAACTAGACTAGGGGAAATCAGAAGGGAAATAATGCAACAACTCAGTGCTCAATAAATGAGAAAACACAAAATACTTAGGGAAGAAATTCCTTTTGGATTTGCAGTTTACCCTGCCAGAAATTAGGCTTAGAACAACATTTTATGCCATTCGACAATAATTTTTTAATTGATTCATGACCCAAATACTAGATTGTACAATAAAAAAGAAATTAGAAGAGAATCAGACCTTTTTAACTATGAGCAGGAGATTTCTTCTTAACCAAATAAGAGATAGTGGCAATTATGAAGGATAAACTAGGCAATTTCAAGTACATGACAACGAAAAGCTTCTACACAAACAGATTTAGTGTTTCTAAAATGAGAAGAATTCAAATGGGGAAAAAACTTTCTATCAATTTCTCTGACAAGAGCTTAGTATTCAAGGTGTGTGTGTGTGTGTGTGTGTGTGTGTGTGTGTGTGTGTGTGTGTGTATGTATGAGAGAGAGATAGAGAAAGAGACAGCAAGAAGGAGAATGAATACCCACACACAAATACACAAAAAAATCCTTCCCTAATAACAGCTAAACAACCAAAGAATTTGAACACATTGATTTTGTCAAAATTGAAAACTATTAAAAGTCACATGAAAGTGTGATATTACTAATAATTAGAGCAATGCAAATCAAAATGACCCTGAGGATTTACCATACATACTAAACTGGCAGAGATGACAAAAATTGGCAAAAGTCAATATTAGAGGAATTATGGGAAGACACATACTAGTACATTGTTGGTGAATTATAAATCAGTATAAAAATTTTGGGAAAGGATTTGAAATTCTGCAAATAAATTGACTAAAATGAGACATTTTGACCCAGTGATTCTATTACCAGGGTTATACATCAAGGATGTCATTGATATGAAGAAAGTACCCACATACAACAAAATGCTTATATTAGCATTGTGGTAGCAAAGAATTGGAAACAAAGTAGTTGTCACTGATTGGGGAATAACCCAACAAATTGTCATTCAACAACATAGTGGACTATTGCTGTACTATAAGAAATTACAAATAGAATAAATAGACAAGTGTAAAGACTTAAATGAACTGATCCATACTGAAGAAAAAAAGTCAAGAAAACAATGTGGAAAATTACTTTAATAATACAAATGGAAAGAACAGCTACAAAATATTAAAAATGTATGTTCCACAATTACAAAGAACAATCATTTCTTTAAAGAAAAGATGTGAGAAGATACCTTTATCCCATCTTTGTAGTGCTAAGAGATCCATGGAAAGAGGTCTAATATAACACATATTTTCTGACTTTTTTTATAATATAGTAAATGATTTTGCATATTTTTCTTTTTATTTTAAGAATTATTTGTTATATAGGATAGTTTTATGAAAGGAGGAGGGGGAGAGATACTGGCAGAAATCCAAATGATTTAAAAAGAAAAGATATCAATAAAGTTTTCATTTAAAAAGAAGTAACAGATGTTGGAGGAGCAAACCTGAAACATCAACCAAACCTTCAAATCATCCCCACCAATGAGGAGAAGCAATCTATGTTGTGGAATTAAATTGTAGAATATAGAATGCATAAAAGTGAATGGGAAGAAGGAGGGAAGAGAGGAAAAAATTTCACTGTACCCACTTAAATCCATGGATAGATAATATAAAGAACATAACTCCTATAGCTTCTCAGCAAAAGAGAGGATATAGGAAAATCACTGAGGTTACAAAATTGAGATATTTTAACAGGGGAAATTAAAGAGGGAGCTCTCTAGACTCTATGGAAAAGAAGTTTCCACTGAAGATCACTTCCACAAGGCATGAGATACATCTTATAATGAGAGAATAGGAGGTTACAATTGATGTAATCAGTAGTCTGTATTCTGAACTTTTGGATTTCCCTTGATACTGTTCCCTGGCTATGTGACTCCATGTTGTCCTCTCTGATAGGCCCTTCCTCACACAGCTTCTTGGGCCTGCACATTAGTTTCTTACCTCTAACCTGTCCATGCTAGGTCACAACCCCTATCACCTAGGAATGCGGACAACAGAACTTTCTTACTTCCCACAGGTTGCAATTCACCAAGTGGCAAATCAAATAACTCTTTGGAGACTTTGGGCAGAGCAGGTAAGGTCTGTTGGCTTCATAACTTACAGAAAGTAGTATTTCACAGTTTATGTATTTAGGCAATGATGAATCACCCTCAGCAGAACCCCAAATTGAGCCATTAGTGGTAATGAAGAGCTCAGCAAGAAAGATGTCAAGAAAAGACCCACAGGAGCAGCCAACTGACAAGAAGACTTCTGCAGTATTACTTTAGACATTTTCTGAAGAAAAGACCCTGATGATTGAGAGAATTGAACTATTTGTCTTTCCATGCTATCTGCAGTTTCAGAAAGTTGAAACCTCTTAGATATTCTTGTTTGCTATTTACTGTCCCTTCTAGTTTTAGAGAGAAAGAAAACCAGAAGTGATTCATTGTCACCAGAGCTGACTGCATGATGAAGCATCCTAATGAATAAAGAGTTTGCTTGGCTTGTATTGCCCATAGAAATTGTAAAGTAAGATTTACTAGGAGAACTACTTTATTACAAAAATATATGGAAATATTATTGGATTACACAGAGTCCAGTTGAATAAAGAATTATCCCATTAAGAGTCTATCACCTCACAACATGAGGGACTCTAAGACAGTTTGAGTGGAAATCTCATGATGGTGGTTTTTCTCTGGGAATTCCAGCTTTGTTGATTTGAGGACAGGTTCGCATGAGAAAGGCAGCCCAGAGGTTGAAGAGGAAGCCATACATCTGCAGGGGTGCTAAATCATATTGGTATTTTTAAATATTTTATCTCCTTAAATGTTTCCCAATTACATTTTAGAAGTCTAACATTGATTTTTGAAAGTTTTGAGTTTCAAATTCTCTTCGTCTTTCCCACCTCTACCCTCTCCATGACTTAGCAAACAATATGATGTCAATTATACATGTGAAGTCAAGCAAAGTTTATTTCCATAGTGACCATGTTGCAAAAGAAAACACACACACAAAAGCAAGAAAAAAAATACGCATTAATTTGCTCTCAGAATTTATCAGTACTCTTTCTGAAGGTGGATAACATTTTTCATTACAGGTCTTTTCAAAATTATTTTTTAATCATTCTCTTGATCATGTTGAGTATTTAAAAGCTGATTTTCATTACAATATTGCCATTATTGTATAGAGAGTTCTCCTGGTTCAATTCATATAAATCTTTCCAGGATTTTCTGAAATCAACTTGCTAGCCATTTTTTTAATATTCTAGTTATTATTTAAATTAAAACTTAAATACACAATAAGAAAGGAAAAAGTAATATATTAAAAACTTAAATGTTAAGCTTAAATAAAAGAAATAAGAAAAGAAAAAATGTCAAGTGTACAATAGATCATAGGAGAGGATTCAAAATATGTAACAATAACTTTTCATTTCAAGAAAGCCTATGTACCAAATACTGTGAACTATGTTGAAAACTGTGAATCTTTTCTTTGCTTCCTTATAGGTTTCCTTTTGTGCTCTGGTGCTCTGGTATAGACTTTTTATTTTGTTCTTTTGCCCCATTTCCTTTCCCCTACTTGCCCCCCCAGGGCTACAATTAAGCGAGGAAATATTTATACATAGACTCAAAATTTCTTATAGAACATCCCATCACAGTCATACGCCACAACTTCAACTATTCCCCAGTTGATGGCCTTTCCTCAATTTTCAATTCTATGCTACTATAAAAAGCTGCTATAGATATTTTTGTACAAATTGGATCCTTTATCTTTGCTGTCTTTGGGATACAGACCTAATAATCGCATTTCTGGGTTAAAAGTTTTGTATAGTTTTATAGTCGTTTAGAGAAAGTTCCAAATTGTTTTCTGAAATGGTTGGAACAGTTCACAACTGCAGAAGCAGAATGTTAGTGTCACCATATTTCTACATCCTCTCCAACATTTATCATTTTCTTTTTATGTCATATTAATCAATCTGATGGGTGTGAGGTGGTATGTCAGAGTTGTTTTAATTTGTATTCCCTACTCAGTAGTGATTTAGAGAAGTTTTTTCATGAGGCTATGGATAGCTTTGATTTTGTCTTCTGAAAACTATCAGTTCATATCCTGTGACTATTTATCAGTTAGAGAAGGGCTCATTTTTGTTTTTATGGATTTTTTGGTAAATTAATTCTATTAGAGAAATGAAGTCTTTATCAGAAATTTGATGTAAAATTTTCCCAGTTTCATAATTTCCTTTCAATTTTGACTGCATTAATTTTGTTTGTCTAAAGCATTTTTAATTTAGTCCAATCAAAATTAGCCATTTTACATCCTGTAATGCTCTCTATGTTTTGTTTGGTCATAAACTCTTTCCTTATCCGTATATCTCACATGTAAATTATTCCATGTTCCCCTAATTTGCTAATAACATTACACTTTATTTCTAAATCATGAATCTGTGCCTAGCTTTTGTGAAACTACTTTCCATTTTACCCAGAAGCTTTTGTTAAAGGGTGAGTTATTGATCTCAATAGTTGGATATTTTGGTTTATAAATCACTAGATTGCTGTGATTATTTACTCTAATAATTGGGTACCAAATCTATTCCACTCTAGTACCAGGTTGTTGTCATGATGACCATTTTGTAAAATAGTTTGAAATCTGGTACTTCTAGGCTCCCTTTAAATTTTTTTCATTGATTCATTCAATATTATTAATATTTTGTTTTCCTCATGAATTTTGTTATTATTTTTCCTAGCTCTATAAAATAATTTTTGGTAGTTTGATTAGTATTGAACTGAATAAGTAATGTAGATAAAACTATAATTTATATTATATTCTCAGTTTATCCATGAGTAATTAATATTCATCCATTTGTAAAAGATCTACCTGTATGTGAAAAGTGTTATTAATTGAATTCATATAGTCCTTGTATTTGTGTTAGCAGGCAGACTCCCAAGTGTCTTACGTTGTCTGCAATTACTTGAAATAGAATTTCTCTTTCTAGCTCTTCCTCCTGGGATTTGTTTGTAATATCTAGTAATGTTGATGATTTATATAGGTTTATTTTATATCCTACAACTTTCCAAAACTAGGTTTAATTAGATTTTCTAAGGTTCTCTATACCATCATCTCATCTGAAAAGAACGAAATTGAGTTTCCTCATTGATGTGTTTTCCAGAACAGTAGCAGTTTTTTCCTGATGAGATAGTTCATATTTTCTTTATTATTTTCACTTCTTTTGTGTTTCTTAATATTTCATGGAGTCATTAGCTTCCATTTTAAGTTTTAAGGAATTATTTTCTTTAATGAACTTTTGTATCTTTTCCCATTTGGCCATTTCTATTTTTTAAGGTGTTCTCTTAAATATTTTTCATATTCTTTTACCAAGCTGTTGTCTTTTTAGTATTTCATTTCCTTGCTCTGATTTTTTATTAAATTTTTCTCTCCCCATTATAGCACCAAGATGGTAGAGTGAGAACTTGTACTCACCTAACCTCTAGAACAAACTCCTTCAGACAGTTCTAAAAAGAGAATCTGAACAAATTTTAGAGTGGCAGAACACAATAAGAGAGTGTGGCAGATTTCTAACCCAGGACAGACTGGAAAGTCAATGGAAGGATCTGTTGCAGGGGGTTGGAGTAGCACATAGCACACAGGCTGTACCAGCACAGATCCCACCATAGCAAAGTAGGAAGCCCCAGGTGCTCTGAAGCTGCAGCACTGTGGATTCTCAAGCATATCAGTTCAGGACGGGAGTCCAGTAGAAGTAAGCAAAAGAGAAGCTCCGAACCCAGCTAACTGCAGCAACCACTCCTGAGACTATCAGCCAGCAGATTAAATGTCTGTAAGTCACCTTCTTGAACTTCTGGAAGCCAAGATGCCAAAGTATTTTATAATTACTGTCTTCCTCCCCTTCTTGATCTTGAAGAGCACAGAGAATATTTCCATAGGAAAAAATCCTGGAACAGTAGGATAAGTCAAAGAAATAAACTGTCTCAGCCCATGTAGCTAGGAAAATTGCAAAGGGGGTCCTCTTGCTGTGGCTGAAGGGGACCAGTGCAGGACCAGAGCTGTCCCAGACAGCCCCACCTCAGTGAACCAGGAGGAGATTCTGAGCCCTAGGGATTGGAGCCCACAGTCATCAACACCAGGATGCCAGATGTACCTCAGCATCGCAGGGGAATTGGGGAGACAATAGCCCAGACAGGTCCACCAATTGCTGAGCTTACCCATGCTCTAGCTCAGCAGAAGAGACCTCCTGTGGACAGACCACCCCTACCCCATACTTAATGCAGCTAGTTCCAGAGCAACTCCAGGAAAACCCAGAAAGACTTCTGTTGGTCTCTGCTTTGACACACCAGCTAGCTCAGCACCAGGTAAGCTGCAGCAATTTAGCTTCTAGCTTAAAGAACCAAAGGTCACAACTCACAAAGCTTCGAGTTCTAGGCACAAGAACCATGAGACAGAGCCCCCTGTGCTCCACAAGCAGAGATCCACTTTAAAAGCCAGGAAAAGCATGATCATCATGAGCAAGAAGCAAATCAGAAAATATGAGACCATAGAATCTTTCCATGGGGACAAGGACCAAAACATGAATACCAAAGAGGTCATCATTGAGACTGTACTCCCATCTGAAACTTCAGAAGGTACTATGAACCGGTCTTAAACCCAAAGAACATGTTTTGAAGAACTCAAGAAAGATTTTAAAAGTCAAATTAGGGAAGTAGAAAAAAACTGACTAATGATTTTTAAAACATGAAAAAAAGAATTCACTGAAGAGAATAGCTCCTTGAAAAGGAAAATTGGACAAATGGCAAAGGAGATGCAAAAGTTAACTGAAGAAAACAATGTATTAAAAATTAGAATTGAGCAAGTAGAAGTGAATGACTCTATGAGACATCAAGAATCAGTCAAACAGAATCTAACGATTGAAAAAATAGAAGAAAGTGTGAAATATCTAATTGGTAAAACAACTGACCTGGAAAATAGATCCAGGAGAGAAAAATCTAAGAATTATTGGTCTACCAGAAAGCCATGATGAAAACAAGAGCCTGAACAATATCTTCCAAGACATCATCAACAAAAACTGCCCAAAGGTCCTATATCTAGAGGGCAAAATAGTCATCGAAAGAATCCACCATTCACCTCCTGAAAGGGATCCCAAAATGAAAACACCAAGGAATATCATCACCAAATTCCAAAACTATCAAGTGAAGGAGAAAATAATGCAGTCAGTCAGAAAGAAACAATTCAAATATTGAGGAGCTACAATTAGGTTCACAGACTTTGCATCTTCTACACTGAATGATTGGAGGGATTGGAATGTGATATTTTGTAAGGCAAAGGAACTTGGATGACAACCAAGCATCAATTACCCAGCAAAACTGAGCATAATATTTCAGGCAAGGAGATAGACATTCAATGAAATAAGGGATTTCCAGACATTTCTAATGAAAAGACCAGATCTCAATAAAAACTGATCTTCAAGCACAAGTCTCAAGGGAGGCATAAAAAGATAAAAAAAGGTTTTTTTTTAAAAAAACTTGTTATTTAATATGGGAGAATTGTTTCCATCCCTATAAGGGAAGATGATACTTGTTAATATTGAGCATTGTATACTTACTATGATATTTAAAAGGGATATACATGGAAGGAATGGGTATAAATTAAATGATGTGATGATAAAAATATGCTTTAAGTGTCCAAAGGCATTGTAATGGAAGATGTGAAAAGGAGGAGGCAGAGAAAAGTAAATTACATCATAGGAAGAGGCACAAAAACATATTACAGCAGAGGGAAAGAGGGGAGGGAGATGAGCATCATTTGAGATTTACTCTCCTCTGATTGGTTCAAAGAGCGAACAACAAGCTCAAGTATAGAAATCTAACTAGTTCTATAGGCTGTAGGAGGGGAAAGGGGAAAGAAATGGGAGAGGAGGCTAAAAGGGAGAGAAAAAGTAGTTAGGGAAAAGGGGAATAAAAAGGAGGGGGGCTGAAAGAAGGGAGGGAAGACTGATGGAGGTGGTGGCCAAAAATTAAAACTATTGCAGAGAGGAAGGGAGAAGGGAAAACTAAAAGCATAAAGGGGGGAAAGAGGATGGAGGGAAAGATACAATAGTTATCATAACTGGGAATATGAATGGAATGAGTTCTCCCACAAAACAGAGGTGGATAGCAGAATGGATCAAAAACCATAATCCAATAATATGTTGTTCATAAATTTTCTTCTCCCATTCATATTTGATTTTGAAAATAATATTTTAGATCTTCCAGGAATATTCATTGGGCTTGTGCCCAATTCATATTTTTCTTTCATGCTTTGCTAAAAGTGGTTTTGACATCATTGTCTTCTCAGTTTATGTCTTGATACTCCTTGTCACCATACTAGCTTTTTACGGTCAGGTCTTTTTTTCATTATTTTCTAATTTTTTCAGAATATTTCTTGACTTTGAACTTCATGTTAACATTGAGTTTTGTTTCTGGTTTTGGGGGTTGAGGGAGAGTCACTTTCCGAGATTCAGGCTTTTCTATTCTGCTGTTTTCAAAGCTGGTTTTGAGGATTTAGAAGTTTTTGATGTTTTAAGGTGGTGTGATCTAGGGAGAGATATGACCCCTGCTTTCTTGTATTGAGATCTATTCCTTAACTAGGAAGAGTCTCTGATCCATTGCAATCTCAAGTGATACTGCTCCTCAGGCCCCTTCACTGTCATGTCTGAAATTTTCCTGCCCTTGAACTATACCCTGGAAGTGGGCATAGTGACAGTCAATGGACTTGCCAAACAACCTTTTGGCCTGTGCCTAGTGCTAGCCCAGGGGCTCCTGTAATCTCTTTGTGACTAATTGCCTTACCATCTCTGGATTGAGAGCTCCTGAAGCTGTTGCTTTTGTTGCTGTCCCCATTACCAAGTCCCACCATTGTGTTTCATCCATGTATGCTCCAGGTCAGCTTCCACCCCCATGCCACATTTCTCTTCTGACTTCCTAAACTGTCTTGGGCAGGAAAAAAATATCCAGTTTTTGCCTTTTGTTGGCTCTGCCCCTCCACAGTTTGATTGAAAGAATTATTTTGAAGTTGTTTGGTGGGTTCAGGGAACTTGACTGTAGTGCTTCCTCTACTCTGCCATTTTGACTCCACCCAAATCTGTATACTGGCATTTCTTAAGGCCAGACAAACCTCTGTGAGAACATGTGTGTATATGTGTGTGTGTGTGCACGTGTGCACATTATATTTATTTATACAAGCAGTAATAGCAAGTAAATGAAACATCCTTCATTCCACACAGCTTGACAAACATGAAACTATGCTTGACACTCTACCTTAAAATAAATTCTTGGAATCTCTAAGAATATTTATAAATAGAAAGGATAAGAGGTGAGGATTCCTCCTGAAATCCATCATATTGGAACCCATCAAGTGGACCTTTAATATACCATTCTCATCATCATTAGACTGATTAATCATGTCGGAGTTCATGCAAGAGATAAACATCAGTGTACAAAAGACATGACAAAGCTTGTCTTCAGTAACTGATTCGATATGTGAACAACATATAGAATAGAATATTACAAATAATTCTAAAAATGTCATTTTTCTGACTAATATTTTTTAAAGTATCTTATTTCTTCCTAGTCCTCTCTTGATCTTAATAGACTGCAGTTATGTTTGAAATCAATAGTTTTTGGCATATCTGGGTTAAGGTTATACTTGGAATTTACAAGACTTGTCATTCTCTAACTTTCTTCTATATTTCATTATATCATCCCAGTTATAATTAGTTGTCTGGTAAAATTAAGAACAGCCTATTTCAGTGAATGCTCATGAGAACATTTAGCAACTTTGTGTTAAGATGACAGCTTGAAGACAGAAAGAATAATCCAGCTTTGTGAGTGAGAGCAAGGGAAATACCTAATCCTATCTAACTCAATACTTTGGCAGTAAGTTTAGAGTTTCTAATTTTTTTCTGTAGTTATTAATCACAAAGCACACATTTCTTGTCAGGAGACCAGCAGCAGTTTGATGGCATATCTGTCTCTGCCAGAATGATTTGAACTGGCCTGTCTTCAGAGCTCTGACTCCCTAGAAACTTTGCCACTGATGAGAGTTGATTCAGCTGAATGACTTGACATTCAGCTTGTCAGTGAAAGCTATTTTAATCAGGAAGATGCATTTGCCTTCCAAGTGCTGAAACTAACACAGTTCAGCTCAGACACAAGGCTTACTTGGTTGGTATATGTGTGTAGAAAAATGGACTAGAAAGATCAGTGTCTTTCTTTATTGTCTCTGCTCATTTTTAATGTTGATTTTTCTTTTCCATGAAAAGATGAGGAAAATGGGGAAAAAGGAAAATCGTGGGAGAAAGGACAAGAGAAGCAGCTGAATGGCAGGAACTTTTCAATGAAGAATGAGATGAAATAAAAGTTTGATGAAAACTTGCTGGCGCAGAGATCTATTCTTTGTACACATTTTGTACTTTGAATCTTTTATTGCTTTCTACCTTTCTTAATTCAGAAAATAATAGCACATGTATAATGACACACACATACACACGTGTGTATGTGACATGAAAGTTTGTAAAGCATTACTTTATTTGTTTTTCTCAACTGTTTTGTGGGCTTCCAGATTTTCCTGATGAAATGGAAATAGAAAATTTGATCTCCAAATACAAGACTCAAGAGAGGCATAAAAAGGTAAAGAGGAAAGAAAAAACGAAACAGAACATGTCCTTCAACTACATTGTGGGCAAAGTAATTGCTATTGTTATTTTCAGCTAACAGATGTAACCGAGGCAGAGAGAAGTCAAGTGATTTTCCCAGGGTCACATAGTAAAGATGTGTCTGGGGTAATAAGGGAACTTCCATTTTCCTAATTCCAAGTCCATTGCACTATCTACTGAGCCACATAACTGCCTCCAATAAAATGGAGGCAAGAATTATAATTCCTAAAGCTTTCCTTAGAGGGAGTTTAAAGTTACAAACTTTTAATAAAAATATTTTGATATCTTTTTTATAGTCTAGAATTTCTCTTGGCATCCCTCCAACTTTGAAAATCATTCGTTGTCAAAAAAATTAAGAAAAAGAAGAAAGAGAAAAATGGTGAAGCAGATCAATATATAGAAGAATAATGTTCTAAAATGTTTCAAATTCATGGACTAATCACTAGCTTTTAAAAATCGTATTGATTTTCATGCAATAAATGTGGATAGAAATCAAAGATTTTCCTGACAGGTGTCATTTGAGTAACACTGTTCTCTCCATCTGTTCGGTCATCTCTGATCTTTTTGGTCTACCTTCTGAGGATTAAGACACTTTTGTTTATGTTTGCAAATATGAGATGCATCACACACTTTTGTGAGTTTCCTAGTATATTAAAAGTTGGACACTTCATTCTCTGGGACAATGCCCCTTTAATTTACATCCAAATACACTACGAATATAAACATAATGAAACAAAAATTAAGTTAGTATCTCTCTCTGGTGGAATATTGTTGGATATATACATCAGAAACTAAAAACATTTTCATGTAACATCCATACTTACAATGTAACATCATATATTCCTTTTAATTCAATAAATATTTTTAAAGCTTCCACTGTGATCACATCACTGTGCAGACATGTGGATTCAAACACAAAAATAATACAGCCTGCTCCCTTGAAGAGTTTATATACTACTGGGGACACAAAACTTGTAGAAAGATATATAAACAAATGCAGCATCATTGAGAAGTGAAAGAGTACAAATAATGGAAAGGATCAGGGAAGATTTTACAGTAGTGCTTTCATTTGAATTGAGGTTGAAAGAAGGTAAGGCATTCTGATTGGTGGAGACAAAGGAAGGACTAAAGAATCATATCCTTGATAAATAAATGAATAATCCTTGATAAATACCAAGGACCAGGTAGCATTGACATAATAGAATGAAAAAAAAAACTTGGATTTGGAAATACCAGTTCTAATCCCAGTGCTGTCACTTATTAACTGAATGATCTTGGGCAAGTCACTTAACTTGGCACTAGATAGAGTGCTGGGACTGAAGTCAGACACCTAGTAGCTGTGTGTCCCTGGACAAGTCATTTAACCTATGTTTACCTCAGTTTCTTCAACAGTAAAATGGGGTTAATATTATATATAATTGATCTATCTTCCACATTTGTTGTAAGGATCAAATGAGCTGATATTTGTAAAGTGTTTACTTAGTAGAATTCCTTGGTATGTAGTTGCTTAATAAATACTTGTTCCCTTTCTTTCCTCCTTAATTCCCTGTCAGTGTCTTCATCTATAAAGCAGTTTAATATTTTCACCTCTTACTTCAAAGTGATATTTTGAGGATTAAGTTTGATCATAAATTTAAATTTCTCTTTTATGCTACAAAATGTTATACATTATAAATGCATATATGTATATATACACGTAAACATGTCTATATCTATGTATCTGTCTATCTATATATATGTTAGTGATAAAATAAAAACTCTGTCAGTGGATTTGTGAATTCATCAGTGAACATATTTTTCCAGTAGTCTTCCATCTACACCTTTTCATCTCTTGTCCCCGTTATCCTCTAAGTCAGAGGGTGGGGAATTTGTGACCTCGAAGTCACATGTGACCCTCTAGACCTTCAGGTGTTGTCCTTTGACTCAGTCTAAATGTTGCAGAACAGATCCCCTGAATAAAAGGATTTGTTCTATAAAACTTGGACTTAGTCAAAAGGTCCCTCAAGGACTTAGAGGGCCACATGTGACCTCAAGGCTGCAGGTTCACCACCCCTGCTCTAAGTCCTTGATGAATATCCAGGTGCTTGGGGCCTCCCACCAGATTTCATGACTCTGAATGAGAGACCAATTAGGAAGATTTTGCAGTAGTCTAACCAATAGTTGTTGAAATTTCAACCAGACTGGTGGCAATGTGGAGAGGAAAAGAAGGATGTGAGAGATGTTGTAGAGGCAAAATCAGCAAAACTTAGCAAATGATTACATATGTATGGTGTGTGAAAGTGGGAAGCTGAAACTTACAATGAGGCTGTGATCCTGAGTGATTGACACCATGCTAATATCCTTGTCACACCAGTTCACTGGTCTTGGCATTAGTTTATTTTTTATATCTTTTTGTGCTTAATTTGTTGCTGCAGCCTACTTGTTAGCACCCTCATCTTTCCATTGACCTCTGAGCAAATGGAAAAACCTAGTTCTTTAGAAATGATCAAATTCCATATTTTGTAATCATACATCACCAAGAAATAATAAACAAGTGAGAGTAACAATTATTAGATCATGAATTCCTTGAGAACAGGGACTGTTTTTGCCCTTCCTTGTATCTCCAGTGCTTTGTAAAGTCTCTGGGCACATAGTAGGTGCTTTCAACATGCTTGTTTACTTATTAATAATAACTAAATATTAACAGTTTAATTTGGGCAGTCCTCCCTCCATCAATAAAGAATGAAATTTATAATTCAAATTGTTTTCAGTATACCATTGATGTCTGTCTGTCTATGTATCTGTCTATCCATCTATCTATCTATCTACCTAACCACTTTCTCTCCACCTATCATATGATCAGCCTGGTGATGAACATCTTCAAAGTTATCCATCAGTTTAAGTCACCTTATTAAAAGACACTGCTAAACTTTTGAATTCATGCTTTTATCTATCTTTTATACATATCTTTTAAAAATCTGAGTTGGTTAGTGATTTTAGGAAAATTAATTTGAAAATTTTTCTTGTGACCCCTCTAGTCTCAATGAAGTGAAATCTAGATTGTCTCCTTATATTAGGGTCTATTATTCATCCTGTTTGTTATTTACACTTTGGATATCTGTGGAAAAAGTCATAGATGTTATGTCTTGTTTTCATTTCGGTTATTGTCTCTTTCAAATGATTACTTCTTTTCTGATGTTTCTTGTTTGGAATAATCTACCAGACTTGGTAGATTTTTATGGACAGTTTTCTCCTTACCCTTCAATTCCATTGAGGACATTAAATCTACTTTTCCTACCTTTGTAATTATAGCCATTGACTGAGATGATGAAACACCTAGGGTTTTCTTTTTATATTTCAGATGAAATCATGCACAGCTCAAGATTTAGAATGTATTTATGGTCCCATTTATAGCCTACATATTTTCAGTGGAGGTACCATTATGATAACAGAAGCTTCCTTACATATGAGGGTAGGAATAGAAATGGTAACTATATGTAAATATTTTCAAATTTAGTAAGAAATTTCCTTTTCCAACAGACTTCTGAAATCAGACATTTTAATAAACTAGTTTTGAAAAGTTGTAATACCAAAAATAGTACTAACACATCATTCAAAAATACCTAAGTAATCCAAGATACCTCCACTGTAGCTATTGGTCAGTAACATTTGATTTTTGGGTAGTGTTAATGAAATAATTTGGTGACTCCTGGGTCATGTTACCAATATAACAGAAGACTAGAAATCTTCAGTCTTCTCTACTTAAAACAAATCTCTACACAGTAATTAGGCAAAATAGGTAGAACATTTGCATCTGTATCCGTAGGACAAGACCCAAGAAACCTAGCATCAATGACCTTACAAGTACAGGAAACACTAATCCTTAATAAGTTCACTCTGCTCCTCATCACCAGCCCTGTCTCTTTGGCATGGCAAAGAACCCAGTGCACCACCTTGTTCTCTGGAACCAATTGAGCATTTTCCTTACTGTGTTGCAGTGTCTCCAGTCACACACTGTCCATCATTCTGCAAATAGTCAGTAGGCCTTAACTCTTTCCACTCACTTGTAGAAGAAGGAGAAATATGGGAAGGTCAAAACCTGCTCTTTCTGGGGTGGTGGCACTCAAAGAACTGAAAAGCACAGGGAACAATGGAAGGGGACTAAGTGTGTGGGGAGCTGCCCACAGGCTGGAAAGAAGGGGAACTAGCATCTAGCTAGGATCAGCTCTGTTCTCCCAGAGACCTCTTGGTGCAGGGACTGAGGTCAATGAAAAGTGAATTCCACAAAATTTCACAAATTCCGTGGGAGGAAGCTGAGCTAAGTTTGAGGTCCTTGGGGTACTGTCATCCAAAGGAAGGGAATAAGTAATTGAGAAATAAGTGAATATAAAGAAAAAAATACTAAAATTACCAGATATCAAGAGGAAGAAAACAGTTAACTTAGAGCAAAAACAGATAAATAGGGAAAATATTGAAACAGAAAGGACAATAGACACTAAGGTATCTAAATAACTACAAGCATCTCTAAATAAATATTGAAAGACAAAAGAAATTGAACCCAAATCTGATGAAACAGAGAACTTTGCTGATTTCAAAGAGAACTTGGAAATGCATCAGAATGTTCTTGAATGGGGGGTGGGGTGGAGCCAAGATGGTGGAGTGAGAGCAACTACTCACTTAAGCTCTCAGACAAACTCTCTCAGATACCTCTAAAAAGAGAATCTGACCAAATTTTGGAGGTGAAGAATCCAATAGGAGACAGATTGTGGCAGTTTCATAGTCCAGGACAGACTGGAAGATTGTCAGGAAGAATCTACTCCACGAGGGTGGAGGAGCATACAGGCCACAGCACAGCATCCCTGCCACCTCACAGCTGAACAGGAAAGTCCACTGTGGTTTGAGGAAGTGGCAGCACAGTGGGATGGCAACTCAGGGTGAGAGTCAAGCAGAGCCATGGAAGGTGGACCAGGTATCTGCAGCAGCTGCGCTGGGACTTTCAGCACACAGATTAAATGTCTGTAAGTCACCTATTTCAGCTTCCAGGAGCAAAAATGGCAGAGTGATAAATGCTCTCTCATTCTTCCCATATTGATACTGAAAGAACCATAAAATATTTTCCCAGAAAAATCCTGGATCAGTGAGATCAGCAGAAGGGGCAAACAGTCTCATAGCACATGAGGCTAGGAAAACAGCAAAGGAATATTGCCTGTACAGTGACTGATGAACAGAGCTGTCCCAGACAGCCATAGCTCCAGGGGTGAGGAGCCTCACACTAGGATGCAGGTGTGACTAAGTGCTCCAGGGGAAACAGAAAGACACTACAGCAGCCAGGATCTTCAAGCACTGAGTTTGCCTCTGCTCTAGCTCAGCTGAGCAGATCTCCTGTGACCAGACCACACCTACCCAACACTTAACAAACTAGCTCCAGGGTGAATCCTGGGAAACACAAACAGATTTTACCTATCTTTGCTTTCTGAGCCAGTTCAGCATGAAGTTGTTTAGATGTAGAGGCCACAACACACAAAGCCTCACCATCATGAGCAAGAGGCAAAGGAGGAAGGAAAAGACCTTAGCATCTTTCTATAAGGATAAGGATCAAACCATGAATACCAAAGAGGCCAGTATTGAGACTGTACTCCCATCTGAAACTTCAGAAGAGACTATGAGCTGCCTGCATGCACATAGAGCACTCCTGGACTAGCTGAAGAAGCAAACAGAGGAAAAAATGGCCAATGATTTTAAAAGTATGAAAAAAGAATTCACTGAAGAGAACAGTTCTTTAAAAAGGAAAATTGAACAAATAGAATAGGAAGTACAAAATCTAACTGGGAAAATTGGACAAATGGAAGAGGAAGTAAAAAACTAACTGGAGAAAATAATTCCTTAAAAGGAATAATTGGACAGATGGAAAAGGAGATGCAAAAGTTAACTGAAGAAAACAATTTCATGAAAATTAGAATTGGACAAGTACAAGCTAATGACGCTATGAGACATCAATAATCAGTCAAACAAAATCTAAGGAATAAAAAGAGGAAAATGTAAAATATCTAACTGGAAAAACAACTGACCTGGAAAATAGATTCAGGGGGCAAAATATAAGAATTATTGGCCTACCAGAAACCATGATGGAAAAAAAGAGTCTGGACATTATCTTCTAAGAAATCATCAAGGAAAACTGCCCAGAAGTGCTAGATCCAGAGGGCAAAATATTCATCGAAAGAATCTATCTTTCACCGCCCGAAAGGGATGACAAAGTAAAAACACCAAGAAATATTGTTGACAAATTCCAGGACTATCAGATGGAGGAGAAAATACTACAGGCAGCCAGAAAGAAACCATTCAAATATCAAGGAGCTACAGTCAGCATCACACAGGACCTTGCAGCTTCTATGTTAAAAGATCAAAGGAATTGGAATATGATATTTTCTCAAGGCAAAGAAGCTGGAACTGCAATCAAGGATCAATTACCCAGCAAAATTGAACATAACATTTCAGTCAAGGAGATGGACATTCAATGAAATAAGTGATTTCCAGACCTTTCTGATAAAAAGAAAAGAATTCAATAGAAATTTCAATCTTCAAACGCAGGTCTCAAGAGAGGCATAAAAAGGTAAACAGGGAAATAGAAAACTTATTACTCAATTTGGGCAAACTATTTACCTCCCTATAAGGGAAGGTGATACTTGTTAATGTATAGAATTCTATATCAAATATGAAATATAAAAGGGATATTCAGAGATAGAGGGAATGGATATACAGTAAATGATACGATGGCAAAAATATGATTTAAACATGTGAAGTGATTGTAACAGGAGATGTGAAAGAAAGGAAGCAGAAAATGGTAAATTACATCAGAGGAAGAAGTACAAAATTACAGTAGAGGGTAAGAGGGGATGGTGATGAGCATTGTTTGAGAGGTATTGCCATCTTAATTGGTTCAAGGAGGGAACAACAAACTTAATTAAGTATATAAATCTAACTAACTCCATAGGTAGTAGAAGGGGAAGGGAGAAAGAAAAGGGAAGGGAGGCTAAAAAGGAGGGAAGAGGTAGTAAGAGTAAAAGGTAGTAAAAGGGAAGGGGGCTAAAAGAAGGAAGGGAAGACTGCAGGAGGTGGTGGTAAAAAATTAAAACTCTATTGTGGAGGGGAAGGGAGAAGGGACAACTAAAAGCACAAACAGTGGGAAAGACGATGGAGGGAAAGACATGGATAATAATGATAACTGTGGATGTGAATGGAAGGAATTCTCCCATAAAATGGAGATGGATAGCAGAATGGATTAAAAGCCATAATCCAATAATATGTTATATGCAAGAAACACATGTGAAAAAGAGGGATGCACACAAGGTAAAGGTAAAAGGTTAGAGCAGAATATATTGTGCTTTAACTGATGTAAGAAAATCAGGGGTAGCAATCCTAATCTCAGACAAAGCAAAGAAGAAATAGATCTAATCCAAAGAGATAAGGAAGGAAACTATACCCTGCTAAAAGGTGCCATAGAATATGAAACAATATCATTACTAAATATGTATGCTCCAAGTGGTATAGCATCCAAATTCTTAAAGGAGAGGTTGGGGGAGTTGAAGGAAGAAATAGAAAGCAAAACTACACTAGTGGGGAACCTCAACCTCCTCCTCTCTGAACTTGAAAAATCTAACCTCAAAATAAACAAGAAAGAGATTAAGGAGGTAAATAAAACTCTAGTTAAGGTAGATATGATATATCTCTGGAGAAAATTGAATGAAGATAGAAAGGAATATACCTTTTTCTTAGTGGCACATGGCATATATACAAAAGTTGACCATATACTAGGGCATAAAAACCCCACAATTCGGTGCAGAAAGGCAGAGATAGTCAATACATCTTCCTCAGATTATAATGCAATAAAAATCATATGTAATAAAAAGTCATGGAAAGATGGATCAAAAATTAACTGGAAACTAAATAATCTAATTCTAAAGGAGTGGGTTAAACAACAAATCATAGAAACAATCAACAACTTCATTCAAGAGAGTTACAACGATGGGACAACCTACCAAATCTTATGAAACATTGCAAAAGCAGTTTTTAGAGGAATTTTTTTTTTATCTTTGAATGCCTACATGAATAAAATAGAGAAAGAGAAGATCAATGAATGACTTGGGCAGGCTGTTGAAAAAACTAGAAAAGAGAACAAATCAAAAATCCCCAAGTATCAAATTAGAAATACTGAAAACCAAAGGAGAGATTGAAAGAACTGAAATTAAGAAAACCATTGAACTAATAAATAAAAGTATGAGTTGATTTTATGAAAAAACCAATAAAATTGATAAAACTTTGATCAATTTGGTTAAAAAAATGAAAGAAGAAAGCCAAATTACCAATATCAAAAATAAAAGGGGTGAACTCACCTCCAATGAGGAGGAAATTAAAACAAAAATTAAAAATTACTTCGTGCAACTTTATTCCCATAAATTCGACAATCTAAATCAGATAGATGATTATTTTATAAAATATAAATTGCTCAGATTAACAGAAGAGGAAGTTGAATACTTAAACAACCCCATCTCAGAAAAAGAAATTGAACAAGCCATCAATGAACTCCCTAGGAAAAATCTCCAGGACCAGATGGATTTACAAGTGAATTCTACCAAACATTTAAAGAATAGTTAATTCCAATACTACATAGACTATTTGGGAAAATTGGGGAAGAAATTCTTTATATGATACAAATTGGTTTCAATGCCTAAACAAGGGAAAGACAAAACAGAGGAAAAAATGATAGAGCAATTTCTCTAATGAATATAGATGCTAAAATTTTAAGTAAGATTTTAGCAAAAAGAACAGAGCAACTTATCATGAGAGTAATACATTATGATCAGGTAGGATTCATACCAGGAATTCAAGGCTGTTTCAATATTAGGAAAAGTATTAGCATTATTGATCATATCAACAACAGAAACCACATGATTATCTCAATAGATGCAGAAAAAGCTTTTGACAAACTACAGCACCCTTTTCTATTAAACACACTGGAGAGCATGGGAATAAAGGGAACTTTCCATAAAATAACAAACAGTATCTATCTAAAACCCTTAGCAAGCATTATATGCAATGGAGATAAGCTAGATGCCTTTCCGATAAGATCAGGAGTGAAACAAGGAGGTCCATTATCACCGCTATTATTCAATATAGTACTAAAAATGTTAGCTGTAGCAATTAGAGAAGACAAAGTAATTGAAGGAATTAGAATAAGCAAAGACAAAACTAAGTTATCACTCTTTGCAGATGTTATGATATACTTAGAGAATCCAATAGATTCAAGTAAAAAACTACTTGACATAATATAATAAACAACTTGATAAAGTTGCAGGTTATCTTCGGCATTTCTATATATTAGTAACAAAGTCCAGCAGCAGGAGACAGAAGAGAAATCCCATTTAAAACTAGGGTAGACATTATAAAATATTTGGGCATCTAACTGCCAAAAGAAATCCAGGGACTTTAAGAACACATTTACAAGACACTTCCCCCACAAATAAAGTCAAATCTAAGTAAGTGGACAAAAAAAAAACATCAGTTGCTCATGGGCAGACTGAGCCAATATAATAAAAATGACAATTCTACCTAAATTAATTTACTTATTTAGCACCATACCAATAAAACTATCTGATAATTATTTTCTAGAGCTGGAAAAATAATATCAAAATTTATCTGGAAGAACGAAAGGTCCAGAATGTCAAGGGAACTAATGAAAATAAATATTAGGGAAGGTGGCCTAGCTCTACTAGATCTCAAATTATATTATAAAACAGCAATTATGAAAACCACTTGGTACTGCCCAGGAAACCTAAGGGTAGACAAGTGAAATAGGCAAGGTACTCAAGACACAGTAGTCAATGTATATAGCAATCTATTGCTTGATAAATCCAAGAATCCCAGCTTCTGGGATAAGCACTCACTGTTTGACAAAAAATGCTGGGAAAAACTGGATCAAAATGTCTAGAAACTAGGCATAGACCAATGCCTGACATCATATACAAGAATAAAGTCCAACTGAGTACGTGATCTGGTAAAGATTGATACAATAAACAAATTAGTGGAGCAGGGGTAAGTACATTTATCAGATTTATGGAGAAGGGAAGAATTTCTGACTGAAAAAGAGATAGAAAACATTATGAAGTGCAAAATGGGTAATTTTGATTATATTAAACTGAAAAGTTTTTGCACAACCAAAGCCAATGCAACCAAGATTAGGATGGGAGCAGAAAACTGGGAAAGATTTTTTGCAACTAATGTCTGTGATAAAGGCCTCATTTCTAAAATATATGGAGAACTGAGTCAAATGTACAAGCATACAAGTCATTCCCCAATTGATAAATGGTCAAAACATATGAATAGGCAATATTCAGAGGAAGAAATTAAAGATATCTGTAATCATATGAAAAAGTGCTCTAAATCACTATTGATTAGAGAGATGCAAAACAAAACAACTCTGAGGTACCACATCACACCAATCAGATTGGCTACCATTAGAGAGTCGTTAGATGATAAATGTTGGAGAGGATATGGGAGAGTTGAAACACTAATTCATTGTTGGTGGAGCTGTGAGCTATTCCAACCATTCTGGAGAGCACTTTGAAACTATTCCTAAAAATCATCTGGAGTGCCTTGTTGCCTCAATCAGGACTCTGCAATGAGGAGATGTAGAATTATGTATGTGAATTTGGGGAGTTGACGGCTATGCCAGTAGAATTAAAGCTATGACAGGTTCTACCATCCTATAAAGGCTTTGAGCACAGACCTAGTGGCAGAATAAGTCAGTTTTCAAAAAAGCCAAAATAACTAAGTACAAAGAATCTGACTCTGTGGTGAATTCTTTGGCTATGGCAACTCACAAAACAAAGGAAAACACAAAATGACTCCGTTCCATGTGGCTCCTTTCTGATTCTGCAGTGACTCTGACAGTGATAGTGAGAGTAGAAAGGGCTATGAATGTATTCAGTTTTTTATATTGTCTATAAATAGACAGATATAGACAGTTTTAAAAATATCTATAAAAGTAACTTAACTGTTTGCACTTTAAATGTGAGATACTATATCTATATACTACTGGTAAATCTATATAGTACTGGTGGAAATGAATCATGTCAAGATGGATATCTTCACTTTAAGTGAAACCAGAAGCAATAAAGAATTTGCAACTAAAAGAAAGGGTAGCTCATAGGTTTTTCTTTAAAAAGGGAGTAAGTGGAGTCAGTTTAATTATGTGTCCAAAGGCAACAATAAATCATCTACAAGCATCTCCAAGTACCTACTATGTGCCAACCACTGTAATAGGTACTGAGATTATAAAGACATGAAAATATCACCTCGTGGGATACTTGGTCATCTCACAATGAAGGGATTATGATAGGCCCAAATATCATCATGATGATTAGAGGTGATATGTTTATTGTCTGTCCTTCATTTTGAAGAGAAGCAATAACTTCACAGGGTGATACCTTCCCTTGCACTTGAACTGGATTTAAGTGAGGCAGAGTTGCATAAAGTTATCAGCCTCATTCTCACTTTCAGAGACACTGAAGTCCAGTGGCAACACAAAAGTCAAGATAACTGATGATAACCAAGGGCACAATTGATGACTTTGGCATTTTCAATATCTGACCAAACAGGTGAACTCCATGGCACCTGTTTCAGCCATTTTTATGGCCATGGAAGCAAATTGTTCTCATTTGCCTCTTCCATCAGGAGAAGTCTTCATATGTTTGGGGTCAACATCCCCCTAACTCACTGTCACTGACTAATCTGAGGTTTGTTGGTTACCCTCAACCTTGTTTAGCCTCTCTGCTGAGATGTTTTACTAGAGTGTGGCTGCTGCACATGCTACAGCTTCTTGGAGCCACAGGTGAGAGTTTGAGTGATAGCTGGGATGTTGGTCCTCCTAAATACACCATGAACTTCCATGATATACCTACATCTGTTGCAAAGGATGAGGAAGCAGCATGAAGTGGTTAAGACCCTCCAAACTAAGTCAACAGACACTTTAATGTAACTTCATTGCAAGGGCAAGATAAAAAAACTCAGAAAATATGACTCAGGATGAAAAAAAAGAGTTCAAGGACTCATAGGTTGCTCAGAAAAGTTATTCTTGTATAAAAGGAATAGCATAGCATATTCTACTCTAATCTGTACCATGAGCACTAGATCTGCATCATTCACTTCTTGTTAGACATCTCCAACTGAATGTTATGTAAGCATGTCAATCTCAACCTTGTTGAATCCATAGTAGAATTCATTATTTTCTCTACTTTCCATAGCCTAAAACAACACCTTGATATTTCCCTATTTCTGAAGAGAATACATCATTTTTCTAGTCATCCGGGTTTGAAGCCTCTTTCTTATCTTTCAAATCTGTCAGGTTTTAGATCTTATTTTCTCCAACTTTACCACGTCTAGACCACCCTTACCCTTCTCCCTGAAATGAAAGCATGCTATTTCAAGCCTGCCTGACTTCTTGCTTGGACTTTTGCAATAGCCTTCTCATTACATTCATGGCTTTCAAACAGTCCCCTCTCCAATGCTTTCCAATTTTAAACAGAAATACTGGAAATTATCTTCTTAAAAGACAAGCCTACTCAAGAAACTTCTCAGTTTGACATTTAAAACTGTTCACAATCTGGGTAAAACCAATATTACCAGTCTTACTTCACATTATCAGCCACCTTCATGGGTTCTATAATTTAGGCAAACTGACGTATTAAATGGTCCCCTAAATTTATTAATCTGAACTTTCCCCTTTCTTCTTTTGCCCAGCCTATCCCCAATCTCTTGAATGCAACTGTTCCTCACCTGTGACACCTGGTTTCTTTCAAGGATTAGCTATGTGCCACCTCCTATGGGAAGCATGTCATGATCCTCTATTTGTCATTTGTCTCTCCTTTCTAAAATAATCATGTCTGCTTTTTTGCTTACATGCTCCCCCAGTAGAATGTACTAAAATTCTTGAGGGCAAGGTCTTTTCTTCATACTTTGTCTTTGAATCTCCAGTCTATAGGGACCGAACATGCAATTCATCTATATAGAGAATTCCTGGATAAGACAAATCTCTTTACTAATGTAGGCTTGACATTTCTATGCTACTTTTAATCTTAGAGAGTCGTGTAGAATCCCGAGAGTTAATTGACTTGCCCAAGGTCAGTCACATGGTCAGTATGTATAGGAAGCAGGGTGGGAACCCCAGTTTGCTTTATTTATTCCAAGTTTGATACGTTAGCCACTATGCTACATTGCCTCTAGGCATGAAATATAAATTTGTATTGTATCAGATTGAAGGAATAATATGATCAAATATAGAAATATTTGCTGATGATATTGGACTGGTTGAACCATAACATGGATTGATTACTGCAGGTCCTGAGATGAGCTCCATAATGACTTGTTAAAAAAAATTACAGTGTATTTTAAAGGCAGATGTTGCTCTTCAGTTATCTCAGTCATGGCTGACTCTTTGGACCTCATTTGGGGTTTTCTTGGCAAACATACTGGCATGGTTTGCCAGTCCCTTCTCCAGCTCACTTTACAGATGAGCAGCTGAGGCAAACTGAGTTAAATGACTTGCCCAGGATTACAGTCTGAGACAAGATTTGAACTCATGAAGATAAATTTTCCTGATTCAAACTCCTGAACTTTGTCCACTGCACAACATAGTGGTCCCTGAAGTCAGCTGTACCACTGTGATTATGAGAAATGTCTTTGCCTTTTTAGGCTTGGGTTCCCCCATGTTAAATAAGGGAGATGGATTAGAATCAGGGATAGTGAACCTGTGACCTTCTAATTTCTCGGGTATGGCTTTTTAATTGAGGCCAAGTTTGCAGAACAATTTTTTTTAAATTAAGGTTACTTGTTCTGTGAAGTGTGGATTCAGTCAAAGGACTACACTTGAGGCCCTAGAGGGCCACATGTCACCTCAAAGAAACAGGTTCCTCCCTCTGGACTAGATAACCTGATAGGTTTCTTAAGCTCTAAATCTATTAGTTTTTGAAGACTTGCCAAAATTTAATCTAATTATTCACAAAGGAAAAAATCCAAGTCATTTTTCTGGCTTCTGTGTAAGAAGCATCTGGAGAAAAGGACTTAAGTCCAATAAGGACAATGAAATCCTATAGGTGACTTAGAATAGTTTAGATTAGCGAAATAGATCAGGGGTTGAATTTGGGAAGAAGATATTTGGAAATATTTGAAGAGTATTTTTGAAGTCCAGTTATTGGTTCAGATTTTACCAGGGAGTTGAAGGAGGGGCAGGATCTCAGACAGTTAAAGAGGACAAAAAAAGATAAAGGAGGACACAAGAAATAACACCTGAAGAAGTAGACTCAAGAAGGATAAGGAGGAGAGAGAGGAATAAAAGACAGGTTAGGAAGAAAATTATGTGACTCTGGAGCTGTTGGAACCAAGGAAAGCAAGTTGAATAGGGTTGGTAAGCTATTAATAGGTGGTGATTTCCTATAAATGTTTTAACCAGGTGCTTAGCATTAAAATGTAAATACCCACATGCAGTAGGAGAAAAGAAAACAACAGCAAATCATAAGGCTGAATATCTTTACCAGTATAGAAAGTGGGGAAAGACTGTTCAATGATTAGCACAGATTTGAGTGCATCAAAGGGGATAAACAATCAGTATCCAAAATTATTCCAGAGCTAAAGACTATGCCTCCTCTTCCTGCCTAGAAGAAGAGAGCAACTCCTTAACAAATTCAAAAGGAGACTCAGAGAGATGAATTTAGCAGAGAGATTTCATAAATACCTAGAAGAAATGATGCAAGAGATATTAAAAATGAAAAAAAACTCTAGCGGATATAATTAAAAGGAAAATAAATAGTTAAAAGAGAAAATGGTAAGCTTTACCAAAGAATACTTGAATAGGCAAAACAGAAATCAGTGACTCCATAAGACTTCAAATATTAATAGAATAGAATCGAAAGATTGGAAAAATAGAACAAAGTAAAAGACATTTGATAAAAATAAGTAACTGATCTGAAAACAGATAAAGGGGTGATCAATTGAAATCTCTGGACTCTTTGAAAAAATTATTATATTATAATATAATAAAAATTATATTTCAGGAAATTTCATTAAATTGTAGAAAAAAGTCTGGAAATGAAAATTGCCAAATCTTAGAATTATTAGAATCATAGTGCAATAAAGGACCCAAAGAATATGCCAATTCACCTCTTAAAGAAAAAGTCCCAGGAATGGCATAGACAAAACTTTCCTCAATGAATAAAAGAAAATAATGCTACAACACCTATAAAGAAGCAAACCAAGAGCCCCTAGTCTAGAGAAATCCTTTACATACTACAATAAGTTTGTGTTCACATTTTCTGTTTAAACTTTTGAAATGTTGTAAAACTGTTCCTATACCTTAAGAAATTACAAAGAAATTTATTTCTTCTGAACTTTTAATGATAATATTTTGGGAAATTAAACGTACTCTGAAGCTTGGAGACGGAAGGTTATTAGAAGCCTAGATAGCTAACCCATAAGTGAACAACTTTCTAAAAAAATCAGAAGTTATTTAAAAATTAAAGGCAATTTATAGGTGTAATATAAAAGTTAAATTACTAAATAAACAAAGGTAACATAAAATACATAGGCTTAACACAAAAGGTACGGGCTACATGAAGAGTAGAACACATAATCAATAATTTGAAAAAAATAACTTCTTCAATAACGTGTAAAGGTATTTTATCATAAATAGCTCTTAAAATAATTAAACAACATATTTATATCCCTAAGTCCATCTGTGAACCGAAATAACATTGTGAGTTAGTTGCTAATTATATTTTAACAAGTTAAGCTTCATAAAAGTTAGAGAATTTTAGAGATTGCATGTTGTAACCACACTTACCTTCTTCTTGGATACATGTTTTCCTGATCTACGAAACAACTCTCTTGGAGTCACAGTCAAGATGACAGAGAAAAGGCAAAGATTGGGGTGAACTCTCCCAAGTCTCCCTCCCAACAACTTTAAATAATTTCAAAACAAATTCTGGAGTGGTAGAACACAGAAAAGGAGAGGGTGAAAAAATTGTTCAGCCCACAACAACTTTGAAGGTTGGCAGAAACATCTATTGCACCAGTGTGAGATTCAACGCAGGTCATGCCAGCAGGGTGCACCCCAATAAATTTGGTGCAGGTCCTAGGGACAACTGAATCAGTAGTGGCAATGGCTGCTTCCAGAGCTCTCAGTCCATAAACGGTAAAGGAGTTAGGCAACTGGTCAGGAGGAGATCATGGAAATCTCTTAGTGGACACAGGACACTGTTACATATTTTTAGTCATTTTTCCTAACATTTTACAAGTCAACGTATATTTCCCTATGGCAATTGTCCATCAAAAGATTTGGATCTTTGTTTATTCCTCATGAGATACTACTGTCCATTTTTCCATCTCTTATTGAGTTATTGGGAGGCTTTTACTCCCATGTCTGAGCAATCAGGGTGTGGTTTTCTCTTTGACTTCTCTAGAACACGTATGGATTGATGTTTGAAGATGGAATGAGTTGGATATTCACAAATTGTTTCATTTTTGTATTTGGGAAATAATATTCAAAATGTTTTACTGTTTTCAAGAACTCAGCAAAATTGTCAACTTTTGTTTATAATCAAGCCCAGTTAATTTTTTTTAACTTATTAGGTATGTAGCATTCCAGGGCATACTTGCTTCAGTCCCCCTCTTCTAGTAGTCTGTGAATCTGACCTCTCAAATTCCAAATTCAAAAGGTCTCTCTAATTTTCGATGGATTGTATATTGAATGAGAAATGGACTTACCCTGGTTAAAGTGTCCTACCAGCTTCAATCCACTTTTCTCATCTCTGAAAGCATTCCTTCTGCATGATTTCAGATATGTGTTTTTTATATTTTGCAGGAATCCAAATACTATGCCTTTAAGGCATACTGATCATCTACTTTTCTGCCACTGTTGAAAGGCTTCAGGTATATTTCTAACTGAAATGTTCCTTACAAAGTCATGGGCATGGTAACTCTTCTGAGAAAAGTCCTAACCTAGGTGTGTGGGTCTAATGTAATGTGGTATTGTACTTTATGATGTGGGGAAACATTAACATTTGTAGCTGTTTCTTGCTTTTCAAATGGATTTTTATTCTAAGTTAATTCTAATAATTTATCTTCAGATACTCTTTCATTAATTAACATCATTTTAAATCTATGAAGTATCCTTTCCTCCTCTGAGAGGTTTTTATAATCAGACTCCAATCACTTCCTGAGACCCCTATCCTATTAAGAATGTTAGAGCCTACATTCTCATATAATTTACTGAAAATTAATAAGGTTTTATCTTTCATTTCATGCCTTTTAGTTAATACTTGAAGGTATTTTACATTTGCAGTAGTATCTTATGAAATATCTTCAATACCTTTATTTCTTCAGGTTGTATTCCCTTAACAAAGTCTCTGTGTAACTTTGTCTGCACTGCAGAATACTGGCGCACTGAGCACCTTATCCTCATACAAACAAACACAATACTTAAACATTAAAGCAATCAGAATTATGTTATAGGGAGTGGTCCAATTAATAAAAGGAAAAATACAACAGAAAAAAGCTTTGTTTATGACATCACTTTCCCCTTCCTAAATTCTTGTGACATCATAAATTCCAAATGCTATGTACCTGCCAATACAAAGAAAACCTTCAAGAAATCTCAGGCAAATGTAAAATGTAGCCACTGCCTGTACTATTTTTCTCTGGGATGGTTCACTTTGCTTAGTCTTCCTTCTCATCAGCAGGTATGGAGTTCCCAGAGAGAGACCAGCATAACGACTACTATTCAAACTCTGTTAGGGTCCAAAGGATCCTGGTGGATGTGTTTATGTGTGTTTGTGTCGTTGTATGTGTCTGTAGGGGGTTGTGTGAAAATGAAAGTAATGTATTCCTATTACTTGCCACCGTAGCTTACAAAGCACTTATTAGTGTGTTTCCCAATAAGGTAAAACTAGCAACCATGATGTCAAGTGCTCAAACATAAAACAAAAGTAAGAAAATAGTATCATACTTTCTCAAAGCAAACTAGATTTGATAGTAATACATTATAGTCCATCTATAAACCAGCACCACATTCTTCTACCAATGCATCGACTATTCATTGAAGAGAGTGGTCATATTTATATGAACCAGTCAGGGAGGTCAATGGGAAAACTTATGTTCATGGGGGCAATGCATAACTCAAACTGAATGCCTTGATGTCCTTCATCCCTTCAGAAAATCTAATCAAATAAGGCTGTATCTTTGGTAGCCATTTTCCTTTTAGTCCACACAGTTCTTTTCAAAATATATAATTTATTTATTTTTCAGTTCTCAATATTCACTTCCAGAAGAATTTGAAATCAAAATGTTCCCCCCATCTCTCCCTACCCCCTGCCCCAGAATAGCATGCAACCCATCCAACCCTTCCTCGAGTGTGTCCTTTTTTTCACTACCCACCCTTCTTCCATCCCCCTTCCCCTCTATTTTCCTGTAGGGCAAAACAGATTTCTATACTCGGTTGCCCATACATCTTAATTTCCAGTTGCATTCTGAAACAATTTTTAACATTCATTACTAAAGCTTTGAGTTCCATATTCTCTCCCTTTCTCCCTATCCCATCCCCACTGAGAAAATAAGCAATTGAATATAGGTCTTAAATGTGTAACAATGTAAAATACTTCCATAACAGTGATATTGTAAAAGACTAACCACATTTCCCTCCGTCTTATCCTACACTCAATCCATTACATTCTCTCCACTGACCTGTCCTCCCACAATAGTGCTTTCTCCTGATTATCCCTTTCTCCAATTTGTTGTCCTATGCATTATCTTCCTTCTCCTATCCCCTTCCCCCCTGCCTTCCTGCAGGGTAAAATAGATTTCTATTGAGTGTGTGTTATTTCCCCTTAAGCCAAATCGCATGAGAGAAAAGTTTACTCATTTTCTTCTGTCTTCCTCTTTTTCTCCTCCATTGTAGAGCCTCCTCCTTCCTTCTTCCATTTCAGATGATTCACTACATTACACTTCTCTTTTTCTCCTACTCTCAGTACATTCCATTCAATAGTAAATTTTATTTTTTTAGGTATTCTCCCTTCACACTCAGTTCACCCTGTGCCCTCTGTCTATGTATATTCATACATTTCATACATACAAATATATATATATATATATATATACATACATATACATATACACACATACCCTCATGTACATATACATATATAGCATACACATATTTACATACTCATACATGCTTATACATATAATACACGTATATATATGCATATATATATAATATATATGCATATATATATTCTCTCTAAATATCCTAATAATGAAAAAGGTCTTATAACTTACAAATAACATCTTTCCATGTAGGAATGTAAACAATTCAACTTTACTGAGTTCCTTAAGGTTTCTTTTTAGTGTTTACCTTTTCATATTTCTCTTCATTCTTGTATTTGAAAGTCAAATTTTCTATTCATTTCTGGTCTTTTCAAAAAGAATGCTTGGAAGTTCTCCATTTCATTGAAATTCCATTTTCCCCCTGAAGTATTACACTCAGGTTTGCTGGGTTGGTGATTCTTGGTTTTAATCCTATGTTCTTTGACCTCTGGAATATCATATTTCAAGTCCTTTGATTCCTTAGTGTAGAAGCTGCTAAATCCTGTGTTATCCTGATTGTGTTTCCACAGTATTTCACTTGCTTCTTTCTGACTGCTTATAATATTTTCTCCTTGACCTGAGAATGATGGAATTTAGCTACAATATGCCTAGGAGTTTTCCTTTTTGGGGTCTGTTTCAGGAGATGATTGGTGGATTCTTTCCATTTCTATTTTACCCTCTAGTTCTAGAATATCAGGACAGTTTTCCTTAATAATTTCTTGGAAGATAATGTCTAGACTCTTTTTTTGATCATGGTTTTCAAGTAGACCAGTAATTTTTAAATTATTTCTCCTGTATCTATTTTTCCAGGTCAGTTATTCTTCCAATGAGATATTTCATATTGTCTTCTATTTTTTTGGTTTTGTTTTATAATTTCTTGGTTTCTCACAAAGTCATTAGCTTCCATCTGCTCCATTCTCATTTTTAAAGAACTATTTTCCTCATCAAGCTTTTGAACTACCTTTTCCTTTTGACCAATTCTACTTTTTAAAGCATTCTTCTCCTCATTGGCTTTTTGGACCTCTTTTACCAATTGAGTTAGTCTAATTTTAAAGGTGTTATTTTCTTCAGCATTTATTTGGGTCTCCTTTAGCAAAATGTTGACTCGTTTTTCATGATTTTCTGGCATCATTTTCATTTCTCGTCCCAATTTTTCCTCCACTTCTCTTACTTGATTTTCAAAATCCTTTTTGAACTCTTTCATGGCCTAAGACCATTGCACAGTTTTTGGAGGTTTTGGATGTAGAAGTCTTAACTTTTATGTCTTTCTCTGATGGTATGCTTTATTCTTCTTCATCTGAAAGGATGGAAGAAAATACCTGTTCACCAAGAAAGTAATCTTCTACAGTCTTATTTGTCCCCCCCTTTTGGGTATTTTCCTAGTCAGGTATAGACTTTTGAGTCCTTTGTCAAGTGGAGGATATACTCTAGGGAGAACTGTAAGTTTTCAGTTCCTCCAAGGTGGCACAATCAAGGGAGAGGATTTAACTCCTCTCCTGGCCTGCACTATGGTGTGTGAGCAACCACAGGAACTCTTTTCTGTCCTGGAACTGTGAGTAGAATTCCCTCTCCACCATCACTACCACTAGCACCAGTGTTCCTTTTCACCCCAGGACCTCCGCTCAAGGCTGAGATCCAGATCATCTTCTTGATACTTCCAGGATCTTTAGGCTGAGAGCTCTAAAAGTGGATGCTGCTGCTGCAGTTGCAGTGGCTGCTGCTGCTCTCGGGCTGGGGCTAGAGCCAGACCACACTCTCCTCTCACACAGGTGAAAAAGTTTTCTTACTGACCTTTGAAGATGTCTTTGGCATCTGTCCATTGAGAAATCTGGGAACCACAACTGCTACCCTTGATTCCATGCCCTGAAGCTTCTTTAGTCCTGTCCTTGCTGCTCCAAACCTGGTGCGGTAGACTTTTCCTGTTGGCCTTCCAGGCTGTCTTGGGCTGGAAATCTGTTTCACTTTGTCATTTTGTGGCTTCTGCTGCTCTAGAATCTCCAAGGCAGTAGGAGATACAAAATTAGAGGTCAACAGAGAAATTATAACAGGATAGATAGGTGTGAAAATCATCAGCAGATAAGAGGTAATTAAATCCCTGGTAGATGTTGAGATCACAAGTGAAGTAGGAGATCGTAAGAGGAATATAGATGTCATTCAAAAGAAAGATATAATTTAGTGCCATCTATGTGTAGGTCTATTTTAGCCCCTTCAGCTTCTCTAGAGCTATGGTGTTCAAACTATTTTTGCCTCACTGTTCTCTTGCTATGAAAATTTACTCCTTTTCTAAGGCTAAACTGATTTTAAAATTCACAATAACCCTTAGTAGAGTACTGAGAACATTGCTTTTGTCATCAAGTAATTCTCTTTAGGGAGAGAACTACTAAGTTTCCCCTTCTTTCTTTATTTCTTTATGTCTTTCTTCCCTCTCTTCCTTCTTCTGATGCAGTTCAGACTCTGGGAACCTCCTTGAACTCCCTTTGAATATTTCCACTTAATCTGGCCTTTCATATTCAAATATTTTGCCTTTGATCAAGCTTGGTCTTCCATTCTCTGTTACCTCTGGATTGCCCCACCTGCTTCCCACCCAAGTCCTCCATTGTCTGATATCTCCTGATTACCTCCAACTGCTTCCAACCCTTGATCAGTCACTCCAGTCCCATTGATGCCCTTCTTGGACTTCTCCTTAAGACCCTCCCTAAACCCCTCTTTCCATCACCCTAGACTACCAGACCACTTCTATAATCTTTTCTGTATTTAAATTCCATCTCACTTCCATGAAGGAGCTCAGATTCAATCCAGCTCAGACTCTGTTTAACTGAGATTCTATCTGGCCTGCTTGTGAATATAAACATTGCAAAGGCTTAGACTCCTTAAGAGTTAACCCAATATGGTGAATCTTTAATAAATTTTAACTTTCTTTGACTTTAAGAAGGCTCCATTCGAGCAGGACCCAGTGCGTTGGTAATTTGGGGTTCCCAACACCCCTGAACCTCAACATTTCTCTCCTCTCCTCCCTACCTCACTTCTTTCCTTCCTTCCTTCCTTTTTTCCTTCCTTCCCTCCCTGCTTCTTTCCTTCCTTCCTTTCTCTCTCCCTACTTTCTTTCTTCAAAACTGATAGACTTTCATTTTTCATATTTCTAAATTTAATTTCATTCTATGTAACAGAATACATTTTAAAAACAGTATTGTGATATCATAAAACATATCCTAAACTTTTTTTCAATGGAAAGTCGTGTGATTTTTTTATGGTCCCATTGAGATCATTCTGAAACCTTAAATCACATATTCAACAATGGGGTTTCCCAGAAGTTGGATCTCTTAGTTCCTGTAAACAGCTAGGGCTGTTGAACTTCTTGAAGAGGGCTGACTTAGAGCACTTCGTTATTATGAATGTGTGAATAATGTCCTCAGTTTTCCATTGCTCACTTTTATGGGGGGGCTGGTCTAGAATGAAGTATATTATGCAATGGTTTTGTCATGTATCAGTGAAGATATTAGCAGTCAAATGCTAAATAGGATCTGAGGAAATGAAGAAGAAAAAAATGACTTACTATATTTACCCTGAAACAAGATTCAATCTGCCACTGTATTTAAAGCTATATTTTTCATTATCTCACAAGCATATGTTGGAACCACTACAGATGATGAAGTTAGCTGCTGGGCAGAGTTATCATCAAGGTTTTCCATCTTTATTTTAATAAGAGGAACTAGTAAATTGTTTGTGACCTTTGTCAAGGGCTTCCTGGAAGAGAAAAAAAAATCTAGCCATAGAAACACTAGCCTGGAGCCCTGCTGAATATTCAAAGCCCCTTTTTCAGGATAAGATGAGTTTTTAAACAAAGCTATTGTCTGATGGCACCCAGTTTAGAAGGAAAGGACAAAATAAAAACCTAAAGGCAAAAAGCTGCTTTAATTTTTGTCTTAAAAAATCCTTATATAAATATTTGCTGTAATCATAGTTACTTTGTAGTTGATATGGAAATATTGTTCACAAGAAATATGCCACTAAATAGAATAATAGGGCTTTTAAAATAGCATGATTTTAAAGAAAGAATACTTTCTGTCCTTCACTGTTAGGTATCACCACTTTTCAGCCATTATATATTAAGGAAAATAATTACAAAATTCTGCAATTTGCTTAATTTTCAGATAAATAATGCCTTCTCCATATTTGTCACAAAATTACAGAATTTTAGAGTTGAAGAGGATCTCATTTTAGTCTTTGAAAACTCATATTTAAGGTAGAGTTAACATCTCAGAATACAAGCCACAGCACAGTTCCATTGTCCCAACATTACCCACCAATGAACTCTAAAATAATTCCTCAATTAAATTTTGGAGTAGCAGAATCAAAAAGTCAGGGTAACATTTTTTTTTCCATCGTGAGAAAATGTGGGCAAAGAGCAGGAAAGTGTGTTAGAGCTGCCCTGGAGTAATAGTTTTATCAACTGCACAAAAATCAGCTACTTCTGGAGCTCTTTGTCCAGAGACCATAAGGTGGTCAGAAAACTGGTCAGAAAGATATTATAGGGTATCCTTTAGGGGTACCGGGACAGCTGGCTATGATTGGCAACTCTATTGCCCACAGGCAGTTCTGGGTCATAGTTCTAGGGGTGGGAAGGAATATCTATAGGCAGTCAAATGGGAACAAAGACCCTGATTTCAGCTCCAAAGTAGAAAGGAGCACTAATCTTTGTGGTTACAGGGGAGCAGAGGCCCTTTCTAGGTAAAGACCAGAGCAGAGACCAGAACACTGGCTGTACCCATCTCCATTCACAACACCTTGGAAGCTCCAGGAATTTGCAGACACCCTCCAACTAGCTCTGAAAATAGCACAGAAAGCCTGAAGCTTAGGACAATGCTTGTCCACCCTCAGGCAAGCAGAGTCCAATTGAAACATGAAGTTCAAAGTCAAGAAATAGACTGGAAAAATGAGGAAACAACAAAAAATTATTTAACCATAAAAACACTGTACTATGATGTCTGGGAAGACCAAAACATAAACTCAGAAGACAGCAATGTGAAAAGTGCTATAAGCAAAGTTTCAAAGAAAATGTTAATTAGTCCTAATACTAACGAATTCCATTTTTGTTAATAATCAATTTATTTGTTTTCAGTTTTCAACAATCACTTCCATAAGATTTAAAATTTTCTCCTTTTCCTCCCTCTCTTCTCATGAGAGTATGCATGCTTAGATGGGCTCTACATGCACACTTTTATTAAACACATTTTCATATTAGTCATGTTGCATAGAAGAATTAAAAAGAATGGGAGAAAACATGAGAAAAACCAAAACAAAAGAGAAAATAATCTGCTTCACTCCAAGTTCCAACCCTATAGTTCTGATTCTATGATTCTGTGTTCTGATTCTGTACTTCTTTCTCTGGATATGGATGGCAATTTGCATTGAGTCCTTTGGAAGTGTTTTAGATCCTCCTTGCATTGTTTAAACCTATATAAACAGTCCTTGCACATTCACTATTACTGTGTATAATGTTGTCGTGTTTCTGCTCATTTCACTTAGCATCAGTGCATATAAGTCTTTCCATGTTTTTCTGAAGTCTGCCTATTCATCATTTCTAATAGCCCAATAGGATTTCATTGCATTCATATACCACAACTTGTCCAGCCATTCTCTAATTGCTGAGCATCACTTTGATTTTCAGTTCTTAATCATCACACAAAAAAGCTGCTATAAATATTTTTGTGCATGTGTGTTCTTTCCCCATTTTTATGATCTCTTTGAGAGACAGCCCTAAAACAGATATTGCTGAGTCAAAGGGTATGAACATTTTTATAGCCCTTTGGGCACAGTTGCAAATTGCTCTCCAGAATGGTTTGGTCAGCTTACAGTTCCACCAACACATCATCTACAAAGAGTGATAACTTAGTTTCTTCTTTTCCTGTTCTAATTCCTTAGATTTCTTTTTCTTCTCTTATTGCTGAAGGTAACATTTCTAGTACCATAGTAAATAAGCAATGATAATGGACATCCTTGTTTCACCCCTAATCTTGTTGGAAATGTCCTTATCCTCATTATATGTAATGCTTGCTGATGGTTTTAGGTAGATATTTTATTTTGAGAAAGGCTCCTTTTATTCCTATGCTTATGTTTCCAGTAGGAATGGGTGTTGTATTTTGTCAAGAGCTTTTCTGAATCTATTGAGATAATCCTATGGTTTTTATTAGTTTTGCTGTTGATATGATTGATAATGTGATAGTTTTCCTGATATAGAATCAGCCCTTCATTTCTGGCATGAATCCTACCTGGTCAAAGTATATTATTCTCTGGTTAAGTTGCTGCAATATTTTTGCTGATACCTTATTTGAAATTTTTGCATCTATATTCATTAGGGAAATTGGTCTATAATTTTCTTTCTCTGTTTTGGCTCTTCCTGATTTAGGTATCAACACCATATTTGTATCATAAAAAAGAAATTCATAGAACTCCTTCACCAGTTTTCCAAAACAGTCTATATAGTATTGGAATTAACTGTTCTTAATATGTTTGACAGAATTCTCTTGTAAATCCATCTACCCCTAAAGATTTTTTCCCAGGGAGTTCATTGATGACTTGTTCAATTTATTTTTCTGAGATGTGGTTAGTATTTTACTTGCTCTTCTGTTAATCTGGGCAATTTATATTTTTTGTACATATTTATCCATTTCACTAAGATGGTCAAATTTATGGGCACACAATAGAGCAAAGTAATTTCTTATTGTTGTTTTAATTTCATCTTCATTGGAGGTGAGTTCACTCTTTTCATTTTTGATACTGGTAATTTGATTTTCTCCTTTTTTAAAAATAAAATGGACCAAATGTTTATCAATTTTATTGCTTTTCTCACAAAATCAGTTCTTAGTTTTATTTATTAGTTCAATAGTTTTCTTAATTTCAATTTTATTAATCTCTCTTTTGGGTTTTAGTATTTCCAATTTGGTATTTAATTGGGTTTTTTCAGTTTGTTCTTTTTCCAGCTTTTTCAGTTGTATGTATGTCCAGTTCACTGAATTCATTTTTCTCTATTTTATTCATATAAGCATTCAGAGATATGCAACTTCCCCTAAGAATTGCTTTTGCTGCCTCTCAGCTAACAAGAACTCTTAGAATAGGTGAAGAAAGAAATGATTGCTAGAGAAAAACAATTGGGAACAATGAGAGTGATGCAAGAAAAGTATAAAAAGAGAATTAATAGCTTGGAAAAAGAGGCACAACAAATCTGAAGGAAATAACACAGAATTGACCTAAATGGTAAAAAAAGGAAGGAAAAGAAAACACTGAAGAAAAGAGCTGCTTAAAAAAGCAGTATAGACTAAACCAATCAAGTATAAAATTTCTCTGAAGGAAAAAACTCTTTAAAAAGCAGAATTGGACAAGTAGGAAAAGAGGTACCTCCTAAAAAAATTCTTTAAAAATTATAATTAGACAAGTGGAAGGTAACTATTCCATGTGGCACCAGGAAGCTGTAAAATGAAGTAAAAAAAATGAAAGAAAATAGATAAAGAGTGAAACATTGGAAAAACAACTGATTTGGAAAATTGAGAGATAATTGTAGAATTATTGGACTACCCAAAAAGCCGTGATCAATAAAAGATCCAAGGTATGATATTTCAAGAAATTATCAAGGAAAACTGCCTTGATAAAATAGAAATTAAAAAGAAATAGGAATTGAAAAAATCTACCAATCCACCTGAGATTCTAAAATGAAAAGTCACAGGAAGTTATAGTCACATCCCAGATAATTCAAGCAGTCAGAAAGGAGTAACTATAATATTATATAGTCACAGTTGAGAATCACAAAAGTTTTAGCACCTTCCACGTTAAGGGAGCAAAGGGTTTAGAAAATGATATTCCAGAAGGCAAAGGAACTAGGATTACAACGAAGAATGATTTAGCTAGCAAAACTGAATATAATCCTTCAAGGGGAAAAAATCACAACTGTGAATGTGAATGGGATGAGTTCACCTAAAAAACAGATCCAGGTAGCAGAATGAACTACAAACCAAATCCAGCAATATGCTGTTTATAAGAGACACACTTAAAACAGAGAGACATACACAGAGTTAAAAATAAAGATCTAGAGAAGTACTTATTTTATTTTAGCTGAAGTAGAAAAGGCAGGGGTAGCAATTCAGTCACACAAAGATTGACCTAATTAAAAGAGATAATCAGGGAAATTTCATTTTACTAAAAGGTACCATAGCCAATGAAGTAATATCATTTTTACATCAATATTCTCTGATAAAGGCCTCATTTCTCAAATGCATAGGGAGCTGAATCAAATTTACAAAAATAAGAGTCATTCCCCAATCAGTAAATGGTCAAAATAACATGAATAGGTAGTTATCAGAAGAAGAGATCAAAGTAATCTGTAATCATATGAAAAGCTGCTCTAAATCACCATTGATTGGATAGATATAAATTAAAACCAGTCTGAAGTTACCACCTCATACCCATCAAAAATGACTAATGCTGGAGGGGATGAGAGAAAATAAGTACACAAATAAACTACTGATTGAGTTGTGAACTGATCCAACCATACTGAGGAATAGTTTGGAACTATGCCCAAAAGAAGTTAAAAGTGTTCATGCCCTTTGATTCAACAATACCACTACTATATATATATATATATATATATATATATATATATATATATGTATACACACACACACACACACAAAATACACTATATATATACACATACACATATGTACATACATATGTATATATATATATACACATATATGTAAATATATAATTAATACATTTAATATATAAATATTTTTAGCAACTCTTTTTGTATTGGTAAAATAATTTGAACATTGAGGGGATACTCCTCAATTAGGGAATGATTGAACCAGTTCTGGCATATGATTGTGATGGAGTACTCTTGTGCTTTGGGAAATGACAAGGGGGATAGTTTAAAAAATAAACAAAATAAAACAAAACAAAAAACAAACAAAAACCATGATAAAACTTGTATGAACTATTGCAAAGATGAGCTTCTTCATCACTTTTATTATGCTGTCCCAAGGGATAGATTGTGAGGAGACTTATGAGATTCCTGAGTACAGTATCTTTTCCAAACTAGACCACCAGAGATAGTACTTGAGAGGATCATCTATCATTTTCTTCACCTTGATTATTTTTTCTCCTTGCCCTGGTCCATTTTTATCTCTGCAGGCACTGACACTGTTGATCACTTTCTCCTGGATACTTCCTCTTCTCTAACTTTTCATGTCATTATTCTCTTTTAGTTCTCTTCCCACCTGTCTGTTAACTCCTTTTCATTGTCCTTTGATGGATTTTCATCCAGGTCACACTCACTAACTGTAAATATCTCCCAAGGCTCTGTCCTGTCAATGACTTGTGTTTGAATAAATTTGTCTCTGTTTGCTATATATTTTTGTAATGAGACTTCTATTTAAAGTAATTTCCTATAAATTTCCCCCTGCAATTATGATATAAAAGAGGCCTGAAAGAATTTACAGTGGAGGGGAAAATGAAGGAAGGGAGGAGAAGAATGAGTGATTCCTACTTTCATCAGAATTGGCTTAAAGAGAGAATAACATCAATACTCAGTTGGGTATAAAAATCTATCTCACACCACAGTAAAGAAGGAGGGGAAGAGGACAATAGAAGAGTGGATAATAGAATGTAGGACAGATTGGGGAAAATAAAAGTCAGAAACAAAACACTTTTGAGAATGGACAAGATGAAATGGAGAGAGCGAGAGAGAGAGAGAGAGAGAGAGAGAGAGAGAGAAATGGAAAAAATGGAATGATGGAAAATACGTAGTTGGAAATTGTTTCTGGAAAACAGTTTTTTTTACAGCAAGTTTCTATGATATATTTCAAATGTATAAAAACCTAGTCAAATTTATAGAAATAAGATCCATTCCACAATTTAACAATGGTCAAAGGATATAAACAGCCAGTTTTTGGACAAAGTCATCAAAGATGTCTATAGTCATATGAAGAAATGCTGTAAATTACTACTGATTAGAGAAATGCAAATGAAAACTCCTCTGAGCTACCACCACATATCTATTAGATTGACTAATATGATAGAAATGGAAAGTGATAAATGTTGCAAGGGATTTGGGAAAATTGAGATACTAATTGAAATACTGTTGATGAAGTTGTATACTGATTCAGCTATTCTGTGTAGCAATTTGGAACTATGCCCAAAGGGCTATAAGACCACACATATCCTTTGACCCATTAATATCACTTCCAAGTCTGTATCTCAAAGAGATTAAAAGTAAAAGGGAAGAGGACTTATATGTAAAAAAAATTATAACACCTCTTTTAGTGGTGGCAAAGAATTGGAAATTGAGGGGATGTTCATCATTTGGGGAATGGCTGACCAGCTTGTTGTACATGATCGTGATGGAGTACAATGCAATCAGAAATCACAAGCAGTATGCTTTAAGAAAAACCTGGAAAGACTTACATGAATTGATAAAAAGTGAATTGAGCAGAACCAGAAGAACATTGTGCACGGTAACAGGAATATTGCATCATGATCTACTGTGACTAACTTTTTCAGCAATACAATGATTTAAGAAAATTCTGAAGCACTTATGATGAAAGGTGCTGTCCGTCTCCAGAGAAAGAATTAGTGAAGTCAGAATGCAGATCAAAGACACTTTTTTGTCTGTTTTCTTTCATAGCATGATTTACATGGAAATATGCTTTGTTTGACTACAAATGTGTAACCTATATTACATTGCTTGCCATCTCAAAGAAGGTGAAAAGGAGGGAGGAAGAGAATTTGGAACTCAAAATTTGAAAAAAAATGTTAAATTTATTTTTACATGTTATTAGGGAAAATAAAATATTAAATTACAAAAATATCATTTCTTATGTAAGAATATATGTTGTTTAACCTTATTGAATCCCTTTTGATTTCTCTTTCCTGTTTACCTCTGCTGAGAAAAGAAACAGATGAGACTTGAATGACACCATTCCACCTTCTAGCTTAAGTTATAAAGGGCAATGAAGTATTTAAAAATAACAAGAAATTGAAGCAACCCTTTATTGGAAACCAATATGTTTTCTTCCATGATAGAGTAGAGTCACTGAATAAGAATGTTGTTCTAACTCTTGGTTGACCTAGAAACAAGAGATAAGAACATCTTCTTGGGACTGGTATCTGAGACAAAACTGAGATTTTCCAGTAAGATAACTGCTGCTCACTTCTAGTGATCCATGAGGTCATGAAAAAATCACACTTTGAGGAGGAACCTAGAAAACATTGCCAAAGCCTACACATCATTAGGCAAGAAATTGAAAGTTATGCTTTTCTCACTGTAGCTCATTTACGGCCAGGGATGCAATGAGAAAAAAAAAATGATTTGATAAGTGATCAGCATTCTGGAAGATAGTGTTGCAGAATGACTTTCACATTTCTAGTCCAAGGATTTTAATATTTGCTGGCATCCCAGATACTACGTAACAATATATAAACAAAACAGCAAATTTCATATTATCTTTCCAGTGCAACGAGAAAGAGTGGAATATATTGTGAACTAGAAATTTTAAGGTATTAATGGTCCTATTCAAACACAGGCTGAAGAGGGGAGGAAGGGAATAAGCATTCATTGTCTAATATGTACTAGTTACTATGTTGTGTTTTACAAGTACCTCCTTTGATTGTCACAAATAGACGTAAGTTACTATTAGCCTCATTTCACAGGTAAGGAAACTTAAATGACTTGCCCAGAATCACACAGCTAAATATTTCACTGAGGCTAGATTTGATTCAAGACCTTGTATTCTAGCCACTGTGCTACCTCTTTGACTCAATAGGCTGAGTCGGATAGTACAGCTTATCAAATTTCCCTGAATCTTCACTTCCAAATAAATAATTTTTAAAATTAATTAATTTTAAGTTTTCAGCATTCACTTCCATAAACTTTTTAGTTTTAAATTTTCTCCTTCTCCCTCCCCTCCCTTTCCCTAAGACAGTGCA
>CM053774.1:110590697-110612970 GCA_028658325.1 Potorous gilbertii
CAACACTCTTGGGGAGAGACAGGATCAAAAGAGAGAATAGAAGCAATGGGGGGCAGGATAGGATGGAGGGAAATATAGTTAGTCTTGCACAACACGACTATTATGGAAATCATTTGCAAAACTACACAGATATGGCCTATATTGAATTGCCTGCCTTCCCAAAGGGAATGGGTGGGGAGGGAGGGATGGGGAGAAGTTGGAACTCAAAGTTTTAGGAACAATTGTCAAGTATTGTTATTGCTACTAGGAATTAAGATATACTGCAATATGGAATAGAAAGTTATCTGGCCACATGGGACGAAAGAGAAGATTGGGACAATGGAAGGGAGGGATGATAGAAGAGAGGGCAGATTGGTGATAGGGGAAATTAGAATGCTCAGTGTACTGGAGTGGGGGGAGGGGACAAATGGAGAGAAAATTTGGAACCCAAAATTTTGTGAAAATGAATATAAAAAGTTAAATAAATAAATTTTAAAAAATAAATAAATGAAATAAATTGAACTATCTGTTGTATTCCCATTATTTATTGCAGTGCCCAGCACATAGTAGGCACTTAATACATATTTATTATTTGATTAATTAGCATTACACTAGCCTAGCTCATTTTAAGTAGTTGCTAAGTAGATCTGCATTTACTTTTGAGGCTATAAATATTTTTAAATCTCTTAGAAACTTTCAAACTTTAAAAGTCATTATTTCCCTCATCCCTACTACAAGTTTGCTCTGGTGACTCTACAGAGACTAGGAGACCTAAAACTAAAACTGAAAATAGCAGGAGCATAAGAACCCTTGGTTTTTAATCACCAAGTAAATTTAATTAAGTCCTCCTTGAGATAGCTTGACTCAAAACCAGTATAATCCATTTATTATGGTACAGAAAGTCAGTTAATGCAGTGGCAGACTCTTGGCCTTGCAATCAGGAGACCTGACTTTGATTCCCAACTCTGTCTTTTAGTAGATGATCCTGAGAAGGTTATTTAATTTCTCAGAGGGCCTGTTTTCTCTTTTGTAGAATAGCAATAATCATATCTGTATTGCCTCCTTCATAATAAGGAAAACACTTTGTAAATCTTAGAGAAGCTATAGAAATGCAAGTTATTATTAGATATTTTGTGGAGTCTTAAGGAAAATTTCAGATAGAAACGTGACACACTTCAAAACAAAACTACCACATTTTTATTTCACAAAAACAAGTTTTTATCAAGTATATTTTAAACTGTTTCTTTTAATTTCCTATATTTCCGCTCTCTATTCAAGAATATTGCTTGAAAACATCTTTTGGAACCCAGAATTAGTTTGCACACCCCTACCACCTAAAAATAACATCTTTAATCAAGAACAACAGGTTAATCCTGGCTTTTGAATCATAGTAATAAATTTTAAAAGTATATCCTTTGATTCATTTAAAATCTGGACCTCAAGCTACAATCCTATAAAGCCACCAAGATTTTAGATGGACAGAACAGGTAAATCAAACCTGAAATGAATGGATTATCATACAAGGGCAGGTTACTGTACTATTCTTTTGTGTTAAGTAATAAACAGATTTTGTCAAATCTTGCTGTCTAATTCCCATCTGGAATAGTCTTACTCTGGAAATGAACAGGTTGGAAAGTATGCCTTTTTTATGACATCTGTAAAGTAAAAAGCACCAATTGAAAAAGGCTTAATCCCTTATCCAACAGCAGGTACTTTGCATACAATCAGAACAGCTGATGAAAGTCAAATATTACAGATGTACAAATGGTTAGATTTGTATGTAGAATGGTTAGATTAAAAAAGGGGAGGGAAGTTTCCACTGGTTTAGCCTCAGTATTCTATCTTTTGCTCAATTTTGAGTTACATTCAGGTAGACAGTCAATATGGATTGACATCAATCTAGGTCATAAACTGGGGCAGGTGATATAAAATGATAACCCAGCTCAATTCCATGAACCTTCAAAGAGAATCATTTCTAATAGTATTTTCATGGGTATCATGCTACATTTCAGTCTATATTAGTGTTTGATCTGTAAGGGAAATTACTATCTTTCAAATATAACAGCATTTTTAGGGATTTATTTTCGAAGATCGCAAAAAGGAGAAGTATTACCCCAAATGGAAAAGATCAAGGATGATGCTTTGCTCCAATAAATGTAACTGAGATATAGACCTTGGGGTCCAAATAGAAACAACACAGAAAGGTAAATGACTCCCATGTTCACCTTCTAATCTTGACAAAAATGTTTGAGAATTGTTATGTACATAACAAAGGTACATCTGTTGAAAATACCAGAAGGCTCTTACCAATAATTATCTAATAGCAGACTGTATCTTCAGTTACCTAACAGACTGAGAGCTAGAAAAATATTGCTGTATCTAATGTTTGTTGATTTTTGAAGAGTGTTAGATTTAATAGAAGAAATACAGTTTCCATGACTCTTCTGAAGCAAGGTATATACTAGAATTAAACTGTGTTCATAGGAATACAACTTGTTCCAGTCCATTGACTATCGACATCAAGGAACTGCTTTGCAGGATACCATTGTGGAATCCAAACAGCAACAGTATCTCTCAGCATGGTAAGGTTCTCTAAAGGTCATTGTATGTGTTGTGTTCAGTACAGGAAAAAGCTTTCTCAGGGAAATTTTAAGTGTTCAAAAGATAGAGGTTTGCACCATCCATGCCAGAAAAGAATGGTTAAGGAAAACACATATTGGTTAGATTATGACATGCAGCTGGATGGAAAGCTCATTGAGCTAGTCCATCACTATCCATATCCTTCATGGGAAGTACAGATGGACAATGAGCTTTATTGCATTGGACATTTTGTACAATGCTTCCAGTGAATCCAGTGAATGCTTGACAATTCAAAAGTCCATCTCTTTAACAGCAATTTTCTTGCAGGGATTTTGCTAAAAATTACAAAAGACCATGACTTTGGAAAAATTAAAATTACAGGTGATCCAAAGGACAATGGAAATACACATTGTAGAAATAAATAGGCTTCAGTTTGTTACTAATAGTGACGTATGTGTGAGAAATGGTGTAAAACACACATTCCAGGATGTGTATCTGGAAAATAGGGTGAATCTGTCATGAGGCACATTAGTATCAAAGATGGATAACTAAGTAGTTTAGAGTCATTCATGGAATGAGAAAGTTCCAGGGTACTAAGGGGGTCCTCTATATGGGACATATAGCAAGAGGAGAAATCGGATGACAGTGGATTACAGACCAAGAACTTAGTGATTTAGAAAATGGGCTGAGCTTGAAACCTGAAAGTAGACTTTGTAACCAGGCAGGAAGACTTGGTTCTCCTGATCCTTAAAATCTGCAGATCTTCCTACAGTCCTGACAGATGGAAAAAGGGAATGAAATTCTTGGTTTTAAAGCATGGTTTATATCACTGACCGTGGGTTACAAATAATTATTTAACCATATTGGGTCATTCGATCATGTTTTCAGATTTGGGTATTCCTGAACCCCAACAAATCCCATCTCTCTCCGTTGTTCCCCCTCTATATTCACATGAACACAAAGTGAATTATAAAGTATCAGGGCAGGGCAGGGAACCAGAGTGTGATAATTTAGGAATGTCCATTGTTTCTGAATTTAGGCTCATCAAATACTTTCGATAGATCAGTCAAATTAGTATAATCAGTGCTTATTCAGTGATGATTTGTTTAGCGCCTATTAAGGACCAGACACTGCAATCCTCAGAGGCTTCCTAAGACTTTCTCTTGCTGTTATGGTTCAGTTGTGTCTGACTCTTCATGACCCCATAGTCAAATCCATGGAGTTTCTTGGCAAAAATATTGGAGTGGTTGGTCCTACCTTTCTCTACTGTGTCCCCATCTTATAGATGAGGAACTGAGGCAAACAGGGATTAAGCGACTTGCCCAGGATCATATAACTAGTAAGTATCTAAGACCAGATTTGAACTTGTCTTCCTGACCCCAAGCCTGGCACTCTATCCACTGCACCACCTAGGTACAACGGTAAGACCTTCTCACCTTGTGTCAATGGAAGGACAACTGAGGACAAAAATATAGCCTATGTCTTTCATTGCTCCTGGATCCTGAGTCACAGGATGGCAGAGCTGTCATGATAGAAAGGAACAAGCATTTATTATATACCTACTGTGTACTAGGCACTGTCCTAAGAGCTTACAAATATCATCTCATTTGATTTTCATGACGACTCTGTGAGGTAAGTTCTAATAATCATAGCAGTGATGATGATGAAGATGTTGATGAGAATGAGGATAAGCAGCTAATGTGTATAGTAATTTGAAGTTTGCAAACCAATTTATATATGTCAATCTTCACAGCAAGGCAGTGAAGTAGATTCTCTTTTGTCTGCCTTTTGTAGGTAATACAAATGAGGGTAAGAGGGCTAAAAAAAACTTGCCTTGGGTTACACAGATGTCTGAGTGAGAATCCAGATCTAGATCTTCCTGTTTCCAAATCCAGTGCCCTGTCCATAGCTTGATCACCTCCTTATTCATGGAAGTAATGCTTCACAGTGAAATGCATGATAGCATTGGCCTCTTCAGCTACCACACCAGTCTGTTGACCTGTATTAAACTTGCCTAACTCCCTCAGATCCCTCTCGAAGTGTGCTATCTAACCATTCCTCCCTATTTCATACTTGCAAAGACAAGTTTTCAAATTGTAGTGCAAGACTAAATTCATCCCTACTGAATTTCTTCTCTTAGGTTTAATGCTCTAGTCTTTACAGATCTCCTTTAATTCTGAACCTGTCACCTAGTTGGGTTAGTTATACTTCCAAGCTGTATCATTTGTAGATTTGATGATCATGCCAATTTGCCTTCATATAAAATTCATTTATAAAAATATCAAATAGTTCAAAGTCAAGAGCAGATACCCAGCTCCCATATAATGTGTTATAACCCATATATGGGCTGCCATTGCTATTATCCAATTGAGGCAATGGTCCTCTCAGCTGCAACATTCCCTCTTGCAGAATTAGCAAATATAACTATACAGAAAACAAAAATCTTTATTTCCAAAGAAGAAATGCAATAACCAAGCAAAACTTGCTGGTAAAACATGATTGACAATCCCTTTTGGCAGTGAATGACTTTGGTTAAAAATGAAAAAAAGAGAGGTGTTAACAGTCTCCTCCATTGACAGTGATTTTGAGTTTGTACTGACATTCTTACATGCCTGATAACTATTTTTAGACCCCATTAGCACAAAATATGTATACATCCCTGGTTATGTACTACCCCCACTTTTCTTCTCACCTAATTATTTATTGAGAGAGTTTATATAAAATTGGAAAAGAAACTTTCAACTAAGAACATGTGTCTGGATGAAGCGATAATGACGACAATGCCAATCATGATAATATCGTCCCTATATATGGCATTTCGTGGTGACAGTGATGTTGCACATGCATGACATTGGGGTATATGGTCTATAAGCTTCTGTGGCTTCCTATTACCTCTAGAATAGAATACAAACTTCTCTGTTTTGCATTTAAAGCCTGTTATAACCAAGGATTCAACCTACCTCTTCAAACTTCTTATGTATTTCTCCTTTTCCTGTACTCTATAGCCCACTCAAATTAATCTTCCTCTTCCTTATGTACTACATCTACTAAAACTCATTACCACCTTCTCTTAGAATTCCAATTTTCCTTCTAACCACGGGTCAAACAATTCTCCATGAAACCTCTTTGATCCTCCTCAGTAGCCCCCATTACTTTGGATTTATTTATGCCTCTATTTTGCACTTATATTTTCACATGATGTCTGCCACAAGGAAATACAATTTTTCTGATGGCATGGACTGTTTCAGTTTTTCTCTTTGTATTCACAACTCTTACAAGCATATGGCAAATAACAGAGAATTAATTAATTGATTGATTTGATCTTAACATCGAATCCATGAAGTAGTATTCAAGTCTTATAATCATTTCATAGATATAGAATCTGCGATTTACAGAAGTTTGTTCACTTGTCAAAAGCTATACATGGATAGAGCACTGGCTCTGGAGTCAGAGGACCTGAGTTTAAATCCAGCCTCAGAGTTCAAATTCAGCCTCAGAAACTTACTAGCTGTATGACCTTGGGCAGGTTATTTAACCTTAATTGCCTAAAAAAATTATAGAGGTAGAGGTCTAGTGGTGGAACCAGACCATTCCCCATTAGAGGCACTTGTATTTTGAATAAAAGTCTGCTTGCTACCATCTGAGTTATATCTAATAGCACCAACCATTATCTTCAAAAGATTCTTATTACCCCAGAAAATATCATTGTTTTTAACTATTCGGGTTTAAACATGTATAGCAATCAGCCCTATCATTCCTTTGCAAGGAAAAGTTGGCACTGTCCCTGTACCTTATACCTTTAGAGAGTTCCCTTAAGGACTGAGAGATTCAATAATTTATCCAGATTCACAGAGTCAATATGTGTCAGAGGCAGGACTTGACTCCAGGTCTTTCTGGCTCCAAGGTAAATCCTCTGTCCATGATTTCAAACTATCAAGTCTAAAACCATGACTTCAGGGTTTTTTTTGACACTTTTCTTAGACAGACATGATGAGAGTTTTTGTACTTCCTTATTTATTATAAACATGTAACTTCAGCAATAGCAGCAATGCCTACCTAACCAGGAGGGGGGTGTAGGAGTCAATGAAAGGATAACTAGAAATGTCATCAGAGTTAGAAAGGACTTTGGAAAGTAATCTCTAATTTCCTTGATTTGTTTTTGTCCAGTCAATTCAGTCATGTCTGACTTTTCATGACTCCTTTTGGGGTTTTCTTGGCAATAATACTAGAATGGTTCACCATTTCCTTCTCCAGATCATTTTACAAAGGATGAAACTGAGGCAAACTTGGTTGAGTGACTAACCCAGGGTTGCATAGCTAGTAAGTGTCTGAGGCCAGACTTGAACTCACGAAAAATCTTCCCAACTCTAGGCCTGGCACTCTATCCACTATACCATCTAGCTGTCGTTGATTTACAAATCAGGAAACTGAAGACCTGAAAGATTGAATCCAGACACAGTAGTTCACCTGGTATCACAACTACAATTTGAACCATGTGGCCTAATCCAGTGTTCCTTCCACAGCACCATGCTATCTCCTTACCTCTTAAAGAAAAGAAGATATGTATTTGGCAATTTCATTGAATTTTACCTGCATTTCACATTAATATTTTATTCCCAGAATCAATCTTCATTAAAGGTATATTAATTTAATTTCTTAATATCTTTTTCCCCCAGAATTGCTATGTTACCACTAACACTCAATATGCATCACCTCTCTTTCCTACCCCCACTTCCCACGCCCACACTGTACACAAAACCTGAGATGGAAAACTAAATTATTTCTTCCCATATGGGGCTTGAGACAAAGATAAAATCCAACCTGGACAAAATAGCATACAGCAAAGAGACAAATGTTCCCAGAGTCCTGGGCAATGCCTGGGAGAGTGCTTGCCAGGACCTACTGTGTTCAAACCATTTTCATTTCTCTAACAATTTGAATCTGCCAAGCGGAAACTGAGACAATGAAGCTACCTGCCAAAAAACTCTAAGAGTAAGTTAGAGATCTCTGCTTCCCCTTCCCCCCAGCCTGAAGGAGAGGGAAGAGGCAAAGACAAAATAATGGAACAAGGAGGACAGAGGCTCAGTTTCTATTTGGAGTGATATAGTATCATAATTTCTATGTCATTTCTACAATCAAGAAACTATGTTCTTTAAATGTCTTTTGTATACAGAATAGAGTCTACCCCATTCGTTCCCCTCCTTATAGTATATTTCAACAGAAACCTTCTTTCCATTACAATAACAAACTGTCAGTGAATTGGAGTCACATCTTTTATTTTTAACATAGGTATAGTATGGTAAAGTATGATATGGTTAGGCATGGCATAGTATGATATGATAGGGTATGGTATGAGATGTCAACATATCCAAGTAATACATAGGTCACTAATTTGAGATCTTCCCAGTGCCCTAAATTAAAGCAAGATTTAATTTCTCAATTTTGGATTTGAAAACTCTACCACTATTGCAAGGCTTGGAATATGATATTCCAGAGGTCAAAGGAGCCAGGATTAAAACCAAGAATCACATACCCAGAAAAACTGAGTATAATATTTCAGTGGAAAAACATAGTCATTCAGTAAAATAGAGGATGTTCAAGAATTCTTGTTGAAATAACCAGAGTTGAATAGAAAATTTGACTTTCAAATACAAGAATAAAGAGAGGCATGAAAAGGTAAACAGAAAAGAGATATAATAAGGGACTTACTACAGTTGAACTGTTTACATTCCTACATGGAAAAACAAAATTTGTTACTCTTGAGACTTTTCCCAGTATTAGGGTAGTTGAAAGAATTATATGCATATAGATAGAGGGCACAGGGTGAGTTGAATAAGCAAGAATGATATCTTAAAAAAAATTAAGGGATGAGAGAGGAATATATTGGGAGGAGAAATGGAGAAATGGAATGGGGCAAATTATCTCATAAAAAAGGCAAGAAAAAGCTTTTTTCAGTGGAGGGGAAAAGGGGAAGGCGAGATGGATAAAATGAAGCTTACTCTCATCACATTTGACTTAAGAAGAGACTAACATGCACACTCAATTTGGTATGAAAATTTGTCTCACACTACAGAGAAGTAGGGGGAAGGGGATAAGCAGGGAGTGTCAGGGGGATGATAAAAGGGAGAACAAATGGAAGGAGGGGATATAGAAGTAAACACTTTTGAGGAGGGATAGGGTCAAGAGAATAGAACAAATGGGGGCAGGATAGGATACATGAAAATATAGTTAGTCTTTTACAATATGACTGTTATGGAAGTGTTTTGCATAACTATACATGTATAACCTATATTGAATTATTTGCCTTCTTGGTCGGGATGGGTAGTGAGGGAGGAAGGGAAAGTAATTGGAAGTCAAAGTTTTAAAAATGAATGTTAAAAATTGTTTTTACATGCAACCGAGAAATAAGATATACAGGCAATGCAGTATAGAAATCTATCTTGCCCTACAAGAAAATAGAGGGGAAGGGAATAAGAGAAGGGAGGTGTGTAATAGAAGAGAGGACAGATTGGGAGAAGGAATAATCAGAATGCATGCTGTCTTGGGGTTGGCAGAGGGGAAAGATAGGGAGAAAATTTGGAACTCAAAATCTTGTGGAAGTCTCTTTTGAAAACTAAAAGTAAACAAATTAATTATAAAAAACTCAATTAATTTATATAATTATACTTTCTAACTTACAAATCCATTATTTCATGTCCATTATTTTATATGATTCTTACAACAATCTCATGAGGCAAGCAGAGAATTCCAAAGTTTGACAGGTAAGCAAACCAAGCTACAGAAAGGCTGAGGGATTTGCCTGAGAGTTATCAAGTCCAATCTTCCCACATACTCTAAAATTTATGAAAGATAACATGTATATTATCTCCTTTATTCTTCATAATAACCATGGGAGACATTTCATGGATAAGGAAACTGAGACTTCAAGAATGAAAGTCACACAGGTGCTATGCCACAGAGCTAAGTTTTCAAAGTAGATCCTCCAGCTCCAAATCCTTTTTTCCACTACCCCATAATTCCTCCTTTGCTTTGAATTTTATTATGAATTTCACTTTTATACTAGGGTTTGAATTGGAGGCCACTTAATGGAGCAAATGTGATGAGTCTTTAGGGGCTACCACAATGGTGATTTCTGTAGACACATGGTTCAAACTTCAAAGGGTTTGATGCTTTCCTATGTTACAACAAACTCTCAATGGTCCCTCATTCCCCAACTGGTGACAGCTGGAGGGAATTTGGGAGAGAAGACTACACCAGAGATGACTGACCACAAAGCAAAGAGCTTATTGTTCATGTTGTAGAGCAATGGTCTAGTCAGACGACCATAAATGTCCTGAAAGGATGTTAAAGAAATGAATCTTTGCTCTGATTCTTACTCTCTTTCTGTCTGCTCAGTGTAGAAGAGTTCCTTAATTCTGTCTCTGGACAGGTAGTGAAGGGGCAGTTTGCACTTCCTTGATGGGATAAGAGGTATGAGTATGTATCAGGGAGCACATGTCCTACCTGTCTGAGCTTGAGCTAGGGTTCTTGGGATGCCTCTTCCTTTTTTTTCTTTCCTGAGTATGAGTAATTGAACAGCAATATTGAGATGGAGGATTCCAGTCTTAGAGGCAACCTTGCAAAGTAGAGAAGTTGGACTCGCATTTTTTGGTCAGAGCTAATTGGTAACAGGAGGATGCTCTTCAATTATATCCTTCTTGGAGAAAATGATTATCAGGAAGAGGTTAAGAAAAAGTCAGGACATGGGTAGGGCACTATAGTTGTAAGATGCCATTTCAGCAGTTCCACAGGCTATTTCATATTTTAATGTTAAAATGACTGATACTCTTAATGAGTTTTCTTATGGTAAACATTTCTCTTCCATAAAGGAAATGAGTAATTTTGCTTTTCAGTCTTTCAGTTATGTCCAACTCTACTTGGAGTTTTCTTGGCATAGATACTGGAGAGCTTTGCCATTTCCTTCTCCAGTTCACATTATAGATGAGGAAACCAAGGCAAACAGGGTTAAGTGACTTGCACAGGATCACACAGCTAGCAAGCATCTGAGTCTTATTTGATATCAGGTCTTCCTGACACTAGGCAAGAACTCTATCCACTATACCACCTAGCCACTTTAAATGAATAGTTATCCTATATCTATTTTACTTGGTGTATTGAGTGTCTTTCTTTTCCCTACTTTTGGAGGAAACTCTGGACTTGAGAAGAATATAAACTTTTAGTGGTTCTCCCTTGAGATCTAGCATGGGAATATAGAGAGTCAAAGTTTGAAGAAAGAGAGTATGACCTCTCCCTTGTGAGGTCAGGCTCCCCCAGGACTGAATCCATTCCATATGCCTCAGTCCAGAGCTGAGAGAGACCCCTTAACAGAAAGGATGAGAACAAATGTTCCCCCAAACCCCTCGTCTACCTAGGCAGAGTTATTTCTCTTGCTACACTTTAAATATTTAGCATATTTAGCTTTCTAGGATTTTTTTCCCTCATTCTCCCCAACTTCATTTTTGGAAATCTACAAGACAATCTCACGTGACACCTGAAAAGAAAGGAAAATTTATGAACATAAGAGAAAGAGAATTCACATAATTGATTAGTCACGCCACATTGCTGAGGATTCCAAAATGTACCTTTATGTACACAAGACCAGATATACAAAATGCAGAGTGCATCAGCATGTGGGAATGGGCCACTTTAATTTGTACAAATCCTGGGTCAGATTACCCATAAGCAGCTTCTCAACTAATAACCATCGCCTCTGTACAGAGAAGCAGACTTCCCATACCTCTCTGAAGAAAGTGGGCAACCTTCTATCGATTTTACCCTGTCCAAATGGAGAACTGTTTATCAATTCATTTAAACCTAGCCTCTAGTCCATTTAAAAACTGGTCTCAGGCCATTTTTCAATACAAAGCTTATGAATGTTACTGACCTTGCATAATAATTTTTTCTTACAACATATTAATTATTGTTCTGGCACCTCTGATCTACTCATGAAACCAATGAAGCATGAAATACCTCTGTGCAGAGTAATATTTCATATTTTGTATTTTATGTATTAATAACTTTTCTATTTTTTGCTAATGCTTTCTGAGGAGGTAAAAAAAAATGAACCCACCACATCCTGTAATCAAGCCCGGAAGTGCCAAAGGAGAAAAAATGGGAAAACAACAAACAAGTTTCATCTGCTGTCATATTGAAAGCCAGCAACAGAAGTACTGCTGCCATCAAAGTCTCCCTCATTGGAAGCCTGCTTCCAGACTTAGAAGGAAGCAGCAGCTGCTTGAACAGTGGAGCTCTCTCTCATAAGGCCATTCAACTAAGGCCATTCTGTGTTGGCTTAGAGGAAAATGAGGCCAGGGGACAGTTAAAAGTCTCCCCTGTTCCTGGGTTTGAGGCTCTCCCCTTCAGGAGGAAAAAACGTTACCTTAATCCTAGAGGGTAAACAGAGGCTCATTATTAATCACAATCTTAAAAGGGTTAAAGGGTTTCCTTGTGCTTTCTTTGGTTCAGAGAAAAACTAGTGGAAGATAAACCAGCTTGACATCTCAAAGGAGAAGCTTTAGTCCTGAATTCTCATTCATTCTCTCTCTCTCTCTCTCTCTCTCTCTCTCTCTCTCTCTCTCTCTCTCTCTCTCTCTCTCTCTTTCTCTCTCTCCCTCTCTCCCTCCCTCTTTGTTTCCTTCTCCCTCTCCCTTTCCCTCTCCTTTCCTCCCTCCCTCCTTCCCTCCCCACTTTTTTCTCTCCCCCTCCCTGCCACCCTCTCCCTCTTTCCTTTTCTCTCTCTTTCTAAATGCCAGTCATTCATCCTGAACAGAGAAATTCAGATGTAATCTTTTTTGATTCAAGAGCTCTGTTAAGCCATTATAAAGCTGCTGTAATTTACAGCAAAGGATAAAGCTAACCTAAGAGACCTCAGCCCCAATTTGTTAAAAACTTATTACACCTCATTGGTCACTGAATAGCCAAAAAAAAAAAAAGCTTATGTGAGTAAAAATAAGAAACTTTACTAGCATGAATAAAATGAAAAATGATTGGCTTAAAATCATACTGGCTCTATCAATAGGTTCAATTTAGCATTATTTATGATGTTATGGTTTCCCATTTCCTGAGATCTATAAAAGCCAAAAGAGTTATTAAAACAATACTAATGAACTGATGGATGTTTTCAAAAGTTCTGTTTGTCTGTGGGGTCTAACTGAATGACTCAGTGTAAAAGCAGTAATCCCATACTAAAGATCATATCTTTTGTCTTTGTGTATATTTAGGTGGAACAAAAATCAATTTGATTATTACAAATGAAACTGATTTTGTGGTCAAGGCTATCTCTTTCCCATGATTCATCTCCATAAATGAGAAAGACAATATGGTGCAACCAAGACATATGTTAGAGAATAGGGAAGGGGTCTGTCTCCATAACAGAAATAGCATTGGATGTATTCTGTATAATTCTGCTTTGGAGTCAAACTATCCAAAGCGAAGAGATCACAGCAATTTGTGTTCTCAGTGTAGAAAAGATTCAAAGGTATCTGCCCTAATTTTTTAAAAGTTTTCAAAGTACTTTGCTCATCCTAACCCTGTAAACAAGGGTTGGATGATCCCATTGGACCAAGAAGGTGGCTCCTGCCTGTGCTGATATGTCTAAAAAGGTATCAGAGACAAGATTTAAACCCTGTTTCCTCTTCATGCCAGATCACATACTTTCTTTGATAATTCACTACCTTTAAGGAGGTAGGAGCCAGTCTTGTAGTTAAAATGTAAATGTAAATGGACTATGACCACTGTCACATCTCAGAGGAGACATATAATGGTTGTCAGTTTTGTCACAGATAGACATTTTGCCCTAAACATCCTTTATGTTCTCTAATGACAATCCATGATTACCAGTTTTAGAAGGGGATTATGCGACATTTTACTTTTTAAACTTCCATTAAAATCATAATCAATGCAAGCATATAACTACACTTATTTTTAATACTCTTTTTAAAATTTTACCCTTAGGCATTTTCTTGCTGGCACGAGAGGGACTTTACTTTATCCAAGAAAGTCAACTATTATTGAAATATTTGTTGGTTTCTTTTCATTCAACCAAGGTCACACAGGTTAGTGGTAGAGGCAAGATTTGAGACCAAGCCTGCTGACTCCAACTTAAGTGCTCTCCCTCCTACACTGCATTACTTTATCTTGATGAAGCCTTTACTGAAACACAAATATAATAGTCTGGTCCTGACATTCCATGAAGTGTTATACTTAACTAGTTAGGTTTTTGATAGTTCAAAAGACTAGTTTTCTGAGTATGAAGACAAACATTTCAAGGAGGTATGGTGACTATGACATTAAGTATCTGTATACTTATTTGAACACCAAAAACTGGCATGGGAGTTTTAAAATTAAAATTCTTAGATCTGAAACTAAAAGATTTCATGGTACTTGCCAATGTTTCTTCAAATAAGCTAGCCTCCCAATTTACCACCATTTTCATTTTCTACTCTCTGCATCTTTATTCCATCAGTCATAAAGAGTGTATCCTTTCTAGGTAGATCAGGAATTTCTGTGCTTATTCCTGGAGAAAGACATGAGTTCAAATTCAGCATCAAACACTTACTAATCTATGGTGCCCCGTGCAAGTCATTCTTTCTCAACAAAGGATGCCATGTCTGTGAGCACATGTGTATTGTGTACACACACACACACACACACACATACACAAACTCCTTGTGCACAGAGATAAATGTGTGAAATAATATTTACAAAATAATTTGGGGCCAACAGCCATCGGGGGAATTGAGAAGCACTTCATATAGAAGATGGTACTTGAACTGAGTTTTGAAGAAAACTGAAGAATCTCAAAGATAGAAGTAAGGAGAAAAGGCTAAGGCCCAATGATGTGATGGAGTATCCTATGTAAGAAACAAGCCCCAAACGCTAACATATTCCATTCTTCTGTCCATTATGGACCCTCATCTTTTCTCTTTACTCTCCCTTTTGGATATCTCATCAGTTCTCATGGGTTTATTTGTGATCTCTAGAGAGATGATTCCCAGAATAACTTTAGGCAAGTTGTTTGACTTATACAAGTTTTAAGTTTCTCATCTATAAAATAAGAGGTTTGGATTAGATGACCTATAAGTTCCTTTCCATATTGAAATTTACGATTGTATGATGCTGTGTGTCTAGCCCTAATCAAAATGTAAAATCTTCCACTAGAGTATAAAAAATCAATTTCTCAAGTGAAAAATGGCACAGACATGGTCAGACAGCAGTTTGTGTGATGATCTAGGGGCTTTCAAGGACTGCAAGTTCATTATGAGTTACCTGTACAACAGGTCAGCCAAGAAAAAGCAAAATGATAAGACTAGGGGACTCCAAATCTCCCACAAAAGTTCTGTATCTGGTCACTCAGGTTCACAAATTTACAATCATACTCAATTCTTTACTCATCACCCTACATAACCAATTGTTTGCCAAGTTTTATGGATTGTATCATGAAAATCTTCGTTCCTTTCTGTTCCTCTACCGACATTCAGTCCACATGCAGCCCCTTGCCTGAATTATCTCCATAACCTAATTGATAGCCCTGCCTCAAATCTCTTCTCTGTCTGGACCATCCTCCACACAGTTGCCCAAATTTCTGTGACATGGGTCAGAATATGACATCCCCAAAGTTACAATGAGTCTGATGCTTTTAGAATAAACTAACAACTCCCATACTGGGCATTTAAAAGTCCTTCCCTCCCAGTTGGACTCCAGCCTACCTTTTTAGGTTTATTACACATAATTCCCCTTCAGTATAGACATACTGGTCTTCCTTCTGTTCTTCATACATCATATTCCATGTCTGCCTCTGAGTCTTTACAGAAGTGGTAGCTTCCTGTCCCCTTAGAATCATAGCAAAATGCAAGCTTCATCTCCTACTGAAACTTTTGCTTATCTCCAGGACTTCTTGTGTTTCCCTGAATGCCCCAAATTACCTTTTATTAATTTACAATATAGCTTGTATTGAATTATATGCGTACCTATTTTTCCCACCCATAGAATGTGAATTTCTTCAGGGAAGGGACTGTTTCTTCTATATTTTTTTCCCTTTGTATTCTCAGTGCCTGGTACAGTTTAAGAGTTTAATCAATGCTCATTGATAGGTACTTAATAAATATTGATTAATTCACTTTCCAAGACAGGTATCAAGAATAGTACAGGAAAATACTCTTCAGTAAAGAGGTGTATTGTGTATCTTTCTGTGTTGATTAGACTTGATTTCGCTATACAAATGATTTTATTCAATAGTATAAAATAAGACAATATTTGTGAACAGATTGGCATAGTATGGTAGGAGCTCAACAAATGTATGTTCCTTTTTTCTGCAGTACAGAAGTTCCTTCCATTCAGTTTCCACTAGCCCACCTCATTAGATAAAATAATTAGCAGACACTTGGAAAACCTATCTCCCTGCCCTCTGTATTAGTAGGGCAAATCCATGAGGACACAAATGTTGATTTAAATCCTGTACTTTAAAGAAGTCATTTTGTAGAGTATTTAGATAATGACCATATCATTTCAGAATCAAATTAAAAGACTAATGAATGGAAGACCTATGCTTTGTACTCAGAAGCAAGAAATATTTCTCACAAATTGTTGACCCATAAAAATAAAAGGTTTACCTTTTTTTCTTTTTTTTTAGGTATAATTTTTACTCAGATACATCCTACCCCCTCCCAATCTGTGGCAATTCTACAATCCTCTACTGAACAAAAATGATTTTATTTTTAATGCCCTGGAATACATATAGCACTGTCCTACCAATGCTTCCAACACCAAAGTGTTTGTGTTATTAACATCCTCTAAAATTTACTATAGTGACTAATTTGCAAGAGTCACTGGACAGAAATCATGTAGCGTGATTTACACTTCATGCAAAATCTTTACTAACTTGGGCCTCATAAATTTGATCATTTAATAATTTAGTGCTAAGCCTCTTATTTTAATGAAAGGAGAGTTAACAGGATATTATCAATGCTATTTTAGTTAGTTTTAATTATGACATTATGATAAAACATTCTATTTAATTTTTTAATATTTCAACTCAAAATTAATTTTCAAAGTCTTTAATTCTAGTCAGTCTGCATAATTATAAGGCATTGTAACACCTATTCCAATTGAATGTCTCCCAAGTACTTTTAATGATAGGGACCTGTAAAGTGGTATCTCAGTTAACAAGAGAACTGGGAGTTGGTATTTCTTTTTCTGAATGACATCCGGTATTGTTCTCAATGAGAAATTATGAATTTCTTCTCTCTCTGCCTAAGTAACCGGTGAACCATTTATAACAAAAAATAAAGCATCATTTGAACACATTTATGAAATACCCAGAGTGTTCTACATTTCTTTCACTTGAGAAAAGAAAAAATGAGAGTTTAGAGTATAAAGACAGCAACAACCTCTGCGAAGCTTCTTATGCCATCTCCTGACTCATGCAACATCAGAGGGAAGTTCCCAGTTTTGTACAAAGCTATATTCCGTTGCTACAATGGCAGGTGTTGGAGTCTGTGCAGCTTGCAACTTAAGACCACCATCTACTGGCTCTGCCTAAAGCTGCAAAAGCTTGTCATCTGTTTTTCCAAGGGAATGCTGAATAGCTATGGTGGGAAAATATCAGAGGAAACCACAATCTTCTGAAACTTTCCTTACTGGTCCCTTCTTGTCTCTCCAGTGCCTTGATTTTTCTTTTGATTTTCCTAAAGAAATAGCCTTTCTTCAACTATTTGCCAAAACTAGAATGTTCACAAAACAGATAAGTTACCTTAATCTATCACTATTTACCTCCAGTCTTTCTCCAGTGAACTTGATTCTCTGAAGCATGCTTGATTGACAGGCATGAATATCAAAATTTATGCCCAAGCAAAGAACAGATACCTTATCGAGGTCAGGATTCTAATTAATGCCTAATAGAATGGCACTTGAGAAGTGAGGACTCTTTTATTAGCCACTTGTTTTACGTTCATTCCAGAACTGACTTCACCTCTCAATGACTTTGGTGGGATGCCACTGACCTGAACTGGATATGGACCAGTAATTCAGGTCAAGACATTCTCTGGAACCATTCAGATCCCCATAGTAGTAACTGACAGAGTTGAATGAAAATTAGGGTCATGAATACCCCCTTGAATTGCAGTGCCTCAGGGCCTTTAGGAATAATTAGTGCACATAGAGCATTTACCTGTGGCTGACTAAATTAAATTCACAAAGAGCTCCCTGTCCTAGATAGACAGCCTCTCCTCCCACTCCACCCCACCTCCAATCCTGGGTATTCCAATTCATTGGCAGGTAAGCATATTCAAATCCTAGTCCATCTACCTTCCACCTGGAATTCAGAAGCAAAGTCTAATATTCCCCATGGTTCCCTAGTCACCTTAATATTTCTTCTAATATTTAGCAACCAATTCTGGCATATCAATATTAACCCCTCCTAAATTAATATTTTAAAAAATAATTTTTGGCATCCTTCAGAATATTCTATTACACTCTCTCAATCCTGACATGATATGCAACTAGGGTGACCTTTCACATAACAAACTAAGTTAAATGATTACCTCTAAGTCTTGGTCATATGTCCTTTTGTATTCATTCTTTCCCTAGAAGACTTCAACTATGCTGAAGGTTGTGACTATCTGGATATAGTAGCGATATCACCTAGAATAGGTCCAGATATCATCTGTACTCCAGATATATACTTTACCTATAGATGATTTCTATCTGTCTCTATCCTTGGCTTCTCTCCTAAGTATCAGACCTGTTTCCCTACTTTTATTGAATATATCTGCAAAATAGTTAACTGGCAGAGAGACTGGATGACATTATGAGAACAGTGCTGAGTTCATTCAGGTGGGTTAGGGTTCAAATCTCACCTTTGATATTCCAAGTTGTGTGAGCATGAGCAACTAAGCTAACCTCTCTGCCTTAATCTCCCCATCTGTAAAAATGGGTAATAACATCTGTATTATCTTACACATAGGGTTTTAAAGATAAAAATTTAAAGTAGCAAAATAAAGTGCAAATCTTTAAACAATGTATAAATACATAGTAGACAATTTTTCACTGACCAAATCACAAAAGAAGAGCCAAATAATGAGGTGTTAACACTAAGTGTAAAATACAAACCACCCAAAGATGGTTACTTGAGAGGTATAAATTCATTGATAGGATGAAGAATGATAGATCATTGACTGGGGTGACTTTGGTAGTGAGACTTGAAGAGAAACCTAGCTCCTGATAAGAATAGAAGAAGCCTAGAGATGGAGAAAGGGAATCCATAGAAACCTGCAGGAATTTACTTGGAACTAGAAAAGTAGCCATATGATTCCAAGAAAACAGAAACATTAGCCAGAAGCACCTGCCTAAAAGAAAGTGGCCAGGATTCTGGGAGGGAGGGTTCTCAGGGCAATCAGGACAAAGTGAGTCAAGAGACAAACCACACTATTGAAATCTTACTTCAAACGACAGACCTCAAAGTAGTAAGCCTCCATCTCCTTTCTAATCTTGCATTCCTTCATGTAAACCCAAAGCCTTTTCCCTCTCAGCATGGGAGTGGGAAGGCAGGGTAAATAGCTAACTAGTACTATGGACCTAGAGTCACAAAAATTCTTGAGTTCACTTTCTACCTCAGTCACTTATGAGTTGTGTAACCCTGGGCATGTCACTCTAATCACTGTCTGCCTCAGTTTTCTCATCTGAAAAATGTGGCTGCTGTTGTTTGGTCTTGGTTTTCAAGGAGGACCAATGGCATCACAGGGGAATGTCTTAACTCATGAATGAATTCGATTTAAATGAGGCAGAGTTGCACAAAGTCTTTGACCGTATTCTCTCTTCCAAAGTCATGGAAGTCCAGCAGCAATACAGAAGTTAAGATGACCAGTGATGGCCTAGGATGCAGCAGATGACCTTGGAGCCTTTGATGTCTGACCAAGCTGTCTTCGTTTCCCTCGGAACAAATTGCTCTCATCCACCTATTCCCTTTGAGGAAGTCTTCACATGCCTGGGGCAGACATCCCCTAACTCACCAATAGATTTGAAGCTCATTCACTTTAGTCTGGATTAAACCTGGTTTAGTCTATCTGCTGAGAGACTTCCCCAGGATGTAACCACTGTGGAGCCACAGGTGAGAGTTGAATGCCAGAAAGATGGATGGGCAGTCCTGAAAAGGCCTTGGCAAACCCTCATACCAGATGTTACTGTTCTCCTAGAACATCTCATATACCAATAATGCATCAATCTCCCTGAGTTGATGAGAATATAAAATGAAAAAAAAAATTTATAAAGCACTTAACAAATTTTAAAATGCTATGTAAATTTTAACCACTATTAATTGTTTATTTCATCTTTATAAACAACAGTAATTACTAGCAATTGCTAGTGCAATTGTAGTTTGGGGAATACAGTTGGGAAGAAACAACTGTGGGGAAAACATCCCTAGTGAAGAGACAGAGAAAGATCTAACACTGATGTGTTTTACCAGAAATACCCTCTGGCTCAGGTTCAGATATGGTAAAATGACAAAGAAAAATTACATATCTGATGATACAACTTCTCAGAGCAGGGAAGGAGCCTCATGTGGAGGAGTTAGAAGAGTGATGGGCATCATCCCTTTTAAGTCTACTCTATAGGTATCAGTTATTCATGGTGTATTTATAATGACCAAATATGTCCTCAAAGAGATGCAAAAATATACTTCCTGCCTTTCTTTATGGAGATGGGAAGATTTTGTGTGTGGAACATCGCATGAGCTTTCAGTCTTAGTTCTTTTGTTGCTTATTTTAGTGGAACTATTTCTCTCTCTCTCTCTCTCTCTCTCTCTCTCTCTCTCTCTCTCTCTCTCTCTCTCTCTCCCCCCTAAATGAGTAGAAGGAGAAGGGAAATATTTAGCAATTAAGGTGATAAAACAAAGATCTTATTGAATAGCTACTAAAGAGGACATTCTTGGCAAATACCCTCCATGCCCACTGTGAGCAACACTTAGGGAAAGGGTAGGGTATTTACACTTTAAATGTTTCTAGTTGATATCCTCTCTGGTCTCCAACATATATTGCTTAGACAAAGAGTCAATATGACACTAGAGCCAGTCATATATAGGAGTAAAATAAGAATACTTTCTAAATTTCTTAATAAGGAGTGAGGATTGAGAAATAGGAAATAGGAATTAGGAGGAAAGAAGCTGGGAACTTAACCCTAAACGTATCACTCCAACAAGATACTGAAAAAGGAGAGTGCTGGGTTATACCAATAAAACTAGTTGTCCTAAAAGTTGGGATTCCATCCCTGAATGAAATGGATCTGGTCTTTGGTCAGCACCTCTTTCCACCATCCTTCAATTTAGTACATTTATTATAAATATTGGAGTTGCCCTACACTTGAATAAATTTGCTGGGTCTGGATTTTCTTCAGTTTTTATTCAAACTGGATAAAATTTGAATTCATAATTGTTAATTAATTTAAAATATCTTCACACACAGGCCTGAGGTGAACCAGGTAGAGACTGTGTCCTCAAAGGGAGGAAAATGTGTTAATAGGGAAGGTCTTCAGAAAATTCAAACCACCCATTTTGGGGCATCTGGTACTTCAAGTTGATCTCCTATAAACTTAAGAACATGTCAACAGATCTGTTGCCATCTTCATTTTAGAATATCATTAGAATAAGTTAGTAAATATCCTGCAAATAGATAATATCCTTGTTGATCACTTAGGTTATGTCCACTATAGGTATAATATGATTATGTCCACTGTGGCAATGATTCATAACAACCATTTGGTTTTCTGATTTATTACTTATGGACTGCAAGTGGTAGGTGAGGGCTGCCCATGATGGGCCTCAGATCTAGACTCACACAAATAGGATTTAGTTCTGGTGTAACTAGGACTGAAAAGAGGGTATTTAGTCTTTTTCTTTTCTTTCTGTCATGGTATAACCCTCAGGAATTCCAGAGAAAATATATTAAAGTTAAATGCAAAATAAACTAATCTCTAAAATAAAAATTTTTCTGGGGAAAATCAGATCTAACATCTCCCCTAAAACAGAAAAGAATCCCTTCTAGAAATATGCAAAGTAGATATAGAGCAGGAACTCCCAAATTCTTAAATACATAAAATTAGAGGCAGAGTTAGTCAGTTGGATACTATTTATTAAGTACATTTTATGCACTAGCAACTGTGTTAAACAATTGGAATACATTTCTTTTAAATAAATAGTCCCTACTCCCAAGGATCTCACAATCTGGATAAGGTGAGGGGAAAGGGGTGGGAAAGCAACATGTAAACCCTATGTACAAACAAGGTATATACAGGAAAATCAGGGTTAATCTCAGAGGGAAGTCATTAAGATTAAGAATAGAAAATGACTTGCAGGTGGGACTTTAGCTGAGACTTGAAGAAATCCAGGAGGTGGAGATTAGAAGGGACACATTTCCAGGCATGGGGTACAGTTAAAGAAAAGTCTTTGAGTCAGAAAATGGAGTGCCATGTGAAAGGAGCAGAAATTAGGCCAATATCACCATAATACAGAATACATATTGGGGAATAAGATATAAGAAGACTAAGAAAGCAGGAAAGGTCAAGGTAAAAAATGACCATTTCTCAGAACTGCTGTTCAGCAAGTTGTACTAATAGAGCAGATAGCTCAGTGGATAGAGCACTGGACCTGGAGTCAGGAAACCTGAGTTCAAATCTGGCCACAAGC
>CM053774.1:110613470-110633189 GCA_028658325.1 Potorous gilbertii
ATACTATGGAAATGTTCAGCTCATCTCTCTAGGATCATGTCCTTATCACTAATCAATATGACTCCATCAGCACTGAGTAGTTATGATGCACCATAGGTTTTGGTTCATAAACAGCTTTCAGGGAATTATAAAAGAACTTTGTATTGTTACTCCCAGCATAAAACTGAATTTCATCTGCCTTCTTACTGAGCCAGGAATCCTGCATCTCTCTAAGGTTTGCTTGTACTTTGCTTTTGATGGAACTAAATGCTGCCTTCTTAGAGGTGGGTGAACTACCCTGCTGGTAAATCCTGTGGAATTCTCATTTTCACTTGGCAACTTCTGAATTTCCCTATCATTTTCATCCAACCAGTCTTGATCTTTTGCAAGTGTTCTGACCCAGATGAGCAAATGCAGTGCTGTACACCAAATCTTTGAAAACTGCCCACTCTGTTTCTGCTCCAATATTGCCAACTGTGTTTTAGCTCAGCTTTCCCTCCAAGTTAGCAGCAAACTATTCACACTCAGAGAAGAGCTCTAATTTGTTGACATAAGTTCTTCTGGTAGTCATTTTGCCTTGGGAGCAGCACTTTAGATGAATACGAATATTTAGCTTGTTAAGGATAAGTTTATGATCAGTCCAGCAGTCTGCACCATACATTGCCTTTGTCACTCTCAAATCTTATCTGTCTCTTCTCCTTACAATCACATAGTCTATTAGATTCCAATATTTGCTACAAGGGTGCATCCATGAAGTTTTATTGCATTTAGGTAAACGGAAGACACTGTTGGTGATGAGGTCAGGTGATGCACACGTCTTCAGGAATAAATGACCATTGCTGTTGCTGTTTCCAACTCCATTCCTTTCTAAGACTTCCTGACAAGTCTCATATTCTGAACCTACTCTAGCATTAAAGTCACCCAGAATTATAAGCTTGTCCTCTTTTGGCACATTGATGAAAAGGATCTCTAGGCCTTCATTAAATGTTTCTTTCATTTTGTCAGGGTTTGTCATAGTGGGAGCATAGACACTGATGATGGTGGCATGGTGTTTTCCTATGAGTGGCAATCACATTGTCAAGGGCCTGTCATTCACTCCTTTTGGCAGGCATACCAACTTGCTGATTAGATTAGTTTTGATCGGAAAACCCATGCCAGCTTTACAGCACTTCCCTTCACTGGGCCCACTCCAGAAAAAGGTATATCCAGTTCCAACTTCAGTAACCTGGCCTTCATTTACCAACCTTGTTTCATTCGGGGCTGCTATTTGAATGTGATACCTGTTGAGTTCTCTTGCAACAAGAGCAATCTACTGGATTTTGTATTGTCTATTAGAGTGCATGTGTTCTATGTTTCAGTCGTAAGTGGAATCATCTTTGCAGATGCTTTCGTATGTTTTGTCCATTGTTTTTGTGTTTCTACTGCATAGCAGAATTCACTGTCTGCCATGGTTATCAGTCCAGGGTTGAGTAAGCAGACAATGTTTAGGGCACCTTTTCTGGCTCCCTTCCTCACACCAGGAGGTGAGCAGTGTGATCCTTAAAAGACTGTTCAGACACCCAGGGGGCTGCCAAGTCCCACTGGTGCTTCCAGTGAGAAACAACCATATGGCCTGGGCTGCCTGTGTGCAGGGTTATGACTACAGCTCCCAGTGTACCTGTGCCTGCTGCTTCATCACTTACTTGTTGCCATAGGACTTTGAGGCATACGAGTGAAATGGCATGAGTGATGTCTTTTGATTCGTGCAAAAATTGGATTTAAGTGAGGCAGAGTTGCACAAAATCATCAGCCTTACTCTCTCCCAGAGCCATCATAGTACAGTGGCAAGTCAGAGACAAGATGGCTGGCAACGTCAGGATACAGTGAATGACCTTGGTGTCTTCGGTGTCTAACCAAGCTCTAAGTGCTCCACATCTCCTGATTTATCTGCCTTCATGGCTGTTGGAACAAATTGTTCTCATCCACTCATTCCACCAGAGAAAGTCTTCACATGCTTGGGGTAGACACCCCACATAAATCACCAGTGGGTTTGAGACCCCTTGGTTACCCTCTAGTTTGGCCAGTCTGCCAAAATTGTTTACAGGGGTATGGCCACTGTGCATACTGTAGCTTCTTGGAGCCACAGGTGAGAAATGGAACAAGTGAACACTAAAGGTGGAAAGAGCTCCTAAAGGACTTGGCAACCACAGGTGATGGTCCTGAACACACCCTATACCCCACTAGAAGATATACCATATATGCAAAGGTAAAAATTTTCCCTGCCCTCAAGAAACTCACATACAAACAATTATATATAAACAAGTTATATAGAGGATAAATAAACAAAAGAGGGAAGGTACTAGAATTAAGGGGGATCATTAAGGACAGGTGAAAAACTGGTTGAAACTCTACTTGGAACTTGAAGAAGCCAGAAGGTAGAGATAAGAACATTCCAGGCATGAGACATAACCAGAGAAGATGCCTGGAGCCAGGTATTTGTTGTCTCTCATTTCAGTCTACTTGAATCCTTGGGACCATATCCTTGAATCAAGATGGTCCTACTGAATTGGATAGTGGAAAGTCATGCCATCCTAATCACATGATCTGTTTAGACAAAGTCCCTGTAATTGTGAACTAGGAGGGCGAAGGACAGACTATTTTATGGGTCAGTCTTGATTCAAAGAGCAAGGAGTTGTCAAGATAGAATGTGTTTCTTGAGTAACAATAAAGAGGCCAGTGTCATTGGACCATAGACTTTATTGAGGAGATGATCCAAGATGTAGGAAGCCTGTTGATGTATATGTATGGGAACAAGTTATGAAGGGTTTTGAATGCTAAAGGACTTTATATTTGATCCTAAAGGTGAGAGGAAGACCCTGGAGATCAATGTGTGTGTGTGTGTGTGTGTGTGTGTGTGTGTGTGTGTATGTGTGTGTGTGGGTGTGTGTGTGTGTGTGGTATGTAGCGGGGAGGTGCCATGGTCAACCTTGTGCATTAGGAATATAATGAGAATGAGGATAATGCCTCCTCATTCAGTGGAGATTCTCGGGAGGCAATTGGTTAGATAAAATTGGAATTGAGGATAGAGGTTAAGGCTGATTATGGGGAGTCAAATGCATAATGCTAAAAATTCAAACCATGAGAGTTAATAGGATTATTAAGGAGAAGAGTGTAGAACATTATGAGGAGTGAGATAGTCAAGCATAGAGCTTTGAGGAAAACTCAAACTTTATTGAGTAAGAGGAGGAGGATATACCAACATGAAAGACTTGAGATATAGTGATTAGGCAGGTAGAAGGAGCTCCAGGAGAATGCAGCATGATGGACAGCAAGAAAGGAAAGTCACAAAGAATAAGTAGGAGTGAAAAATGTTTCAAAAAGATTGAGAAATATAAACATTATGCAAAGACCATTGCATTTAGCTGTTAAAGTCATTATCAAGTTTGGAGAGAGGAGTCTTATTCTAGTGGTAGAATAAGATAAAAGATTGTGAAGTATCAGTGAGGAAATGACAACTGTGAGAAATGACAACTGTGAGTGAGGACAACATGGACCTCAGCTGGTACACTTCTCTTTTTTTTTCCAGTGACTAAGGAAGGAGGAGTCACTTGGCTTTGCTGTGCTCCAGGACTATTCTATTCCAATGAACCTTGAGAAAGCAGCAAATTAAAATGACTCTTTCCCAACTCTATACCTTTGGGGAACTGAAGAAGTCTAGTTTTGTAGCTCCCCTAATTCTTTTTCTCCCTCTATCTCTGCTTCTGTTTCCCTCTCCTCAGAGTTAGAAATTCCAAGTGGGCCTTGCTGAGCCAAGGAAATGTATTTTTCTATTGATTTATTAATAATTGTATATTTTATATATTGATGTAGAGCTAAAGATTCTATTTCTATTATGCAGAACATTTTTCATAGGTTTCTTTGTTCTTTGCTGTTTCTGATAATTTCTCGTATAAATACCTAATAGATTCATTTCATATTTAGAAATTTATAGATAGTTTCTATGTTTCCTAGTCCTTGTTAAATACCTCACTCTCTAGAGTTAAATTACATATTTGTTTTACCATAATCATAAGGCATGATAAGATTGAAGCCTAAAAACAGTCAAGTTCCAACATCCCAGTGGATTTAACTCTCATCATACTTTATGACAAAGTAGTGGCTAGAATGTAGTTGTTTGAAAGAAACCTGATGTGTTAGGAAGTGCCATCGATTTGGAATCAGAAGACCTTGCTTCAGGTGTTTGCTCCATTGTCTACTACTTCCCTTATCCTTAACTCTTTTTTTTCCTTTGAACAATGACATTTCATTTTTCATAATATCAAGGAAAGCAATTATGATGAAGCTACATGACTGTGGAAAAAAATCTCTTCATGGAACTCACGAAAAGTTGATTGTTGCATCTAGTGTATTTCAATCAATATCAACCAATGACTGAACATTTATTACACACCTACTATGTACTAAACCCTGTGCCAAGTACCAGGGATACAAAATGAAGCAAAAGTCAATTCTTGCCCTCAAGGAGCCCACACATGTGGACAACCTTCACTTTGTCTCCTTTTTGTTTTCATTTTGGCACTAAATGCTGAAAATACGGCATTTATGTTTCAGTAACTGTCCCTTCAAAGACTAGATCTTTCCCTACTATGTTAACAGTAATGGAAAGTGTTTTAGGGATGTGGACCCTGGAACATCTGCATAGGTATGTGTAAATCTTGTTGGCATTTTAATTTTCTCTCTGGGAATCTTGTTTTCATGTGTGAGTACTGGAAGTTTCAGGGAGATTTTTTTCATTATTGCATTCCTTATGAAAGCAGCTGTTCAATGAACGGGCATATTTTGTTCCCTCATCAAGCAGCCGAGAGAGATTATTCCATGATCAGGCTGTGTATGGCTGTAGTCACCGCATGTCTGATTGTCTGAGGCTTGGTGATTGATTTAATGGCTCCTCTTCAGTGCAGTTACTCATCTCTGAGAGTTGTCCAACTCAGAGCTCGATGTTATTTATGTAAACGATGCTTTATACTCCTTCTCCCATGGAGATAAATCTAGGTTGACAGAATTGTTTAAAAGATGAGTGTGCTTCCCTATGGGGATTATGGAAGGAGTATTGGTCTATATCAAGTCTTATGTCACTTCACTGATAGATTTGGGGGACAAGGAAGCAAAATAATAAGGTAAGGTTGGGAGAATCTATGTTCTGCTTTTAAGAGATGCTGCTGATGTTTTAAGGGTCTATTGCTCTAAGAAAATTGCGGAATAGAAACAAAAAATAAAATCACTGATCGCACTGATTTACTTTTGAAAGAGTGAGAAAAGGGGTGGGGGGGGCAGGGAAGACAAGTAAAATCATTAACCAAAGTAGTTTTTCAACATTGATACAAAAAGGACATCCTGATACCTGTGAGTCTTGCATCCTGTTTTCAGGTTTTAAATAGTATTTGAATGGAGCGGAAAAATAGGGACTGTGTGATCTGTAATGGTGACTTCCATGTGATTATATTTTATGGGATCAATAACAGACTTAAAGTTAGAAAGGATCATAGAGATCATCTGGTTGAATGCTCTCATTTTGCAGATGAGGAAACAGGCTCAGAGAGATTGAGTGATCTACATGATATTATACAGATATTAATTAAGTAGAACTGGGATTTGAATCCAGGTCCTTTAAAAGAGAAGTAACATGGAATAGTAGTTAGAGACCTGAATTCATATACTATCTCTGATACCTATTCCCTGTGTTACCCAGGGCAAGCACTTCACCTACCTCCCAGGGTTGTTAGAGGATCAAATGGAATATTTGTAAAGTGCCTGGCACAATATCTAGCACATAGTAGGCACTTAATAAATGTCCATCCTTCCCCTCCTTTCCCTTTGCTTCTCAGCATTCCAACCAACTCTCTAATACTCTAAGTTACAGAGATGATGTCACCTGAATTATTAGAAGAATTTTATCAGTATGTCCCCAGGAGCTCCATATACTAATTAAATCATAGGTCCAATTCCTATCCTTTGATTCCAAACCCAGCTGTTTTCCACCTTATCACACTAGATCAAATAAGTACCTTATATTTATTTGTATATATTTTACATATGTGTGCATGTGTCTTCCCCTTCATGGCTACCTTTCATCTCTTCTGTACTTATCATCCTTGTACCAATTCATATACCAGTTATCCCTCCCAATAGAATGTAAACTCCATGAAGGGACTATTTTTGCTTTTTCTTTGTATGAGTAGCATAGGCACCGGCAAACTGTGGCTTGTGGGCCAAATCCTATCTACCAGTTGTTTTTGTAGGGCCCAGAGGCTAAGAATGGTCCTTAGCTGCCCTAGTACATGGCAAAGACAAGTCATGTAGTACTCATTGATTAATTTCTTGACATTTGAAGAATCAGCTATATATAATAACTGTAGTTAATTGTAAGTCTTCTAATGCTTTAATGAGACATCACAATTATATGAATTATAACATCTTATAAAAACTTTAAATATATTGTTATTTGTTCAATGAATGTAGAATTTCTTTTTTTCCCCCATTCAATACCTACCCTATCACCACTCTTTTTCCATTGCTGAGACAGAGTAACTAGGAAGTATCTACAAAAAACTTATCATTAGCTGGCTGGTGTTATCAGACACTGGTGTTTTGAAATGAGACATTTCTATTTATGGGGTATCAGGAGAAGTTCAATTAAAAAACTATCATGAACTGGAAGACACACAGATAGAGGAATTTGAAAATAATCACGATGACACCAAAATTAACACTGTAAACCAACTGATGGGTTTTGAAGTTTAGTAAGTATAGGGAGAAAGTGATGGAGGAAAGAGGCTTGCCTTTTTGGGTAGGTAGAAACCTGTCAAGGTAGAAAGGAGAGGAATTTAAAAGCCATATACTTTTCAAGAGATTAAGCAATTATGAAAAGTGTCTGAATACATGGAAATTTGAAATAAATTTTCAAGCACTCTACTTCAATATTCCTTTGGATACTTTTTCATTTGGTTGATATATTTAATCTGTTTGCAATAATGCTGTACCCAACTGTTCTGAAATAATTTGTAATCAAACACAGCTAAACATGTAGGCATTAACTTTTAATTCTGGGACATGATGGAACAGGCTCACCATACTGCAGGCTGATCAGACCAACATAGACTAAGAGGTATGAATATGTGTCAGAGACAATACATTGAATTAGTGAGAAAGAATTGATTTTATTATTGAGGTAGGTTAATGTCAGACATGGAAGTGTAGTTGGAGGACAAAAAAAAACCAAGATGGTATTGAAAACTGAGATCAAACTGGAAAAATAGATGTTGGGGAGACACAAATAGATACAGAAAAGGGATTTTTTTTTCACATTTGTGAAAGAAGATGGAGTGAAATTCCCTAACACTCACATCTGAAGCTTGATCCTCTGATATTTTGAAGAACATGTGTACTCTACAATAGTTTTGTAAGACCCAAAGTTTTAATTAAATGCACATAAACCACCAATTTCTTTCCAATACCTTTCCCCATATACAATCCCATGAGTGTGTACATATCTCTTGAAAAAGAGGAAAAATCAAGGTGATGACTTTGTGAAGGTGTCGATGTGATACTTTATGACCTGGAACCTCAAGAACTACCAAATAAACTTTGTGTATTCTTGAGAAACAATTTCCATTATTTTCATAGCAGAAACTTAAATTATTGTCCATTGTAGTGTGCAGCTCTCTGATAAGTAGATTACTATAGATCATTCTAGGAGGAGGTGGAGAGCAGATTGTACTAACATTAGCTCCTCTGGTACTTGCTGGCTATAAATTTCTTTAAATGATGGATATAAAGATGGAAGACAGATGGATAGACAAAAAGACAGGATCAGAGAGTAGATGAGTTACTACTGTATCCTGTGTTCATAGACTGTCATTACCACAGTGCAGCAGTCATCAAAGCTCCTCACATCCCCCACTCCCTCCTCCTGAACTGTACCGATTTATATGAAAATTAAGATTACAAATTAAAGCCAGGCTATCCTGGAGTTTTCCAGTTCATCAGCCATCCAATAAAAATGATGTCGAGCCTGTATGCATAATTCCCAGAAGATTACTTTGTCCTTACAGCTAAGCCCTGTCCCTGATATAAAAGATCTCTATCCACTTTTATTGAAATAAAGAACTAACATCATAATCCCAATATTGAGGTATAATCTTCATTATCTCCTGACCCTCTTGAGTTTTTTCCCCCCAAATCTATATTACTTCAGATTTAGTTCATTTATAATCCCTATGTGTTTACCTTTATTGAGATAGGATTATGATTTTTTTAAAAGAGCTCCCCCAAACCTTATGATCTCATGATTGAGCTTTAATTCGCCAACAATCAACTAATGTGTTAGCCTGAATTTTTAAAAAGTGGTTCTTATAGTAATATAGTCTGAGCTTGAAAGGCTGGGATTGGTCCCTTGAGTTCCACATTCCTTTAGATAAATCATTTCCAATGCAACCTGGCTTGTTATGATATTTAAATACTGTGATTTTATTTAAATTTTTTTCATATACAATATAAAGGTATAAAAATAAGCAGAATCATCAAAAGTACTCTTTGTCTCCTTCCCCAGGAATTCTTTTTTTCACCTATACTTCATTAATAGTCCCCCTACCCCACCCCCATTTTTCAGAGCTTTAATGGCCTTGGGCAATGCTTCAGGCTGTTAACTACCAAACTAGTCATTAAATGCTGGTCAAGATGATTTCTTCCAGATTATTGCTCATTTATTTTTTCCTTTGAAAAGACAAAATGGACTTTGTTCTGTAAGAAGAATGAAAAGAGATACTTTCCATAATCTCTCATTTTGTCAGGCACAGGAGAAACATACTCATATAATGCAAATCATGCTAAAAATGCCAAAATGTTTTAAGTATTGTTATTGTGGAATTATTCCAAGATAATAAGCAGTAATTCTGGTTGGTTTTTCTTTTCTTTATTTTTAGTGAAAGGTTTAATAATCTAAAACAAAATTGTGACTGAATTCAGAAAGCTCAATTTCAATCCAAAGAATTTCTTGAAAACAAAACAAGGAGTCTTTAATATTTTTCTTATACCTTCCCCTCCTCTTATCTAGCTAATGCAAAATAAAGTTTAGAGAAAAAAATATAGTTTTTACTTGTGATAATGAGCAATGAAGAGAAGACATGATTTCCTTTGTTAATTCTAGCATTTTTATTTTTAGGACATTGGCTCACTGGAAATTTGCTTTATTTTATTCAATTTATTTACAAACATTCATTAAGTACCTTCATGTGCAAGATGAAAGGCAGCATAAAGTAATGGACAGAAAGTAAGAGGTAGCTTGCTAGGTGGTACAATGAATAGTGGCTACCAAAATGGACAATGGATACAGTGCCAAATCCAGAGTAGAGAGGACCTAAGTTCAAATATTACCTCAGACACTTATTAGCTGTATGTCCTTCAGTAAGTCACTTATCCTTTCCCAGCCTTACTTTACCCATCAGTGAAATGAGGATAGCAATAACATTTACTTCACAGGGCTGTGGTGATAAGCAAAGGAGTTAATATGTAAAGTATTTTGCAAATCTTAAAGACCTTGGAGGCAGAGAGGTTAGAACAGTGGATAGAGTACTGGACCTGGAGTTAGGAGGACCTCAGACATTTACCAGCTGTATGATGCTGGGCAAGTCACTTAACAGTGATTGCTTCTCTCCCCTCAAAACCCTATATAAAGTGTAAGTCCTGCCTCTCACACACATTAGCTGAGTGACTTTGTGCCTCAAACAACTTTTTAAGACTCTAAGCTACAGAGGAAATATTGTTCTACATTGGTAGAGGGAATTTCCTCAATTCACTTTGCCAAACTGGGGCTATTTATGACTGTTACAGACAAGATAAAGTTTTAATTTTAACTGGTAAAACAAAGTATGAATATGTGTGGTTTGATAATGGCAAGGCAATTTTAGCAATAAGAACTTCACGTGTATTGTTCAACTTTCATTTAAAAGGTAAAAAGAATATTTCCTTGTTCATCCTTCATTTTTGAAGAGGATCAATGACATCATGAGGATGATATCTTGGCTTGTAAGTGAATTGGATTTAACTGAGGCAGAGCTTCACAAAGTCATCAGCCTCACTATCTCCTCCAATCATCAGAGTCCAGTGGCAAGACAAAAGTTAAAATGCCTGGAGATGTTCCAGGTTGCAGTGGGTGACCTTGACCTTTTTAAACTCAGGTCCTTCCCTGGTTTCAATTTGTCTGAGGCAAAACCTATTCAGTGATAAAGATCTAGGTAAGAATTGAGAAAAAAGATGACCTACTTTGTCATCACAAAACAGTCAATCATGGAGGGAAAGACCCTCAGAGTTTCTGGCCTGAACAAAAAACAATTGTTATTTATGTTCGCTCTGAATTTAAACAATGAGCAAGAGAGACTTGGCTGGTATCTATTAGCTATTCAATGAAAGTCAGAGTGATTTGGCATAAAGGTGTAGTTAAGTGGCTCCATTTGAGTCTTAGGGCTTTTTCAAAGCTTGTTTACCAGAGCTATATTTTAAGAAATCATAAATGAAAACTGCAAAGACAAAGGATTAATTTTCCCAGCTTTTTTAAAAAAATGAAATAAATAGGAAATTAAAAAAAAACCTAGTCCCCAAACTCTAATATATCTTACAAAATATAAATGACCAAAAATTATATCAAAGAGAGATTATCTGAAAAGGAAACCTTGAACAAATAAGCTATTCCAGGAGTCAGCAAACTGCTACCAATAGGTCAAATATGTTCCTCTCCTATCATTCATTTTTGTATACTCACAAGATAAGAATACTAACAAGCTATTTTTTAAAATGAAGTTTTATTTAATTTAAATTATAAAAAATCTTAGCTACTGTGCAATAATAGGCAAGGGTTGGATGGAATCATTCATATGCAAACAGAACTTTGGTCTTGTCAGTCCATTTCGTTGGTGTTGGACTGGGGAATGTGTCAGAAAACTCTCATCCCTGAATATTAATGAGGATAGACATAATCAGGTGGTGTTCTATATCATGGAGAAAAATTATAACTTCCTGACTAAACCAACAACAAAACAAATAGAAGAGTCTCAAACGTTCAAAATATAAATCTTGATAGGAAGAGGAGTAAAGGTAACACTTCAAAAGCAATGACTCCCAAACCCCTCTACCCAAGAGGCATCATGCTTTGTCTAGATATGCATTTAATAGATATCTGGGAGATAACCCTTTGGAGCAATCTGAACCTTTATGAATCAGGGACTAAATTAATGACTTGTTACCCTCACCAAGACTGGTAGGTTATGAAATGCAGAACCTTCTGAGTATTACTGAAGAAAAATGTGTATGTATATGGGTGGTGCTATTACTATACTGAGGAAACCTAATGTTTAACACCTCTGATCTGAACTTTGGAGTTGGGACAGACTGACTACCTTTTTCACCTTGGTGCAAGTTTAGCTTAGTGTATATTTGTTGCTCTAATACTGAGGCTAGGTCAAAGGGAGTGCAATGAGATCTATGAAACTTGTTGAAATTTAAGTAGATTTAACTGTGTGACATAAAAAAATGTGAGACAAAGTTCCTGTGTAATTACTCATTTTGTTAATCATACTAGTGATTAATTAATGAAAAGGGTCATTGTAACTCTTAAATGCCTAAGACTCTTCATGGAACCCATTCAATGCTCTTGTGGCCTTTGAAAAGTGGGTGTTCCCGAGGGTGGAAATCAACTCTGATTGGTTTATAAGTAATTAGAGAAAGAATATGGCAATGAGATGTAGGCTTATTCTAACAAGGGTCTGAGAGATGTGTAACTTTGATCACTCAGTCTTGGTAAAGGAAACTTTTCTCTTTCGAGACCTCCCCAGTCTATGGGCAATCTAGAACAAAGGAGAAATCCACTTCCATTCACACCTATCTGACTAAACACATCAGGCCAGATTCTACCAATTCACCTAAATAGTTTTCCCAGTTGGGTAACATCTGAACAAGATTGAGGAGAATGTTAGAGAATGAGGAAATAGGAAGGGAAAAAATCCTGGAGTTCTCCCCAACAATAAATGATTGTTAATAAGAGAGAAGTAGTAATTTCTCTTGAATGAAATGTGGCAATTTGCTAGTCTACTTTTTAATCTATTAAATTTTCCTAAGATTTTTTTTCTTTAAAGTTCATTATTGGAAAAAACATATTTGCTATGACAAGACTTTTTACATATATTTTGTTGTTGTTTAGTCATTTTCAGTTTGTAACCAATTCTCTGTGACCCCTTGGAATTTTCTTGGCAAAGATACTAGAGTGTTTTCTCATTTTCTTCTCCAGCTCAACATATACTGCTTATTTCTTATTGGACATTTAAAGATAACAAATAAAATAGAATCAAGGATCAAGAATGGAAGTTTATGTATACTAAATAGTTTCTTTTTACAAGACTGAATCATGTAATTCTGTACTAGTAATTACTAAGTAATGGGTAGAGTTAGAAAATGATGGATTTTGACTACGATGAGTTATCAGATTTGGTCATGGAGTAGATATTAATTGAGGTCAGAAAGATGCTATGATTGACTAAAATGGGATTAGATGAAGTCTGGGATGGAAAAAAAATCCTCTCCAGAGCAAATTACCAATGGAAAGGTGGATGCTAAAAACTAAGATTGGGTTAAATAGTATCAACAAGATTCTGCAGTTAATTAGTTCTTGTCATTGAAGACTAACATTAAAGGATTGTCCTAAACCAGACACCAAAAATTGTGTTATGACTTCAGAGTGCGTAAGTTCTGCCAAGACAAGTGTGGACCTGACTTTTCCTAAGTATTCAGTTTTCTTAGAGTAAAAACTTTAATATTCAGTCTTTGATCCCAGGAGGCAGTGTGGTACAGTGCTATGGAATCAGAGGGTATGGGTTCAGATACAATCTTCTGAAGAAAAACAGAATTGCATTCATGTGGGAAGTTTCCACCTGGGAGTTCCTCCTACTGATGAAATCACTGACCCAGCAAGAAAAAGAGAAAAATGCAAATAGAAAAATTCAAACAGCCCAAATATTCTCAGGGAGATGGAAGCTTTCTGTTATACTGGCAGGAGTTCAAGAAATGAGTTAGTCCTTGGGAACAGAGGAATAATAGATAAGAGCTAGAATGAGGAATCCAATGAGACCTAGATTATATTTGTCTGAATGTTGAAATTAAAAAAAAAATCAGAGTGATAAATTATAAAATAAAAAATGCTTATAGTACTGGAAAGAAATCTTCACATAATCTGAGACTGCTTCTGATCCTTCATCAGCTAAGTTGTTGAGAGCAAATCAAATTGAGACAGATTCAAGTTAAGCATGAAACATTTCCTCCGTAAGACTATGCCACCACCAGAACCACCAAACAAATAGAGGAAGACATAATATGATAGTTTATTTTTTATTACTTTGCTTTTTAAATCAACAAACATTGATTAGATTCCTAGTATGCATAGGACAGTATGCTAGGAATGGAGGGGGGGGGTGATAAGTTAGGTCCCTTGATGTACTAGAATAAAAGAATACTAATGCTGAAAGTATAAGGAACCTCTACTCCTCTCTTGTTCTCTTCTACCCTTTCCCCTCCTTTCCCCTCCTCTTCTCTTTTCTCCTTCCTTTCTCTATGTATATCTGTCTATCCCCCAGTATTATTGATGTTTTTTTTTGTTTATATATCCGATTCATTTCCACCTATATCCTTTCTTGCCTCCTCTACTCTAGGATCCTTCTCTTGTGATGAGGATTAAAAAAAAAAGGAGTAAAACAGGAAGTCCAACAAAACTAAGTGTATCAATGACACCTTGTAATATATTATATATAATATTTGTCACCAATTGCCTTTCAATCACAGGAAAGAGGTGCCTCATGATAAATCTTTAAGACCGAACATGGTAATTACAAAAACACAACGTTCTGTTATTTCATTCTTTTTATTTATATTGTTGAACTAACTATAATTAATACTCTCGTTTGATTTCAGGAACTCTGCATCAATTTATATAATTAATATAATAATCATATAATATATGATATATATCAATATATTTCTTTTAATTAGAACTAATATAAGTAGTTCTAATTGGTTTAAATAATTCTTTATTATGAAATAGAAATATCCCATTAAAATAATTTACCACCATTTGTTTGGCCATTCTCCACTATCTAGAGTGTTTCCACTTCTTTGAGAGTAGTAGAGTATTTTGATAGTAGAAGAGAATATTTTGGTATGTATGTATATGTACATATATACATGTATATATGTACTATGTGTGTTTATATACATTTTTGTCTGTGGCTTCTTCTTTGTTTGCAACTAACAGGTATTTCTGGATGAAAGGATATGACTATTTTAGTTTCTTTAAAAAATCATGATTTCAAGTTGTTTTCTTCTATGGTTAGATATATTTCCAATTCTATCAATAGCATATGAGTGAATTTATGTTGACATAGATGCATCAGCACTATTTCAATATTTTGTTATCTTTGCCAGATTGCTGATTGTGAAGCAAAAACAATAAAGTTCTTTTCATTTTAATTTCTTTTATTCTTAACTTGGAACATCTTTCAAATGATTGTTAATCATTTCCAATTTTTTTGGAGGGAATGTTTATGTCCTTTGTTGTTTATGTATTGGGGAATGGCTCTTGGTCTCATTTATGTTAACTTCCTATTTATCTTGGAAATCTGAAACTTATTATAGATATTTATTGCAAATATTTTATCCCTTTGAATAGTTTCGTTTGTTATCATCTATATTGATATTTTCATACAAATGATTTTCAATTTCATATAACAGGAATTATTATATATTTTATCATTTGTTTGCTTCTTTAATACCTATTTGGTTAAGAATTTCCCCATAGTGATAATTGTACAAGGTGCCTCTTCTTTTGGATAGGGGGACAAAGTTTTCTGTTTAAGTTGAATATTTATTGGCAACTTGGTGAATATTTGTTTAGAAGTATTTTAAGTACAAGATGCCAGTCTAACTTGTTTTTCTTCCTTTTCTTTTCCCCCAACTAAGTTAAGATATTCATTTTCCCCTTGATTCTTGCTTGTATATTTTCTCCTATTGATCTACTTTCCTATTCTTTAACTAGCATTAAATAATTTTTGTAATTCCTGATTTATAACATAATTTGATGTTTGGAATTCTACTTCAGTTTTATTTCTTTTGAAGTTACAGACCCTTTGGTTCTCAAAATAACTTTGTTATTATTTGGTCTAACTCTATCAGGTTACCCTTTGCTAGTTTGATTAATCTAATATTAAATCTGTACATTGCTGTATTTATAATTTTTATCATACTGATGTGGCCCAAATATGAACAATTAGTATCCTTCAATGTATTTTTCTTTAATAAGTATATTGTAATTGTGTCTATGTAAGTCTTGAGCATGTCATGGTCAAATGCCTCCCAGATATTTTACACATTTTTTCTGAATTTTACACAAACTTTTTATTGCTAGAAATGCTGTTGATTTATGTGAATTAATTTTGTATCTTGCTGCCTTATGGAAGTTATGTCTCATACTTTGTCCAATGATTCATAGAGGTCAATTTTTTTGCAAGCAGGCGTGGTATTGTTTTTTCTCCTTCTCATTGCCAATATTCATGCCTTTAATACCTTTTGAATTTTCTTACTGCTATTGACAGTGGAACCAGGTCAAAAAATCTCTTGGGTACATGTAGCGAACAAGGCTATTACCTGAACATGTCCGTCAACTTCCAGATTTTACTCTTACTGACCCTTTTTCCTCTATTAAATCTCTGTTTATAAATAGTCCAACGTAGAGGTATCAAGTTCTTGGCCAGGGGCTCCAAACTTTTCAGAACTCAGAATGTTGCCTGAAACAGATTCAAACGCAATTGAGAAATGTTTAACAGAATGAATAAGAATACAATACAATATAAATACTACTAATCTGTGGTTTTCTAAGTCACCATGTTCTGAGCAATGATCCATTTCAATCTGTCAAATAAGCATATTATAAGCACTGCTACCTTCAAGTCATTCTGCTAAACTTTGGGGATACAAAGAAAGCCAATAACAGTTTTTAACATCCAGGAGTTGCCATTTTAATGGAGAAAACACCGTGCAAGCATCTCCATTCTCTGTCTTTCCTGGATTCGTTCAATTCTCAATTAAAATCCCACATTCTACAGGTTGTAAATACATAAATTATTCTAACAAGAATAAGACTAGAAGACCCATTTTAATATAAGAAATATGTTTCTAAAGCCCAAAGTTAGAAAACATGCAATGAGGAACCACTAGAAGCTTCACAATAAATACAATGATAAAGTAAGGAAATCATTCTATACACGTTTCTCAACCCCTCTTAATTCTAGGGTATTCCCTCTGTTAATCAGTTCCTATTTATCCTGAATAGCTTGTCTGTACATAATTGCTTTATGTTTTCTCCTGATTAGACATTGGGATTCTTAGGGGATTGTTTTTTGCCTTTCTTAGTATCCTCGTGCTTAGCATAGTGCTTGACACATAGTAGGTGTTTAATTATAATGAAATGCTAATTAACTAATCCTGGATTTGAACATCTTTCCTCAGAAACACACACCCCTCTCCCAACAAAAGGAAGGGGATGTGACTTATCAGACAATTAACCTGAGAGCAGGTTCCCTAGGCTGTACTTCCAGGAATCAGGTGGAACCAGGTCATGTGCTTTCACCTAGATTCATGGACCACTAATCCCCAAAGCTGCTGATGTCTGGTCAGCTTTCCCTTCCAGTTCTCATTCCTTCACTTAATTACTTCTCTTTCTACTTTCAAACATCCTTTGCTATAACACACATTATCAACTCGATTTCCTTTCCTTATTTTGTGTCAGTAACAAGGGCATTGATACTTCTAAAGCCTTCTTGTTAAATCAGGGAAGGAGAGGAATGATGTGGATATAGAGTACAATTAAGGATGTAAGGATTCAAGGTTGCTTTTGTCTCCTCTGTCTCCCCACAGAGTTTTTCTGTGTCTTGGGTACATAGCTTCTTGGCAGAAGAAAAATCTTTTCTAAGATCAAAGAACTTTAGATAACTGAAGATCTTTGGGTAAAATTGCCTACATATTTGAGTGAATTGATCAACCCTAACCCATCAAGATTTCTGAGATGAATGGCCACACTAGTATTTCTAAAACTTAGTCAAATAGCAATAGGAAGAAGGAACATCTTTGTTTTGCTTTTGAATTTATTCTCAAGCTCCTAATGTCTCAGCTTCAAAAGCTGCAATGAGTGTACAATCATCTGCAAACAAAAAATCATGCACCAACACTACCTCCCATTTATTCTTGCCTTGTAGCCTTTTCAAGTTGAAGAACTTATCATCAACGTGGTAGCTGACCCTTACATCATCATGGTGGTTATCATTTAAGATATTTGACAACATGACTAAAAACATCTTTCTAAAAAGCACAGGGGCAAGCAGACAGCTCTGCTTCACTCCAATGGTGACTGGGGAAATGTGAAACATTGTCCATTATCCAGAATCTGTGCAAGTATGCCATTATGAAATTGATGTACAACACTTATGAACTTGGGTAGCTAACTTTTCACGTAATTTTATTGAATCATTTTTGCCATTCTTGTTATTGCTGAAAGTTTGAAAGGCCCTAGTCAGATCTAAAATGATGTGCATAGACTTCTGTTCTGCTCTTTGCATTTTTCCTGGAGCTGTCAGGCAGCAAACACCATATTGAACATTCATTGGTCCTTTCTGAAGCCACACTGGCACAGTGGACAACAGTGGAGCAGAAAAGGAGAGGATAGATTTCAGAGATTTATTATACAGCACTGTATTTGCTCATCTGGGTCAGAATACTTGCAAACATCAAGACTTGCTTGCCAAAAATGGTGGGGAAATTCAGAAGCTGCTAAATGAAAAATGAGAGAGTCAGAGTTAAGATGGTGGAGTGGGAGCAAGTACTCACTTAAGCTCTAAGACAAACTCCTTCAGATGCCTCTAAAAAGAGAATCTAGAGAAATTTTAAAGTGGCAGAATAAAATAAGAGACAGAGTGTGGGAGATTTCCAACCCAGGATAGCCTGGAAGGTTGATGGGGAGGATTGACAGGGCTGGAGGAGTACACGGTGCACAGGGTATACCATTGTGGACCCCACCACAGCAAAGTCAAACATGGACCCCTGGGCAGTCTGAAGTAGCAGCAGTACTACGGATTCTCAAACACCTTAGCCCAGGATGGCAGTCCAGTGGAACTGAGTGAGAGAGAAGTGAAGAACCCCAAGAAACTGCAGGAGTTAACTCAGCTATTCCTGAGACTATCAACCTGCAGATTAAAGATCTGCAAGTCACCTACTTGAACTTCTGGGGGCCAGGATGGCAGAGTGATTGGTAAATGTTATCCCCCTCCCCTTGTTGACCTTGAAAAACACAAAGAATATTTCCCCAGGAAAAATCCTGGAACAGAGGGATCAGCTGAAGAGGTAAACAGCCCATGAGGCTGGGAAAATTGCAAATGGGAGTCCCTCTTACTGTGAATGATGGGGACCAGTGCAGGACCAGAGCTATTCCAGACAGCCCCACTTCAGCAAAACAGGAGGAGATCCTGAGCCCCAGGGAGGTAGAGCCAGTAATCACCAACACCAAGACCCCAGGCATGCCTCAGCCTAGCCAGGGGAATTGGGAAGATATTAACACAGACAGGGTTCACCAACCACTGAACTTGCCTACGCCCTAGCTTATGAGATTAGATCTCCTGTGGCCAGACTACCCCTCCCCCACACTTAATGCAGCTAGCTCCAGGGTAACTGGGGAAACTCAGAAAGATTTCACCTAGCCTCTGCTTTGTCACCAGCCAGCTCAGGATCAGGTAAGCTGCAGCATTTTTGCTTCTAGCTGAAAGACTAGAGACCACAGTGCACAAAGCCTCAAATTCTAAATACAAGAACCATGGCACAACAGAGCCCCCCTGTGCTCCAGAAGCAGAGATCCACTTTAAAAGCCAGGAAAAGAGTGATCACCATGAACAAGAAGCAAACCAGAAAAGAAAAGACCATAGAATTTTTCTATGGGGACAAGGAGAAAAACACAAACACAAGAAAGGTCAGCATTGAGATTGTCCTCTCATATGAAGCTTCAGAAGGTACTATGAACTGGTCCCAAGCACAGTTTTTTTTTTTTTCAAAAAGTTCAAGAAGGATTTCAAAAGTCAAATTAGTGAAGTAGAAGAAAAATTGGTCAATAATTTTAAAAATATGAAAAAATAAATCATGGGATAATTTAAAAGGAAAAATGGACAAACAGAAAAGGAAGTACAAATACTAACTGGAGAAAATAACTTCTTAAAAGGAACAATTGGACAGGTGGAAAAAGTGATGCAAAACTAAAGAAAACAATCTATTAAAAATTAGAAGGGAAAAATGAGGACACCATAGTGTTTATCAGCAGGACAGTTCATATAACTTTAGGAAGGCAGCATTTAATTCTATCAAAAGTAATGTACAAGTGAAGCTTAGAGAAAGGCAGGTAAATAGGCCTGGGTTGTGTAAGCAGACAATTTTTAAGAGCGCCTTTTCTATACCTTTACTCACACAAGGAGGTGAGCAGTGCAATTCTTGAAAGTCAAATTTTCTTTTCAGCTCTGGTCTTTTCATCAAGAATGCTTGAAAATCCTCAATGTCATTGAAAGACCATATTTTCCCCTGAAGTATTATACTCAATTTTGCTGGGTAGGTGATTCTTGGTTTTAGACCTAGTTC
>CM053774.1:110633689-110669999 GCA_028658325.1 Potorous gilbertii
GATGATAGAAGAGAGGGCAGATTGGTGATATGGGTAATTAGAATGTCCAGTCTATCGGGAAGGAAGGAGGGGACAAATGAGGAGAAAATTTTGGAACCCAAAATCTTGTGAAAATGAATGTAAAAAGTTAAATAAATTTATTTAAAAAAAATAAAAATATAGAAAGTGTAATTTCATTTTGCTTAAACATTCTAACTTGTCACAGTTTTTTTTTGTTTTTAAGCAGAAGGTTGAAAAATGGGTTAATAATGGTGGAGAGAAAAAGAGGATCATCAAAATATCTTTAAAACTCATGGAAATTTGGAAGGAAGTATGGATAAACAGAGCAGTTCTGAAAGTAATTTGTAGAATTTATGTTCTTTTTGAAAAGTAAAATGTATGAAATGGAGATTCATGCTTCATGCAGAGACCACTTTATGTATTCCATTACATTTATAGAAACCCTCTTTTAAAAAATGTTTTAAGTAGAGAATTAAAAAAAGTGAGTTTGTGTGTATGTGTATGTGTGTGTGTTTGTGTGTGGTAGAATCTACTACGACTGTAAAATTGGCCTACGTTATAACTCTGATTCAGGTAAGGTAAAAGAATTCCTACTGACATATCAGCCATCTACCGTGCACAGAAAAAATGTCAACAGCTCCAGTGGGATGTGCCCTCTCACATCCCCAAAATATAAAACTAGTTCCAGGTGCTGTATATTGCTAGTAAGGTTGAGATGAAGAACTTACGAAAATAATTGCGCGATCTTGCTTCAGTTTTCCCTTTGAATGATAAAGACTCTCATGTATGGGGTCCATATGTCTTCAAGAATGTAGAACACAGTTGGATATTTTCAATTATTATCTGACTTTCCAGCATGGCTTAATATCATATGAGACCAGCATCATGTATCAAATAAGCCTCTAATTAACAAATAGATCAGACCTGGTCATGTTTTAATTAAATGTTTTACCCAACAGGTGAATAGTTCCACCCCAAACATCCTACGCTCCCTATTACAACTTCCAATTGAAGAGCAGGCTCTTCAGACAGCCAAAGACCCTTCAACCATATTGAAAGAGTCCATCCTCTGTGTAGTTACTCATCAGAATTGCTATCTGTGATCACAGCACAAGAAAAGTACTCATACCTCATAATGCAAGGAACCTTTTCATAGGCATGGATGCCTGCCACCTTTTTCTTCCCTAATTTGATCAAATATCCTCCTGGTTACATCACTCAACCTTATGGACCTCTTACTTCTGCAGAAGAGTGCGTGAAATATCTTTCCACATCTCTTCTTTGGGTCCATGCTTGTGCATGCAAATATTTCATTTTGGATTGTTTAGTGGTTGTTCCTTCCATTTACATTGCTGTACTCATTGAATATTTTGTTATCTAGTTTTTGCTTACTTCACTCTGCCCTGAATCAGGTAAATTTTCCCATGTTTCTGTGTATTTATCACATTTATTATTTCTTACCCCATGTTATTATTCTATTGTATTCATTGCCACAATTTGTTTCCATTTCCCAAACAACAGTCATCTACTTTTAATTCAGTTATTTGCTACCAAAAATATACTGCTATAATTATCCAAGTATACATGGAGTCTTCTGTTTTTGTCAATAATGCACTTAGGGTCTACCCCTACCTGTTGAGTCTCGGGATGTTTTAGTAATTTCCTTTGATTCCAAAGTGTTTTCTGAATTGTATAATTCACCGCTCCAACAATGCACTAGTGTGCTTATCCTTCAATTCTTCTGACATTCACAATTTCTATTTTTGCTGATTTTAGAGGGTGTAATAAAACCTGAGGATTGTATGAATTCAAATTTTTCTTATTATTAGTGACACAGATAAATTTTTTGTGTGGTTGTTAATAATCTCCAATTCTTTTGATAATTGTTTATTCATTTGACTACTTCTCTATTGGAAAATGACTTCATTTAATACATTTCTGATAGTTGTCTATGTATCTTGCACAGCAAATCCTTACCAGATATTTTTTATAGTTTTTTCCAGTCATCCATTCCCTTTTTATCTTGGCTTCATTAATCTTATTTGTGCAAAAGCTTTTAAGTTTTATGTAATTAAAATTACCTATACTATCTCTTGAAATCATCTTTCTCTCTTTTTTTGGTTAAGAATTCATTCCCTTGCCCATATATGTGACAGGTATATAATCAGGTATTTTTTCCTTATTTTTATGGGATCTTCAATATTCAAATTATGTACCTATTTTGAATTTACTATGGAATATGGTACAAGATATTAAGCTACAGTTGTGCTAGAATCCTGTTTTCCTGTCCAGTTTTTTCCAACAGTTCTAATCAAATAGGAATTCTTTTCTTAGTAACAGTTTTTTTCAGATTTATCAAACATGGAGTTATAGAGTTTTAATGATGATGACAGCTAACATTTATATAGTGTAAAATATGTGCCAGGCACTGTATACTAAGTGCTATACAAATATTATCTCATTTAATCATCACAAGAACCCTAGGAGGAAGATGCTGTTGTTATTCCCGTTTTACAGATGAAGAAACTGAGACAAATGAAGGGTAAGTCATTCCCCAAGGGTCACATTGCCAGTAAATGCCTGAGGCCGGATTTGATTTTAGGTCTTCTTGATTCCAGGCATGGCTCTATCCACTGAACGACCTTGCTATTCCCATTAAAAAGATGTCATAAGTATTTCAGCTTCAAATTTTCCAAAAGTTTCTTCAGTTCACCATTTTCTTTTTTAATTTAATTTTCTTTTAATTTCATTCTGTTTGAGAGAGAAACATTAAGGTTTCCTATTATGATTTTGCTTTACCTATATATTCTCTTAGTTAGCTAAGTTCCTTTGTGAGTTTTGAAGTGGAACCATCTGGTACATAAGTGTTTACTATTGAATTTGCCTCATTTTCTGCTTTTCATTTATGCAAAATAAAATTTTGCTTCTATTAATACTGTAAAATTTTGAGAAATCAGAAATCAGGTACATTTCCAAACTGTGGATGGAGCTATGGATTGGTATAGCTTTTCTTGAAAATCATTTGGAGCAATATCCCCAAAGTTACTAAACTGTTTATATATTTTGGCCTAATAACACCATTGTTTAGGAATATCCTCTAAAGAGATCAGTGAAAGAAAGTGTGTGTGTGTATGTTGTCTGAATATTGTTATTGTAGTTACAAAATTGGAAACTAAAGGGAAGTTCACCTTTCGGGAGACAGATAAAAATTATGGTATATAGATGTGATGGAATATTGTGGTACCATGAGAAAGGACTTGGGAAGTTCTAGAGGAAAGTAGGAAGACTAGCAGAACCAAGAGAAGAGTTCATACAAAGACATTTGTTGGACTTTTTAGTCTAATTCATATGTCAGTCCATGAGCACTAGGCTCATGCCTCCCTTCATTTGTTTCTTTAATATCACTTTAAACATTTATTATATTTTCCTATTTCCAGTTAGTACTTTATCCTTGCCATTAATTTTCTTTAAACTATTTTGATTAATATTTTCCCATATTATCATTATCTAATATTAATATTTGATTAATATTTTACAACAAACCAAGGAGAATAATTTAAAAACTATTTGAATTCCAGAAAACCACAACCAAACAAAAACCTTGGATACTGTTTTTCAGAAAATAAGAAAATTACTCAGAAATATTAGAACCAGAGGGAAAAAAGAAAAATAGAATCCATGGATCACTGCCTGGAAGAAACCAGAAATTTAGCACACCTAGACATTTGATAATTAAAATTAGTAGGATCTGGGTCAAAGAAAAGTGCTGTAAGTAGTAGTAGTAGTAGTAGTAGTAGGGCAGACAGAGACAGAAAAACAGAAACAGAGATAGAGACAGAGAAAAAGAAATAGGAGCAAAGAGACAAAGACTCAGAGAGAGAAATAAATGAACACAGATACATTTACACACATGCACACACAAATACATACACCACCACCACCACCATCCACCACCACCACCACCAAAATACTGTTGTCTGGATCTCACCTGATTACAGTAATTATTTTTGGTAAAAGAAAAAGAAAAGAAATGTTATATAAAGCAGTAAAAGAAAAATGTTTGAACCAAAATTAACTTACCTTGAAAAACTAAGAATAACTTCACAAGGGTTAAAAATGGATTTTTAATAGAATAGAGACCTTTCAAATATTCCTACTTAGAAAACCAGACCTGGATATGATCTTTGAAAAGCAAATAAAATAAACAAGATAAGCCTAAAAAGTTAATTGCATTTGAGCAGTCTGAAGGGGATAATGAATCATTAGGGGAAGGAGACCCTCTTGTTCCTTGAGAATCTCCCTGTCTTAAAAGTGCAAGAAGGGAACCACAAAAACAAGACTCATGGAAGGGGGGTGCTTTTTTTTTTTTGCTTCAAGAGAACAATTAATGGCAAGGCAGTACATTAGCTCCTGTGTCATTTCAAATAGTACAACACCTGTCTCAATATCTTCCATCACTGTCTAACACCCCCATCCCCTTGTATTAGGGCATATACACATGCATACTGATGCTCTCTCTTATTACATAAGCTCCTTAAATGCCATAACCTCTTCTCTTATTCCACTTCAGATCATCATTCCTTTTAAGTGCTCCACTTCAAATTTTTGACCCACTTTTATTTGCTCATAACCTTCTATTATTCTATTTTGGCCCATGCCTCACTCTTCCTAAATCCATTGTATTAACTTTATTACTTTCCCTAAATCCCCCCCACCTATCATTACTTTGTCAAACCTTTTGCCTTGGTTTGATTTCCCTCCTTTCTCTTCCCAACCTTGACTCCAAAGTTAGTTAATTCAACCCTGAACTGTCCTCTGCTCTCGCATCTCCTGTCTCCTTAGGATACATCTCTTGACAAAACTTACCCTTAGATCGTTCTAACCATTCTACCTGTGCTGCTGAATGAAGCAGGAAGATATAATACAACCTTGCAAACTAGATTCATTTTGAATTCATGTTATCCAACTTCCACTGAGATCAAACGAACACTTTTATTCCTCTCTGACTCCTTATCTCAACCCTCATAGAAAGTATTACAAACTTCCAGTTCTAATGGTTCTTATCAAATGGTTCTAATGATTCTAATCAAATAGGAATTTTTTCCTCAGTAACCTCAAAACGTGAACTGCTTGGTGATATATTATCATGTGACTCGTAGCTGACAGCATCATTGATAATCACTATAAATTCCTTGGTTATAATTAGAGACATCTATTTCCTTTTTTTGGTTATGATAACTTTATTGTGGATAAGGAAAGAATTCATGAATTCCATCCATTTAGTGTGCACTCATAGTTTGCTTTTATCAGTGGTCAATGATACCTGCACACATTTCTAGCTGGTGAGGTATGGGTATTTCTCATTTTTTCCAATGTATTTCACTTTGCTGTGGCAGTAGAATAGGAGAGATGTTTGTTCTAATGTGTTCCATGTCAAGCAGATCCTTACAATGGGTTTGATGAGGGCTGGTCTTAAACTTTTTGAAAGGATCAATTTCTTAATTGCACAGTCATTTTTTCTCACATTCAACCAGTCACACTGAACTGCTAACACAAAGGCCAGTATTTAAGAGGTCTTCATATCTGTCATAGGGTTTCAGACCATAACTTCTCGCTATTGCCATCACAGATTCAGACTACAACTGTAAAATATCAGTGCTATTGCTATTGTTGCAATGATTGAATGTTCACTGAAACTTTTAGTATTGCTCATCAATCAGTTGCTTCCATTTGCATGGATTTAGTCTGCCATTTTCTGTGCCTCCAGACATATCTTTCAAAGGGTTACTGTAGCTTCATTCTCAGAGGAATGATGGCCATAACTGCTTTAATTAGTCTAGTACTTATCACTGTTGGCTACGTTTCCAAATGACTCTTCTTGGAATCAAGTAGTCTTTGCTTTGGCCTCTCTACAATAGCTCTTGGAATTATAATGACGATTCTCGTAAATGAAGTAGATTTGTAGTGATCTATAAGAGCTGCCTGACAGAATACAATCAAACTACTACCATGAGTTATCATTTTTATGTTATTTAAAAAAATAACATAGCCTGTAGTTTTAAACATTGAAATTGTTGATTTTAAATAAATATTTCAGTCTTTAGCAACAACAGTCAAATAGAAAGTAAGCAACTGATCCAGACTCACACAGATAATTAGTAAATATTTGGAGATGAATTTGAACTCAGGTATTCCTGACTCTAAGCCCAGTGCTCCATCCATTACACTACCTTGCTGACTCAGTATCATCTACTAAAGGAAAGAAATATAGTCAAATGGCTAAAAAAAGTGATGTTAGTGCCATTAAGGGCTCATGCTGACTAGACTGATTATTGGCTATTGAAATAAGACAAAAATCTATCGAGACTATTGCACCCCTGCCAATTATTTGAGAACCTGGAGCTTTGGGGAGTTTCTTCTGTGAAATCAGGCACATTGAAAGTGAACACAGGTCTTATTGCTCACTATCTGCCTGTAAAAGTAGGTAAGTCTCAGTTTATCTACCTAATAACCCTCTGTACTTGGTTGTGTTGAGAGGAGCACATTGTCAGATTGATAACAAAGAGGCCCTAACTTTATTTATCCAAATAGACAAGCTTTTTATCGGGAGAAGAACAATTCTCCTTTTTGATGTCTTCATAAGAAGTCAGCACTATTCTACATGAAACCCTTCTGATTCCCTCTTTTAAGATAAATATAAATAATTACCCTGAGTGTTGTCTTGTGCTGACTCTGAGGCATCTAGTTGTATGGCATTGGTGGCAGGCTCACCAAGTTCATTGTGTGATTCTGTGGGATGGATTGATGGGCCCTGATGAATGGCCTGTGCCAAGCAGAAATATCAAGGCCGACTTACTCACACAAGATTAATTGATCCAGATAGCACAGGCAGCCTTCAAGACAGAGCCTGTCTGTTTATCTATCTTCTCTCACAAGAGGGACCACACAGCTTGTCAAAGCCCCAAAGGAGGAATGGAACTTTTTCATATTGATCACAGGTGTTTCCAACAGTCTTTCCTTTCCCTTTATCAGCCACCCAAGCTCGTGTTAAATTACAAAGATTTGTTTTTCATATATTGTCCTCTCTCTTTCCTGTTGATAATCTCCCTTACTGTATCACTTCTTTCTCCCAAGTCTTTAATTGTTGTGGCTACATCTTAGGAATCTACTCACAGTACTGTCATTCTTGCATGGAATTTTTCATTAATGACTATTATTTACTAGGTTCAACATTGTCCAAGAAATAATGGGTGTGTTATCATAGAGAAGATAATTTCATTTCTCCCAGGAGACATATTTAGTCAATACACATTAATATGCTTTTGGCAAAACTGGGAGTTGGTACAATCATTCTCAAAAGCAAGTTAGAATTATGCAAATTAGTGATTAAAATATACATGCCTTAGACTTAGACATTCCACTGCTAGTCATACAACTCAATGAAGTCAAAGATAGAAATACCAGAACTCTATAAACCAAAATATTTATAATTGCACAATAATTTAATGTATAATTAAGTATAATATGTTCATTATAATAATATGATAATTTTTGTGGTAGTAAAGAACTAATAACAAAGTAGATGCTCATTTAATGGGGAAAAGCTGAACAAACTGGAATGTTCACATAATGTTAAGAAATATAGCATAATGTGCCATGCTGTAAGAAAGGACAAAGATGCAGAATTCAGGGAAGCATGGAAAGACTGATATAATATAGATACTGCTATGAAGTGAAGTTAGCAGAATCAGTAAAAGAGTTTATACAATAATTATAGCAACTGAAAGAGAAAAGCAACGAAATAAAATACTAGTCTCAGTTTGACTAAGCTTAGACTCAGAAAAGGGTGGAGAAAATGTGTCCCTATTCTGTGTAAAGGCAAAAGAGGGGAACTGCAGGTGTTGCATATCATGTGTGCTGTAAGAATATCACAAGATTTAGATATTGATTGGTTTTGTTGAACTGTTTTTTTCTTCCTTTTTAAAATCTTTGTTACACGATACGCACACCGGAGAGGAAAGGGATATATTCAGAGAATAATATGATATTAGAGCAAAGGGGAATCAATAAAAGATGATTGCAATATGTAGCCAAGAATATGCATGTATATATAGTTTCAGGTGCCCATTTTCTACTGATTGTGTTGATACCATGTTTATTTCAATACCTCTTATGATGGAGCTGAGGTAAATGTAGAAAATGATAGAGAGATATATTTTGAAAGTCAAGAAGCAAACTCCAACATTTTAAAAAAATATATAATTTATTTATTTTCAGTTCTTAACATTTACTTCCACAAGAATTTGAATCTGAAATTTTCTCCTCATCTCTCCCCACACCCACCCCAGGATAGCATGAAACCCATCCACCCCTTCCTCCAGTCTGTCCTCCCTTCTGTTACCCACCATTATTCCACCCCCTTTCCCCTCTGTTTTCCTGTAGGACAAAATGAATTTCTATACTTCATTGCTTGTATAGCTTAATTTCCAGTTGCATGCTAAAACAATTTTTAACATTCATTTTTAAAGCTTTGTGTTCCATATTGTCCCCCTTCCTCCCTTATTGAGAAAACAAGCAATTCAATATAGGTCATAAAAGTATAACAATGCAAAGCACTTCCATAATATTTATGTTGTAAAAGAATAACAACATTTCACTCTGTCCTATTCTGACCTTCATTTATTCCATTCTCTCCCTTGACCTATCCTCCCACAATAGGGTTTGCTTCTGATTATCCCTTTCCCCAATTTGCTCTCCTTTCTATTATCTACCCTCTCCTATCCCCTTCACTCCTGCCTTACTGCAGAGTAAAATATATTTCCATATCCAATGTAATGTGTATTATTCCCTCCTTAAGTCAAATCTCATGAGAGTAAGGCTCAATTATTTTCTTTCATCTCCCCGCTTTCCCCTCCATTGTAGATGCTCTTTCTTCCCTCTTCTATGTGAGATAATTTGCTACATTTTACCAATCCCTTTCTCTTACACCTAGTACATTACATTCAATAGCAAATTTTATTTTTTCGGTATTCTCCCTTCATATTTAACTCATCCTGGGCCCCCTCCCTCTCTGCATATATATAGATGCAGATACACACATATACATATACATATATATATATATATATATATATATATATATATATATAGAAACACATCTACGTATACATGCCTACATATATATAATATACAGATACATATATACCCATACACACCTACACACACACACATATCTATATCTATATCTATCTTTATTCCTTCTAACTACCCTAATACTCAAAAAGGTCTCATGAGTTACAAATAACATCTTTCCATGAAGGAATGTAAACAGTTCAAATTTAATGAGTTCCTTAAGGTTTCTCTCTGCTATTTACATTTTCCTTTTTATCTTGATTCTTATAATTGAAAGTCAAATTTTCCATTCAGCTCTGGTCTTTTCAGCAAAAGTGCTTGGAAGTCCTCTATGTTGTTGAAATGCCAGATTTCCCTCTGCAGTATTATACTCAGTTTTGCTGGGTAGGTGATTGCTGCTTTTAATCCTATGTCCTTTGAACTCTGGAATATCGTATTCCAAGCCCTTTGATCCCTTAGTGTAAAAGCTGCTAAATCTTGTGTTATCCTGATTGTATTTCTGCCATACTTGAGTTGTTTCTTTCTGACTGCTTGGAGTATTTTCTCCTTGACCTAGGAACTCTGGAATTTGGCTACAATATTCCTGGGAGTTTTCCTTTGGGGATCTCTTTCTGGAGGTGATTGGTGAATTCTTTTCCTTTCTATTTTACTCTTTGGTTCTAGAATATCAATGCAGTTTTCCTTGATAAGGTCTTGGAAGATGATATATAGGCTCTTTTTTTGATCATGGTTTTCAGGTAGACCAATAATTTTTAAATTTTTTCTACTGGATCTATTTTCCAGGTCAGTTGTTTTTTCCAGTGAGGTATTTCGCACTGTCTGCTATTTTTTCATCATTTTGATTTTGTTTTAAAATTTCTTGGTTTCTCATAAAGTCATTAGCTTCCATCTGTTCCATTCTAACTTTTAAAGGACTATTTTCTTCAATGAGTTTTTGAATCTCATTTTCCATTTGGCTAATTCTGCTTTTTAAAGCATTGTTTTCTTCATGAGGTTTTTGTACATCTTTTGCCATTTGGTTTGGTCTATATTTAAAGGTTTTATTTTCTTCAGCATTTTTTGGGTCTCCTTTTTCAAGCTGTTACCTTGCTTTTCATGATTTTCTTGCATTGCTCTCATTTCTCTTGCTATTTTTTTCTCCACCTCTCTTGCTTGATTTTCAAAATCCTTTCTGAGCTCTTCCATGGCCTGAGACCATCACATATTTTTTGGAGGTTTTAAATGTAGAAGCCTTAATTTTTGTGTCTTCTTCTGATGGTATGCTTTGTTTTTTCTAACCTGAAAGGATGAAAGAAAGTATCTTTTCACCAGGAAAATCACCTTCTATAGTCTTATTTTACCCCTTTTTTTGGTCATGTTCCCAGCCAGTTATTTGAATTTTGAGTCCTTTGTCAAGTGAAGGGTATATTCTAGGGACTTGTAAGTTCTTAGTTCCTCCAAGGTGGCACAATCAAGGGAGAGGAGTTTACTCTTCCCCTGGCCTGTACCCCTTAATTTTATTTTTTTAGATGTCATCCCTACCTATTCAACTCACCCTATGCCCTCTGTCTATATGTGTATAATCCCTCCAACTACCCTAATATTGAGAAGTTTCAAGGATTAAAAATATTATCTTTCCATGTAGAAATGTAAACAGTTCAACTTTAGTTAGTCCCTTATGGTTTCTCTTTCCTGTTAACCTTTTCCTGCTTCTTTTGATTCTTGTGTTTGAAAGTCAGATTTTCTATTCAGTTCTAGTTGTTTCAATAAGAATACTTCAAAGCCCTCCATTTCACTGAATGATCATTTTTTTCCCTTGAAGTATTATACTTAGTTTTCTTGGGTAAATGATTCTTGGTTTTAATCCTAGCTCTTTTGTTCTCTGGAATATGATATTCCAAGCCCTCTGATCCCTTTATGTAGAAGTTCTTAGATCTTGTGTCATTCTGATCATGTTTCCATAATACTCAAATTGTTTCTTTCTGGTTTGCATTATTTTCTTCTTTACCTGGGAGCTCTGGAATTTGACTCCAATATTCCTAGGAGTTTTTTTGGGGGGAATCTCTTTCAGGAGGTTATAGGTTGATTCTTTCAATATTTATTTTGCCCTCTGGTTCTAGAGCATCAGGGAAATTTTTCTTGATAATTTCTTGAAAGTTGATTTCTAGACTCTTTTTTGATCATGACTTTCAGGTAGTCCAATAATTTAAAATTTTTTTCTCCTGGATCTATTTTCCAGATCAGTTGTTTTTCCAATGAGATATTTCACATTGTCTGCTATTTTTTTCATTCCTTTGGTTTTGTTTTATAATTTCTTGATTTTTCATTAAGTCATTAGGTTCCATCTGCTCCATTCTAATCTTTAAGGAATTATTTTCTTCAGTGAACTTTCGGATCTCCTTTTCTATCTGCTTTTAAAGGCATTCTTTTCCTCATTGACTTTTTGGATCTGTTTTGCCATTTGAGTTAGTTTGTTTTTAAGGTGTTCTTTTCCTTATATTTATTTGTTTTTGGTTTTCTACAATCACTTCCATAAGTCTCTCTCCCCCCTCTCTCCTCATCTTTCTCTAAGGCAGCATCCCATCTTAAATGGTTTCTAAACATACATTCTTATTAATCACATTTTCATGTTAGTCATGTTGCATAGGAGAAACTATGAGAAAAAAACAAACCATGCAAAGCATAACCAAGAGAAAATATTCTGCTTCATTCTGCATTCCAATTCTATACTTCTTTCTCTGGATGTATATAGCATTTTCCCTCATGAGTTCTTTGGGAATGTGTTCAGTCCTTGCATTGCTGTGAAGGGGTAAGTCTACCAGAAAGGATCCTTTCACAATGTGGTTGTTACTGTGTACAATGATCTCCTCATTCTGCTCCTTTCACCCAGAGTCAGTTCATATAAGTCCGTCCAGGTCTTTCTGAAGTCTTTCTGTTCATCATTTTTTATAGTACCATATTCTGTTACATTCATATAGCACAACTTGTTTATCCACTCCCCAAATGATGGATATCTCCTCTATTTCCAGTTCTTGGTCACCACAAAGAGAGCTGCTATAAATATGTTTGTACATTGGGGCCCTTTCTCATTTTTATGATTTCTTTGGGATACAGCTAAAGTGTTATTTTCTTCAGCATTTTGGGGTCCCCTTTAGCAAGCAATTGACTTTTTTTCATGATTTTCTTGTATCACTTTCATTTCTCTTCCCAACTTTTTCTCTATTTATCTTACTTAATTTTCAAAATCATTTTGAACTCTTCCATGGCCTGAAACCAATTCATATTTTTCTGGAGCTTTTGGATATAAGAGCTTTGACTCTATTATCTTCTGTTTGTATATTTTGATCTTCTTTGTCAACAAAGTAAGGTTCTTAGTCTGATTCCTTTTCCAGATTTTGCTCATTTGAGTTTTTTGTCAAGGTAGTTCTCTGTTTCCAGTGGGGGTGTGGGTATATTGTCAATCCCCTCACAATCTGTGATGCTAGAGTTCCACAAACAACTCTTGTTGCTGGCCTTGTTACTGCTGTGGTTACCATGGGCTCCTCCACTGCCCTGGGCCTAGAGTCAGACCACTCTACTCTCTCTCACAGGTTGGATAGGATTTTTCCACTGACATTTCTATTTGTCCCCAGTGTTTTGAGGTTTTGAAGTCTGGGAATCACCACAGGTGCCGTATATTCAGCTCCCTTACTCCAAGCCTGCTCAGGTCCTTTATGTACTGGCACAGCCTAAAACAGGCTATTCTCTGCTCCCACTGCTGTGTGAGAAATGCTTCTGGTCAACCTTCCAGTCTGTCTTGGGCTGGAGATTTGCTTCATTTCATCATTCTGTTGGTTCTGCAGCTACAGACTTTGTTTAGAGTCATGCTTTACAGATATTTGGCTGGGCTTAGGGGGAGAGCTATAGCAAATCTCTATTTCTACTTCACCATCTTGGCTCCATCTCTCCCCTACCCCCCCCCCCAAGTCCTACCCTGATGACTTACCATGACATGGAGGTGAGCCTAGATTTTCAAAAACTCTGAAAGAAGAGCACAAGTTTGATGTAATGATATCAAGTTTAAAAAGAAATTGAATCCAGATCTAGTGGGTCCATTTATAGAGATCATGATTTTAATCTGGGGGCCTGTCCACTTCAGTTTGGAGAGGGTCACCACCAAGGTAGTAACAGGGGACTAATTTTTCAAGTCTAGAACATCTCAAAGAATGCCCATTACAAAGTTCTAAAGGAATTAGGTTAGTTATCAGTGGAGAACATATTCCCCTCAGATGAAATTATGGATGCTTGTCCTTTTGAGAGAGAGATAGTTAGGTAAATGGAGAAAGGGAAGGAAAATGTGATTAAAGATTCAGGTAGGAGGAAGAGGAGCATTCATGAAGGATAGACAGAACAAGACATGGAGTAAACTGAATGAAACTGATTTATAGGAGAGTTGAAGACTAAGACATGAGGTTAGCACAAGTAAGTATTCACAACATGCAATTAGGAATTAGAACACTATGGCTATGACCCTACATGACACACATGATCAGCATTAGCTCTGATGGAGGAAACAGGGAGGCCAATAAAGAGATAATAGTTATCAAAGTTGAAGATAAACATAGAGGCAGATAGGGGTTATGACAAAAAGAACATTAGATTTAGAGTCAAGAATCCCTGAGTTTAGAACATTCCCAATCTATAAATGCAATGAGAAAGAGGCCATCATATAAAGAGAGTACAAAGTATTTGAAGTTAAAAATAAATGATTGATAGGGCAAATACCCAGAGGAGAGCAAGGAAGTGTTAACACTTCACAAGGAAAGGGGCCATCTCATCCTATGAGACAGATTGGAACAAATGAGGAGAAGATAGATGAAGATGAAGGATTCACAGTATCAAAATTTTAGTTGGCTGAGATCTCAGCATCCTAACCCAGACCTGAAAAGAATCTCTATAATAATATACCTGGCAAGTGGTTATCTAGTCCCTGTATATAGATCTCCAAGGAGAAGGAACATCCTGTCTCCTAAGGAGTAGTTATTGAAATTGAATATTCAACTCAATTCAAATTCAGTTCAATATTCATTTCAATACTGAAACAAAATGATATCCTTATAAGTAATTCAACTGTTAACAAAAGGAGATTTAGTTAGCCATGATAGAATCTTTAATAAGACCTGAGTCAAATAAATCTCAAAGAATACTTTTTGAGGAAAATTGAACCTCACCTGTATGAGTGGTGAGTGTGGACAGAAATCAAGATATGTTTCCCCCATAATGTATTGGTGAAGTTAATTTTTTGAACCCAAGTGTAAATTTTTACATTTACCCTTATCAAATTTCCTCTTAATAGCATTAACCCAATATTCTAGCTTAAGGTTTTTTAAAAAATGTTTTAGAGCCTTCCTGCTGAGTTAACACTGAGTTGTTAACAACTCTTCTTTGATTCTGGTAGACAGTGAAGAGCCAGGATAAGATTAAAAATGAATAACCAGCAGTCCTGCAAGAAATTTCATGTTTGAGTGGTTTTAATGATTGATCTCTGGGAAGAGTATAGAAGTAGTTAGTATAGTTACTTCTTCCTTTGGGACATAGGTTAGCACCTAAACCTGGGCATTTCTTTTCCTGAGGGAAAGGAGACAAGACAATAAGCCAAACTCTGTGATAAAAGAAGTCAGATCCATTTCCTGAATGATTAGGCATCTCCAGAATTAAACCTGATTTGAACTATATTAAACTGGCTGGAGCAGAGTGGAAAAGGGAGAGCCCAAAATGCCCCAGCCTTTGGATCTATCTATCTATCTATGTGGAGGAAAGAGAGAGAGACAGGTCAAGGAAAATAATAGTAGGCTTCAAATAGGTAATTTCATACTTACTATATTTCATTTTCCCTAAGAATAGAATGAAATCCATTTCAATTGTAGATGTTTAAATTAACCATTATATTATTTTCAGAATATTAGGATTATTCATATTGAGGAAAGGTTAGGCATGAAGACTGTGTGTCTCTTTTAACATTAGACAGAGGAGGATCCCTCATTGCTCTACTGAGACCACTGAGACCAATTCTGCCTCAGCATATCCCCTTGCTTTCTCAATACCTCTGTGTCAGTGGAGGAGCCCAGTCACCACCATTCCCATTCAGTTCACCACTTTAGGGTATGCATATGGTGATTGATTGGGTTCCTGATTTTTGGTAGAGTTCAAACTACAACCCAGGGAAGTTGAAGGCAGAATTTTAGTTATGACTTTGTCACTAACAGAACTTGTGACCTTGGTTTTAACTTCCCTGGACGTTGGTTTTTTAATCTGTCAAATGAAGGTGTTGCTCTAAACGGCCTTTGATGTAGCTTTGAGTTTTGAATTTTTGATTTCATGGTTTTATTTTTCTAACAATCTCTTTCTTAGAATCAAGACATTGGACCAATTTTTCCTTGCTTTTTTTTTGTTGTTCAGTTCTTTGATTAAAAAACATCCTTTATCAAGTCACATTCATTCACATTATAGAGCACTCTTGGTCAAGTGTCTTACTCTTACTGTAGAACAGATGCTTTGGATTCCTATGGGAGCTGGTCTGAGGGCCCATGTATAGCTTTCTTCAGTGCCATGTTGGCTGATAAGTGGCACACATGCTAGCACTAACACCCTCAGAGAAGAAAGGGAGATTTTTTGGGGAGGGGGGTGTTTCTTTAATACTGTGAGAGCTGACGTTTCTGTTGCTGTTTCTTAAGAAGAAACAGCAGCTTCTGGTTACCATATGTTAGCAAAACGCTGCATGCCAACTTGCATGCCATATCATGCCAGCCTGGAAAAGAGTATGTTCGCCAGTGCTTTATTAGCTTAATTTATGTGCAACCTAATTATTAATTAGTTGTCTTACTTATAGCATTACAATGGTACCTGTGCCTAATGAAATAGAGAAATGTCCAAAGTGAGAATAATCTAATTTGGTCAGTGTCTCACTTTTAGGTAGAATGATTTATATGAAGTCCTTTATTGGGTTCCATGAAAGAAAAAAGAGAGTACAAAGGAGAGAAGGAAGAAAAGAAAGAAATAGAAGAGAAAAATCAAAGAGGAGAGAGAAAAAGAAGAAAGAAAAATAAGGAATGGAAGAAAGAAAGAAGGAATGAGGAATGAAGTAAAAGTAGGAAAGAAGTGAAGGAAGAAAAGGAAGAAAGGAAGGAAGGAAAGGAGGGATGAAGGGAGTAAGGAATGAAAGAAGCAGAGGAAAGAAGGAAGGTCTTTTCTATTTGTAGACTAATACCTAAAATTAACAGATTTGGTGATCAGCTTGGTTTGGTAGAGATCTGTCACACAACTTTACTACCTATGTGACCATGGACATGAGAATTCCAGGATCTCAGAATGATAGAGACTTCCTGCCCGGCCACATATTCTTTGCTTAAAAACTTCTAGTGAATGGGAATCCACCACCACTCTACCTTTGCTCTGACTGTCAGATAATCTATTCCACTTTTAACTATGTCTAACTAGTGAGAAAGTTTGTACCTCAGAGATTTTCAGTTAGTGGCATCTTAAAGTAAATGAAAGATGAAGTGGTGGTGGGGTTGGGGAGAATAGGGTTGTCCTTTTACCACCTCTCTTGAAGTTACAGATTCAAAGCCTAGGATCATAGTTCTAGAAATAGAAAGGGCATCAAATACCAGCTTATCCAGTCTCCCTCGTCTTGCAGATCAGGAAAGAGAAGCATAGGAAAGTTAAGCCACTGGGACATAGTCAAATCTGGAATAAGGATCAGAGGTGGAATGACTTAACATTGCCTCCCCTCACTTAAAAAAACCCTATTATTATATGTTATATGATTATAATATATTATAATTTATCATATGTATGATAAATTATAATATAGAATAATATACAATATAGAATAAATTATATATATTATATGTATTATATTATATTATTGTGACTGAACAAAATCAACAAACAAGCCCATTCAAGTCAAGAAGCATTATTTTAAAATACTCCTTATGTGTTAAACACTGTGCCAAACTCTTAGGTTACAAAGAAGGCCCCAAAACAGTACCTACTTTCAAGGCGCTTACAGTGTAATGGGGATACCACAAGCAAATAACTAAATACAAACATATATAATAAATGTGTGTGTGTGTGTGTGTGTGTGTGTGTGTGTGTGTGATAGTGAAGATAGTCAACAAAGGGAAGGCACCATCAATAGCAATGACAGAGATTTGGAAAGGTTTCTTATAAAAGATGGAGTTGTACTGGGATTTGGAGGCTTAGGGAAACCAGGAGACAGAGATGAAGATTATATTCATATACCATAATTTATTTAGCTATTCCCCTCTTGATAGGTATGTTTATTTCTAGTTCTTTGCTACTACAAAAGGTAATATGATCAACGTTTTTGTAGCTTTGGTTCTTTTCCCATTGTCAGTATCCTGGGATTGTATGTCTAGTAGTGGCTTAGCTGGTTCAAATAGTATGTATACACATTTTAATGACTTTATGGATATAGTCACTTGTTGTGGGTCATAATACTGATGAAACTGGATTGGCATGCATCAACATCCTACCCTCCCAACGTCCTCCCTCCCACAATATCAGACTAGACTTTTGCACAGATTTGGGGCAGTTTAGGTTTCTCTTTTCCCCAGAGACATTGATTTGTGGCCCATCTATGGGTGTTTGGCCTAGAAAAGGATAACAGCAATTCTTAGGACTTTGGCTAGGAGCTCCTGACACTTTAAGGAAAGTAGTCATTGTCATCTGACTTTAACTTCCGTACTGAACGCTTTTATTTTCCTGAACTCTTTTTACCTGCCCTGCAAACTACTTCTATGAAGTGGAAATGTGGTATTTGATGATGTTTTTATTAGATGGAGTGTTTGTTTGAATCCTTGAACTCCGAGTGACTGATTGTACCAAGTGTGAAATGATGACTGGAAAATAGTTCATATTTTCTAAAATGGTTTGTCCATCCACAATCCTCCAAAGATCGTTATTTTCCATTTTTGTCATCTTTGCTAAACTTATATGTATAAGGATGAGCATCAGATATTTTAATTTACATTTCTCTACTTATTTGGAAGACCAAGGTGGAAGAGTTGGAGAAAGAAACACAGTCCAACTCTCCTCCCACAACTTTGACAAAGATCTAAGAAGCACACTGCATAGCGCTTGGGAAATCTGAAGAACAAGCACAGTGAAACATTTTTTTTTTCCATTTCAGGGAGCAGAAAAAGAACCTGGATTTAGTAGGGAATCAGATTACAGCTATGTAAAAGACTGACAAGAAGTCACATTCCAAGGTGGGGAGTGATTGCACACCCAGTTTAAACATGGCCTGACTATGAATTGGAAGCTAAAACAGGAGCCAGCTTGCCTCTGATCTCACAGCAGAGTTGAGGACCCAGCTTAGACTTAAAGGGTCAGCTGCTTGACCCAGACTGGCCTAGAATTGAGTGCTAAGCAAAGAGCAGTCAGATTTAGTTTATCTAGCTCAGATATGGCCTGAGTCTGTTTACTGGGCAGGGAGCATGAGTAGAAGCAAGTAGTAGCTCTCTGGGAATGACCCCCAAAGGGAGGTTACAGATTTAGCCCATTGCCAGGTCTGAGGTCTACATAGCTAAGAGAACAAGGCAGGGAGGTCAAGAACAAGGAAGAGCCTTCTGTCACATCTGTCATTCTGAACTTTCAGACACATTCAGTTAGCTGATAAGGGCTGAGTGGCACATTAAAAAGAGAAGCTGGAGCCGGTGGTAGCTTATTAGAGATATAATAAGGGGGCAAGCCTACAGTTGTGTCACTCTGACCCAAACCACACATACATATGTATACACAAACATATACATATGTGTGTACATTCATTTTCATACCAAACTACCAAAAGAGAAATTTATAGAAATAGAAGAAAAACACCAAAATTCATCTGTCAGAAGGTTAAGAGGTGAAATAATAATCGTTCCCTCCAAAAAGATGAGGAAAAAAGGTCCTAATAGTATCCAATCTTAAATAGAGAGCAGTAATCATAAGAAACTATTTAGTACTGGTTAAAAAATAGAAGAGTTATCATTGAGCAAATTAAGTCAATCATACCAACTAAGAATTTGGCATTCATTCAAAACTACTCTGAACATTTGGAAACAGACTGGCAGAAATTAGATTTGAATCAGTATCTTAAGCCATATACCAAAGGGAGTTCTAAATCATATCCAATCTAGATATAAAAAAATATAAACTAATTAAAGATCTGGGAACTTTTGAAAAGTATGGTTTGGAGAGGTGTTCTTGATTAGAAAAATCACATGAAATAAAATGGAAAATTTTGAATATATAAAAATGTGTAAAATGCTTAAAATTGGAAGGGAACTAGTTAACTGGAAAGATGAGAATAGGGAAACTTTTGCAGCAAACTTTTCTGATAAATGTCATATAAAACTTAGATAAAGAATTGATTCACTAATAGTTTGTTCATTTAAAAGACAGTTCCAAGTTTTCTATAGCAATTATTATTTTTTTTTCTTTCAGTTGTTTTATCTTTTCATTGGTCTTTCTCTCTTTTGGTAAAAGGATTTGGAGACATATAACATCCCCTAAAGACTCTTTTGGCCGAATCCTCAAAGATTTAATATATTATTTCATTATTGCCTCTTTCTGTAATGTAATTTCATATCTATGTAATTTGTTGACTCGTTAATTTTAAAAATATATATGTTGTATGTTACAGAAATGTATATATGTCTTATATTGCATCTCTCTCTTTTCTCTCTCTGTTAGTAGCTCCTCGTTCTTCTTTTAAGGAATGCCATTTGGAAAATGATGCTTGTTCTCTAGAAGATAAAATATTTAACACACCATTTAACTTTGAATTATTTCTTTCTTATTATTTCTTATAAATTTCATTGTTTTGTTGTCAGCAAAGAATTTATTATTTTTTCTTTTCTGTATTTGCTTGTAAGTTTTTATCCCTTAGTAACACACACAATTTTTATTAAGTTGCCATGTGGAGGTGAGAAATATGTATATTATCTTCTATTCCCATTTTATAATCATCAGACATCTGTCATAGGTAATTTTTCTAAAAATCTTATTCTGATCATTAGCTTCCTTCTTGTCAACTTTGTCTTCATCTATAAGAGGTACAATGAAGTCTTCAACAATTATAATTTTACAGTATATTTCTCCTTGTAATTTTGTTATATTTTCATCTAAGTACTTACATGCAACTCAGGAAATAGATGTTTAGTATTGATTTTCTTCATTTTAAATATGATGATTTTTAAAATTTATCTCTTTTCGTGATGTCAGGGTTTTTTGACCTACCTTCTTGGCAGAAATAATTGCTACTCAAGTTTTTTTAATTCACCTGAAGTGTCATAAAGCTATTTCAGCCCCTCATTGTTACACCATGTGAATTTTTGTGTTTCAGCTGTTTGTTGTAAATTGCATATCGCTGATTTCCGCTAATTCATTCCCCTGTCCTCCATTTTATGGGTCAGATCATTTTATTCACAGTCATAGTAATGATAGTTAATTGTATATTTTTCTTCATCATGTCCTCAAATTCTTTTTTTCTTTCTTTTCCCTATTTCTGGCAAAAGAGAAGGGATTTATCAAAGTCAGAAATCTATAACTGAAGGTATTTTCTCCTACTCCATGATTATTGATCCTCATGCTTTTTTTCCTTTTAACCCCCAATTCATAATCCATTCTCCAAAGATGAAGTTTGTTTTGCTTGTTTCTATTTCTTCTTTGATTCTATCCTCACTCTTATAGCCTTCTCACCTTCTTGTCCTAGCTTATTTTCCTATTGAATTGAATTCATTTCTAAACCATACTCTTGTTTCTCTATGTGTCTCTCTGTCTCTCTTTGTCTCTCTCTGTTTGTCTGTCTTTTTCTCCCTGTCTGGGTGTATATGTAATGCTTTGTTGTCTGATTGAGGTAAAGGAGACATTCATGAAATATTCTTTTGCTCCACTTCATCTTCCATGTTTAAATATTCTTCTCATGCACCCCAGTTATGAAAAATAAGAATATCGCTAGCTAGCATTTACCTAGCACCTTAACGTTTTTGTTTGCAAAGTGGCTTGTACATGCCATCATATCTGATTCCTGCAGCATTCCTGTGAGGTAGGTGCTATTATTATTTTCCCCAATCTTATAGAAAAAAAATTGAGGTTAAGAGATATTAAGTGACTTGCCCAAGTTTGTACAATTAATACGTATTTGAGGCAGGATTTGAATATGACTTGTTGATTCAAAGTCCTGTAATCTGTGCCATGTTGTTTTTCTACCTTCTTTATTTATTCCTTTAAATCATTTTTTATCTCTTTTCTTTTCTATGAAAATACTAAATCAACACTCAAGTCCTAAATTTTTCTTGACTCCCTAGATGACCTTTAAAGGGAAGTATACTTGTCTCTTTTCCCTTTATTAGAATGTAAGCATTTCATCATCATTTAATTCCTCCCAAATACATCTATTCATTTCTAGATTTCCCTTGACTTTTTTGTTTTTATTTCTAAATTTATACTTAGCTCTGATCTTCTCATCCATAATACTTGACAGTCCTTTACTCTATTAAGTGCCCAGTCTATCTTCCTTCCTAGTAAGATTATATTCAGGTTTGTAGAGTAAATCATTCATGGTTTAATCTTCTGTTTCTTGCCTTTTTGAATGTTATACATCAAGATCTTCCTTTCTTTATAACAATTTCAGTGTTGTCCTGGGTAATCCTGATTTGGTTCCTTGGTACTTGATTTCTTTCTTTCTGGCTATTGAATTTTTCTTTGATGTTTAAGCTCTTGGTTTTAGCTATGATAATCCTGGATGTTTTCAGTTTGGTGTTTCTCTTAAGGAGATGACCACTGCATTTAAGTGATTTTCAATTTGTTCTCTGGTTCTGGACAGTTACTTAAAGTATGAAAATTTCTTGAAATACAATATCCAGTATTTTTATTTAATCACAATTTCCAGGGCATAGTGTGGTTCTTATATGAACTCATCTCAATTCTTAAAAATGATGAATGCATTTATTTTTTTCAACTTGGAATCATTTAATTTTGTTTATTTCCACCTCTTTCTCTTTTAAAGAGAATATGCTCCTTGGGTACTTTCTACTTTATGCTCTGAGCTATTTATTTCCCTTCCATTTCCCCCATCCAGAATGCTACTCTCATTTTTTTTAATTTGTGAATTCATTTTTTCCCAAGTATTTGTTTTGTCTTTGTATTCAACCATTTTTTTTTGTCCTCAGAGGCTCTCCTTGTAGGAAAGTCATGTAATTATTCTCTCTGTTTAAATTTTTCCTGTAACATCTCTTAACCAATAATATTTTCTCATTGAGCATGGTGTTTTCTTCTGCTAGCTCATATCAGTTACTATTTTGGGATTTTGCATTTCAAGGCTAACCTCTTCCTTAATCTTGAATGCAAATGGTTATCTTGTTACTTTCTTGAAGATCCTTCAATTTTTTTCTAACTCTCACAATATATCTGTGCTCTCATCTCTAGAAGTCTTTAGGCCATTCCTGGAGCATCCCAGGGCATCTAGTTGGCTTACTAGATAGAGTCTTGGGTTTGGAGTCAGGAAGACCTGAGTTCAAATCTGTCTTCTGACACTAGTTGACACTGGGCAAGTCACTTTACCCTATTCCCTTCTGTTTCCTCATCTCTAAAATGAGCTATGGAAGAAAATGGCAATCTTCTCCAGTGAGTTAGCCAAGAAAACTCCAAATGGGGTCACAAGAAGTTGGACATGACTGAAACAACTGAATCATGAGAAAAATCAAACTAGACCAAAACATAACACAAGAAAAAACAGTCTGCTTAGTTCTGCATTCTGATTCTATCATTCTTTCTCCGGATATGGATGGCATTTTGCATCCAGAGTTCTTTGGAAATGTTTTAGGTCCTTGCATTGCTGTGAAGTTCTAAGTCTATCAGAAACAGTCCTCGCACACTGTGACTGTTACTGTGTATAATGTTCTCCTGGTTCTGCTCATTTCACTCAGCATCAGTTCATGTAAGTCTTTCCAGGATTATCTGAAGTTGTTCTGTTTGTCATTTCTTATACCACAATAATATTCCATTACATTTATATACTGCAACTTGTTCAACCATTCCCCAATTGATGGGCATTCCCTTGGTTTCCAGTTTGTGGCCACCATTAAAAGGGATGCTATAAATATTTTTGTACATGTGAGTCATTTTCCCATTTTTTTTATCTCTTTGGGATACAGCCCTAGAAGTGATATTGCTGCGTCAAAGGGTATACGCATTTTTATAGCCCATTTGGGCCATGTTGCCATTTCTTGACCAGAAACCTTGCTTCTCTTCATTTAAAGTTCAAAATATTGTATGTTAGCAAATTTAAACATTATCTTCTCTTAAAAAATCCTTTGTAAAGGGATTAGCTATTCTGAATATCATTGAAAAAGTCTCAATTTTAAATTGGATATTACAAAAAGGTATTCACTGATAGTCAAAAAGCTGAAATAAATAACTTTAGCAACACATATATCCCTAAAAGAAGTGATTTTTCTCTTTTTCGAACCGCATATCTTTATCGTATAGTTGAGTCTATATCTTTTACAGCCTTTAAGTTTTAAACCTCATAGCTCACTAAAACAGCTTGGTAAAAGCATAATTTTTATTCTACAAAATATTTGCCAACACACCCTTCTTTTCCTTCTGCTTAGAGAAAATTGGCTCAGTCCCAACCCTGGCCTCCACCTCCCAATCCCCTATTTTCTCCATCTGGTTTCTGTGTCTAAGAGATATAATTGTATAATGTATTGGCACAAAGGTGAATTCTCAGCATTTTCAAGCACTGAACAAAAGTCTTATGTAAATTGTCCCCTAGGTCATGGAGTGTTGACCGGCAATAATTTTGAGATCTGCTTACCCCAATTAGCCTCTTGGTTTTATGTGACCCTTTTAGTGCCTCGGATGTAAAATGCTTTCTTCTTTCATTTAATTTTATATCATCTAGGTCATCCTCTTTTTTTTTTGGTCAAAGAACATGCTAATTTTACTCTACTTGCTTCCTTTTTGGAATCAAATGTATCATAAGCCATTTTAAATATGCCCTGATAACTAGGATATTGATGTAGTACTTACCTTCACTCTTTAAATTAAACAAAAATTAACAAAAATTACCCCTTTCAAAAAAAAAGAGGGAAATAAGCATGACTCTGTATAAATATTCCTTTGATTCTGCTCATTTTACTCTTTCCATATTTTCTTAAAATCAACTCTCTCATCATTTCTTACAGCACAGTAATATTCCATCACAATCATGTACCATAACTTGTTTAGCTATTCTCTAATTGATAGCCATCCCCTCGTTATCCAGTTCTTTAACACCATGCCCAACTAACTTGCCCTATGCCCTTTGACATAGCAATACCATTACTAGATGTGTAAAGGAGATAAAAAACACAAAGGAAAAGGATGTATATGTACAAAAAATATTTATAGTAGCTCTTTTTGGGGGTAGAGAATTGGAAATTGAGCTGATGAACATCAGTTGGGGAAATGGAACAATAGGGTGTGATGTGTAATTGCGATGGAATGTGTTGGGCTATGGGAAATGAGCAGAGAAACCTCATGGGTTGATGCAAAGTGAAATGTAATGGGCGTAGAATGATAGCAATATTGTGGGATGATTATCTATGAAAGGCGTAGCTTTTGTCAGCAATGCAACAATCCATGATGACTCTGAAGGTCTTCAGATGAAAAATGTTGTCCATCCCCAGAGAGGGAACTGATGGTGTTTGAATGCAGTCTGAAGAAACTTTTTATCACTTTATTTTTCTCAAGAATTTTTTAATCAATATTTTCTTTCACAAGACTATTATGGATATGTTTTGCTTTACTAAACATATATAACATGTATGAGATTGCTTGCCTTCTCAGAAAGGTGGTGTAGGGAGGGAGGAAATTAGAGAATTTGGAACTCAAAGTTTTAAAAGCAAATGTTAAAGATAGTTTATGTGTAACTCGGGATAAGTTTAATACTAAATAAATACAAAATTGTCCATTTTACATGTCACATGCTCTCTATCTTTTATTTATTCATATATTTTCTCCTATTTATAAATCTGATAGGTAATGTGTTCTATGTTCTTCTAATTTACTTATGACATCTTCGTGTATGTCTAGATCATGTAACCATCCTGACTTTATTTTCGCAAATGGTGTGAGATGTTGGTCTATACCTAATTTCTGCCAACTGCTTTCCATTTTCCCAACAGTATTTTGTTTTCTTTTTTTTTTTTCTTTTACCAAATGGTGAATTCTTACTCTAAAAGCTTAAATATTTAAATTTACAAAATGCAAGGTTACTAAAATCATTTACTACTGTGTATTATACACACACATATATATGCACATGTATGTATGTATGTATATATATATATATATATAATATATACATATGTATTATTTCACTGATCCATCATTCTGTTTCTTAGTCAGTACTAGATAATTTTGATAATTACTGCCTTATAATGCATTTTAAGTTTTGAAACTACTAGACCTCATTCCTTCACATTTTCTTTCATTAATTCCTTTGATATTTCTGATCTTTTATTCTTTCTAATGAATTTTAAATAAATTAATTTAGATAGAATAGTCAATTTACTATATTGGCTTAGTCTGCTCATGAACAAGTACTATTTCTCTATTTAAATCTGATGTTACTTATGTGAAAAGTGTTTTATAATTCTGTTCATATAGTTCCTGGGTGTGTCTTCACAGGTATACTCCCAGGTACTTTATATCATTTACAATTATTTTAAATTGACTATCTCTTATTATCACTTGCAGGGCTTTGTTGGTGATTTATAGAAATGATGATTTATGTGGGTTTATTTTATATCCTGATACTTTGCTAAAATAATTGTTTCAGTTAACTTTTTAGTTCTATATCTATGATTTTCCAAATATATCACTGTGTTGTCTGCCAAAAAGCAATCGTTTTATTACCTCATTGCCCATTTGAATTCCTTCAATTTCTTTTTCTTTTTTTATTGCTATTGCTAGCATTTCTAGTACAGTATTGAATAATATTGGTGATAAGGGGCATCCTTGTTTCACTCTTGCTCTTTTGGGAAAGGCTTCTAGCTTATCCTCATTACAGATAATGCTTGCTGATGGTTTCAGGTAGATGTTTCTTATTTTAAGGGAAAAATTTTACTATGCTTTCAAGTGTTTTTAATAGGAATGAACATGGTATTTTGCCAAAAAGTCTTTTTTTTTGCATTTATTGGCATAGTCATGTGATTTTTATTAATTTTGTTATTGAAATTATATGTTATGCTGTTAATTATGTTAATACTTTTCCTTATGTTGAACTAGTCCTGCATTCTTGGTATAAATCCCACTTGGTTATAATGTATATAATATTTGTGATATATGGTTATAGGCTCCTAGCTAGTATTTTACTTATTTTTGCATCTATATTCATTAATGAAATTGGTCTATAATTTTTCTCTGTTTTTGATCATCCTGGTTACTAATTTAGTTGCGCTAGGATTGATTAAATAGATTAATGTAGATATTAACTTCTAATAATTGCTTAAGTTTCATCTTCATGAATCATGTATCCATGCTTTTCATTTGTGATACTTTTTTAAGTTTTCTTCTCTATTTAAAAATAATTAATTCATGATTTATCAATTTTATTAGTGTTTTTCTTATAAAACCAACCTCTAGTTTTATTTAGTAATTCAATGGTTTTTCTACCATTTTTTTTTTTTACTTTTATTAATCTTTAATTTTAAAGATAAATTTTCAGGATTTAATTTTCAGTATTACCAACTTAGTGTCTAATTGGGGATTTTTAATTTGTTCTTTTTCTTATCCTTTTGATTTTTTTTATTATTTCTTGATGTCTTATGAATTAATTAGCTTCCCCCTTGTCCAATTCTAATTTGTAAGGAGTTATTTTCTTTGGCAAGTTTTTGGATCTCTTTTTCTAATTGCTCTACTTTTAATTTCATAATTTTCTTACTTTTCTTGCATTATTCTTATTTACATTCCCAGTTTTCCTCCGTCTTTCTTATTTGATTTGAAAGTTCTTTTTAAACTCTTCCAAGAACTCTTTCTGGGTTTGTGACAATTTGCACTTTTTCTTTGAAGCTTTACAAATAGCTGTTTTGATTTCATTCTCTTCTTCTGAGTTTGAACCTTGATATTTTCTATCACCAAAGTAGCTATGTATGGTCAGATTTTTTTCTGTTTTTTTTTCTCCTCATTTTAAATGGTCTATTTCTTGACTTTTATATTAGAGTTGGATTCTACCCCTCCAGTGAAGGAGATGATGTCTTGGGCTTTAAGATTTTTGTGTCATCATTGTCTGAATTCTATTTGGGGATCTTTAACCTCTTAATTCTTCTTAATGTTTTATAATGCAAAGCCAGGTGTGGTCACTTCTTCTCTGTCTCCTGCCTTGGTCTATTAGTAATTTCAGGTTCTCCTCTGCTTGTGAGCCATGAACCAGGTCACTAGCATCCATACCACTACAACCCTCCCTCAGGTAGCTACAGGTGTCACCTCACCCCTCTGCCCTGGAACTGACACCAGGGACTCCACTGTCCTGCAAGTGACCACAATGAGCAGTACTTTTCCCAGCTCTGGAACCATACTCAACAGCATGCGCTCAGTCTTCCTTGCCCACAGTCACGGAGCCTGGGCCCCATGTTAAGAACCAGTGGAGAGCCCCCACAATCTTCCCCTGATCAGTCACCCAACCCCTGTACTATCTAAGTTCTGGAAGTTGAAGTTGCAGCCTACACAGTTGCCTCCAGGCCTGGCTGTTTGTTCACTCAGTGGTCTCTGCCCAGAGTTATCTTCATTCTATCAAGCCAAACCCACAGGCCAAGAGGTCAGATCTTTCCTAATGTCCTCCCAAGTTGTCTTAGGCAAGATGACTGGTTTACCCAGACTTTTACTTATTTCTGCTGGTCTAAATTTGTTTGTGAGGGAATTTGAGAGAACCAGGTAGTTTCATGCATTATTCTACCATCTTCCCACAATTCCCTCTAACTTTGATATGTTCTAAAGGAGCATAAATCACTCAAAGTCTTGTAGAGTATGGATATTTTGGTCACTGTCATAATTCCTTGCTTCAGGCAGTTGAGTAGGATGGTGTAATATACAAAGTTTCCTCAGGGATTCATATAGAACAAGGAAACCCTCAGAAATACAGGATGCCTCAAAAGTCTTAATGCCACTGTAAACTTTAAAACATATTAATAGATATTTTAAGCTATTCAAATGTAAATCACAATAAGATTTTTGGGACATGTATAACAAAATCTAATAATGCCCAATCCTTTCATTTTTATTCTCCTTCCATAAAGAAGTCTCACCCAACTTTCTTTTTCTTTTCTCAGGGGAGAACCTCTGGTCCCCCACCAGCTTATAGGATACATATATTTATGGACATCGTAACTGGAGTTTCACTAGTATAATTCCTTGATCTACATTTATATATTGTGTGTTATGACATAAAAATTTCCCAGCAGAACCATACAGTCTCAGGTTCTAACCCCTTTTTATTTATTGCAATAATTTTCCTATTAGTCTTCCTATAATCACCTACTCTCTAGTCTTTCTGTAGCCAATTTCCCCCTATTCAAATCCATTCATCAAATCACTTCATGAATAACACTTGAATACACAGGTCTGAGCATATATTGCTTTGTTTTAAAGCCTTGAGTGGTTTCCCATTATCTACAGCATAAAACATAAACTCCTAATAACTGGAATTCTACATTCTCTGCAATATGTTTTCAACCTAGCTTTCTCATCACATTTTCCCCTATCCCTTCGTGTATTCTATAATCTTCTCTCTCTCTCACTCTGCCTATACACACACACATACATGTACACATATATGTAAATATAAAATATGTATATATACATGCACACATATATACTTTTGACATGTATGTATGTATGTACACTGGATCTGGAGTTAGGAATACAAATTCAGATACTTACTAGCTGGGTGATCTTGGCAAATCAATTAACCTCTTTTTGCCTCAGTTTCCTCACCTGTAAAATGAGAATTATAATAGCACCACTATCATTGGTTATTGTGAGAATCAGACAAAGCAATATTCATAGAGGGTTTACTTATCACAGTGCCTGGTACATAGCATGCATTTAACAAATAGTTGTTTCTTTCCATCCCATTCCAGTGAAATGATAACTTGTATGTTGTGGGTCTTTAATAAGTATTAATAACAATTGTTAGTATTAATATATTAATTAGAGTCATGTGTGTATTCATCCTTCGTTGCCAAAGAAGACCATGCCTTCAGAGAAATGATGACATGACTTGCACTTGACTTTGTTTTGAGTGAGGGAGGGCTGCGCAGGTCACCAGCCTCACTTCTCCTCTAGAGTCATCTGAATCCAGTGACCAGATATTCATTAGGATGACTGGGATGACCTAGGATGAGGCAGTTGGGGTTAAGTGACTTATCCAAGATCACACAGCTGATGAGTGTCAAGTATCTGAGGTGAGATTTGAACTCAGGTCCTCCTGCACAGATGCTCTATGCATATCACCACCTAGCTGCCCCCATCTATTAATTATTATAAGTTGAAGGAAGATCATCTTTCTTGAATACATGCACAGGATTTATAGATTGTTGGCAAGGAAGGAACTATTGCCGAGGTATGAGATAATGAAAAGAAGAACAAGGAAATAAAAACTTTTGATAACACTTATCATAAAACTGTACTTACATGTGCACTAAAATAAAATCTTTTTCTCACAATTTGATTTGAAATCCCTGTTAGCAAAGGAAAATTCAAGCATAAGGTCAGGAAAGAAAACTTCATTGTGTCCAACATATCAGACCAGAATTATCGACCTAAAGAAAGTAGAAACTCCACTGCTGGAATCGCTTTAAACTGGTCTGGAAAAAAGGCATTGGAAAATGGGCAGCAGGGAGCTATGTTACATTGGCAAGAGGAGCTTAATTGGTCTTTTTGAGCTCTGCTGTCTATGAGGCGCTGTAACATTTATATTCATTTGTGTGTAATGTAGTTCAATGAACTGTCAACTGTCTGTCCATTTTGTTGTGTCTTGTATGACAACACGTGACCCAGTCCCTGGTATATTACTGTGTCATATAACATCTCACTGAATATGATTTGTTGGTGCATTAAAGGAAGTTAAATGTACAGCTGCAAAGCCTTTTAAGCGAGCACTTTTTCTCTCATTTTGGGGGAAAGGGCTGAGTTTCTTTCACCAGGCGATTCGAAAGTCCCTTGCTCCTGTGTGTCAGCTGCCCTTGGCTTCAGGGTAATCATAAAGCATTTACTGCAAAGCCATGAAGAATCCATATGTCCATTTGATGTGTCAGGCCACCAAGAAGCCAGAGCGTGTGGGGTAGCATAAGGATATCTGAAGGTGACACATACTGTCATTTGATGAACAGAGATGCAGAAGGGGATTCTGGCAGCCACTACCTTGGCCTTGACAACTTGTGATGGTGACCAGGTGGGGTGTGTTATCTTAATAGTCTAGAGCTCTTGTGAATTATTTGCTGATAGATGTAAACAGCTGTTATTCTTGGTAATGGAAAGCAATTAGAAACATCTGTACTCTTGGCCATGAGTAATGCTTCCTACCCTCACTGCTCCCAAGTGCCAATTGGAAATAACTACATCATCGGGATGGGGTTGGCAATTCTACACTACATTATGGGCTGATGATTAGTACTGAGCTGTGAAGAACAAGAGGTGAAATACAGGGGAAAGAAGCTGTACCTGTGATTTACAAAACCAGAGGAGAAACTTACTGATATCAATGTAACAGAAGGCAGGAGGATAGACCAGAAAAAAAAAGTATTGGTAGCAGCTGCAGAGACATTCCAGCTTAAAAAGTGACCAGTGCGACCAGTCACATTCAATTTCTCACCTTCAGATGAATATAATTGTTCTGGGTAAGTCTACCTACTGGTTCCTAGCAAACACCTAGATCCATCAGCAAATCTTAATACTGGACAATTTTGAACTAAAATTAATTGCTCGATCTGGAAAGGAATTATAGTCTGCTGATCGCTTTTACCTCACTAGGCTTCTTTCAGAGTGCTTTTTTAAACTTCTTGCTACTCAGAAGTTACATAATACAAGCTGTGACACTATCAAGTTGAGAAACAGGGAATGCAAACCTTTTCTGAATTACTGAGGAAGTCAAGGGTTAAAAATTCTCTTTCTAAATACCATCACTTTAAGGAAAAGATTTTTAACTTGGGGTCCATGATTCCCAAGGGGTCTGTTGGTAGATTTAGGGGTCCATGAGATTGGATGGGAAAAAATTACATATTTATTTCCAGTAACTTCTACTTGAATTTTAACATTTCTTTCTTTTATAAAATTTTTATTTTATCTTTAGTTTGTGGAATAAAACAAACATTTCCACAGCATAATATAAGACAGATGATTGTACGTTAAACTACAAATCTATTTTTTACAACTCACTATTCCTTTTAAATACATAATAAACTTAGCATGTAAATTTCTTTTTTTCTCCCCCCGGTGATGGCTACCATTACACACAAATAGATATATAAGTAAAATTACTCTATACATACTTCTATTTTTCAGTTCTTTCTCTGGATGTAGAGAGCATTTCTTTCAATTATGCATATAAGCAACAAATTATGGCATAATAGGTAGTATACTTGACTTCATCACCAGTAGAAATCACAAGTATTTTCATAACCCAGTTCAAATATTTTGAAATGTTAGTGGTGCATATCAGTACTTTAAAATGTGTAGAATTATTATATGCACAGCTAGGCTGCATAGCATCACAATCTTTACATCTATAGACAAATTGAATTTCAATATGATTGGTCTCTTTTATAGTTCTGTGTATTGTTGTGGTTCCATATATTTTATTTTATTCATTTTAAAATCTCATTCTGAGAAGGGGTCCATAGAGCTTCACCAGACTGCCAAAGGGATTTATGACACAAAAAAAGTTAACAGCCTCTTGGGATTTCACTCAAGAGAATATATTCATAATGAGAATTTTAAAGAAATGAAACTGCTTTCCTTAGAATTTGTTAAATATGATTTAAGTGTCAGAATCAAGGACTTAGTCTTTGCAAAAGGACTCCATTTTCTTGTTTATGCACATGTGCTCTTTTGGTAGGTCCAGGATATTTGGGTGTGAAGAGAAATGTTCACTAATTCAGGCAGAGGTTTCAATCCCCAGTATCACCTTGTCAGGATCCCTATGCTACATTTGGTATAATGGGCCATTCAAGCCACAGGGTTTGAAGCAAGATTCTTTTTACTAAAGCCATTTGAATTTCTTCTAGGGCAAGGCTTCTCAAGGCTGTTTTAAGATAATCCAGGGGGCAAAAGCAAATGTAGATCACTGACAAAGAGGCTAAAAAGGCAAGCAGAAAGGAGGTTTCCTGGAGTTATAGTCCCTACCAAATCCTCAAAAAAATTTTATACTTCTCTCACTCATATGACTCACAAGTAGGTCCCAGACCAATCTGTATGCTGCCAATGTTAAGCTCAACTGCCCCAACTCTAAACCGTGACTTTACTACTTGCCATAAACCACGGTGGTATCATGGAATTAAGAACTATCCTTACATTTTAAGTAGTGACCATGAGCTGTGGAAGAGAATGAAAACTAGCCCCTCAACAGTTGCTGGTGCACAAGATATACCCCTGATGAACTGCCATGACCCTGTGACTACTTGGGGCTGAAATTTGACTAACAGTAACCTTCCTTTATTAAGAGAGATCAAGAAGGCTGAAACCATAGGAGATGAGATCATACAGTGGGAGAGATGAGGGTGGGTAGCAAGAGGGTCAGCCAGTCCCTTCAATCAAGAAGAACATATCAGGAAAATAGAGATAAAGAACACCAGTCATGATTCTCAGAGCCTGGTTATGTAACACATGGTTTTGGTGATTGAATGAGAGACAAAGAGACGACGCTAGGTTTGCTAAAAGTCATCTCCTTTTCCCGTTTCTCCTTTCTCAAAATACTGTATGCCTGTTCTAAACATTTATTTATTATTTTAAAAAATGCTTTGTAATTTTCCTTTTCTTCTGGCCTTGTCCTTAAAGCCACTTTCAGTGTGTTATGTCTGTGTGTACTTGATAGGGAAGCTAAATGATACAATCGATAGAGTACTGGGTCAGGAGCAAGCCAGTCCCTTATAAACTGTGTCACCCTGCACAAGTTCACTTAGCCTCTGTTTGCCTCAGTTTCCTTCAGTGTAGAGTGGAGATAACAATAGCACATACCTCCCAGGATTGTGAGTATTAAATGATATAATTGTAAATTTCTTAGCACATTGTCTGACACTGAGCAAGCACTATATAAATAATAATGTTATTGTTATTAATGCTGTATTAAATGTCAAACTCTACACTAGTTACTAGTACATATAGGTTCCCTTTCCTTTTTCTTTGATCTCCTTGGGTTAGCTATCTGGTACTAGTATTGCTGAGTCAAAGGGCCATAGTTTTATAACATGTCGGGCATAGTTCCAAATTGTTCTCCAGAATGGTTGAACAAATTTACAGCTCTACCAACAGAGCAAGAAAATATTTGTTTTCTCACATTCTCTTTAGCATTTGTCATTTTCCTTTTTTGTCAACTTGGTTAATCTGATGTGTGAGGTGGTACCTTGAAGGAAGAAGATGAGGGAGGAGACCATTCCATCCAACTATAGGGGACATCCAGTGAAAAGCCATAAAATTAGGAGAGGAGTGTTGCATTAAAGGAACAGCAAGAAGGGCAGTATAATTGACTCATAGAGGGGAGGCAAATGAAAGAAGACTAGAAAGGTAGGAATAGCCAAGTTATGGAGGGCTTTAAATGCTAAACAGACAATAGGGATACAGCAACAGAAATAAATATCAATGAGAAAAATGCATTAGTACTAGGAATCAATTAATGAGTAACAGAAATAATTTTAATACAACTTTATAGGAACAATACATCCATAGGAAGGGGAGGTGGTACTATGGATAAAGTGTGGGCCTTTGGAGTCAGGAACAACTGAGTTTGAATTCTTCCTTCAATACAGCTATGTGACTCTGGGGAAATCACTTAACATCTGCCTCAGTTTTTTATCTTTTGTCTTATTATATGAAATAGTAGTGGTGACAAAGGAATTCTTTCTTTAACCCCTGATCTTGTGGAGAAGGATTTTAGCATTTCTCCATTTCATACATAAAGAGTACACACCCACACACACACACACACACACACACACGCACAAGATTGATTCTATTGATGATATTAAAGAAAAATTTGTTTTTAAAGTATTTTAAAACAGAAATTGGCATTATATTTTATCTTTTCTACATCTACTGAAATCATGTGAGTTATTTTATTATTATTAATAAGGTTCATTATGGTTAAAGCTATGCTTTCTTTTCTCATTTAATAATTTCCAGAGATTAATCACATATCACTTTTCTAAAAGTTAATTCAGATGCTTTAAATTTTCCTTGTTTATCTATATTAGATTTGTCTATGTCGGAAAAGGGTATATTGAAGTCCTTAATTATGATCTTTTTGCTGTCAAGGCAGCTAGGTGGTACATTTTAAATTTTGTTTTATATTTAAATTATTTTAAATACTTAAGGGAAAAGTTTGTGGTGATAAATCATCATCATCATCATTGTCATCTTCATAATCATTAGTAATAATATAGAATGTTAAATAATACTTTCAGATTTGCTAGACACTTTACAAATATTATCTCATTTTGTCCTTGAAAAAACCCTGGGAGGCTGGTGCTATTATTAAGCCCATTTTTACAGATGAGGAATATGAGGCAGAGGTAAAATGACTAACCCAGGGTCATATAGCTATTATGTATCTGAGACTGGGTTTGAAATCGTCTTCCTACTTTTAGTTCTGGCAATGCACCATCTTTACCCACAATATTTCTTCATAATGTACAATTTCTTGTGTTTCTGTGTACTCAATATTCTGTCTCAGTTCTTGGTTTGAGGCTTTTATCTAGGACCAGGTTCTACTCTGTCCCCAGGCTCTTAAATGGAAGGATGAGGCTGTACTTGATCCTGAACTACATTTACTGAACTCCAGATTTTCTGCCTTCTTCATCCTCTGATCTGTTCATGACAAGAGTTTTGGCAGGTATCAAGTCCCTTTGGATGGTTTGGAATCAGAACAATGCAACCTTCTCTCTGTAGCATCTTTGGTCCTAGTGCTATGTATTTCTAGACTCTATAGAGTCCCAGTCAGAAACTTGCTCACTCTTGACCCTATAGCTATGATCAGAGCAGTTAGATCACTGCTAACCTTTAATCCTTATGTGGCTTCTCTGCTGGAAAGATCTATTTTCTGTGTCTAGCCATAGATCTCCGCAGGCTTCAGGTGCCTCTAGAGCATCCCTCGTAAAAATTATTGGCAGGGTTATGGCTTACTTCTCTTGTGTTCTCTGACTTTCTGGCAGGTTGTTCAAAGTTTCCTTTTCCAGCATCCATTCATTTCTTGACATTTTAAAAAAATAGTTCTGTGCAGGATAGAACTACTTTCTGTTGTTTCCCTTTGAATTTTTCAAAGGACTTCTTGGTCTCCTTTAGACTTTTTATATGAAAAATATGGATGGTCTCACTATGAGCACTAGTCCTTTCATAAACTATAAGGCATTTTTCTCAAATACTTCTTATAGAACAATTGGAGTGCAGTGGTCATTTAAATCCATTACCCAGCACATCAGTGCATTCCATATTTTCTATCTTCACCATCGCTTCTCTACATGGTCCTATGTGCCTGATGGAGATGCACCAATAATCAAATGATGATGAGTTCCGACTTATTTTCAGAATCTGGGAGGACTCCTCTCCCAGGCTCTTTCTTTATTTTTCTAGGCTAGCCCATTGGAAAGCAGCTTCTGTGAGACAAATTTAACATTTCACTTCTTGAGTATATCGAAAATCTAAACTATAGCTGCAGCAGAAGCCACAGAAACATATCTATCCAAAGTGGTTACAGCCCTTCTCAATGCTCTAATAGCACAATTATTTTTATATTCAAGGTGTAATTCTTGGGCTAACGATATAGTTACCTTTATATATAAGTAAAATGCTGTTCCTTTAAAGAAATGCCCTTTCATTTCAACACGATTATTTCTGAATTAAATACACTTTACTCAGAATCCTAAGAAAAATCTTCTCTGAGTTCTGAGAAAATTTG
>CM053774.1:110670499-110716643 GCA_028658325.1 Potorous gilbertii
TTTGTCTATTTAGGAATAGCGACAACTTAGCCGTTACTTGATTGGGGGGTATGTGGGATGTTCAGGTTACTAGCATTTCTGGTGGGAGAGCTGCTTATCCACCTTCGGTGTCCATCTCTCACCCAATTCCCAACTGAAGTTCCAAGAAGCCCTGTCTTGTGTAGGGGCTCACAACCTGGTAAAACCGTCTTGGCAGGTGGGTAGTTCCACAGACCTCAAACCTGTCAATGAGTTCCCTAACTCTCATGCATGTGAAGACTTCTCCAGGTGGAATGGGCAGATGGGAACAATTTATTCCAATGGCCATGAAAGTGGCTGAAGCATGTACTGTGGAGAACTTAGAGATTGGTCAGACATCAAAGACACCAAGGTCATCCAGGGCATTCTGGGCCATCACCAATGGTCCTCATTTTTGTCTTGCCACTGGACTTCTGTGATTCTGGAGGAGAAAGTGAGAACTGTGCAACTCTGTGTTAGTTGCAATTCATTCGCAAATCAAGACAGCCCCCATGATGTCATGGTTCTTCTTTGAAAACAGGACAAATGACTTGGTTATTGAACTCCCCTGCTGTTGAGCTGGGGGCATCTTCATAAGCATTTACAAACTCCATGCATAGTCATCCTGAGAGGGCATTTGGAAAGTGTTACCTCTTAATGTGAATAACAGTTCTCTTTAAGCCAGAGCATTGTAAAACTTAGCAAAGAGACTCTCTTTGGGACCAAATGCAGCCAGCTAGCCCCTCACACAGAAGCTGCATTGTCCAATCAGAATGGAGCTCCCAACAGCACACTTTATCTTTAATTTAACTCATCGAGACCCCAAAGTGCATCAAAGTCCAGTTGGCTTTTTCTTCTCAAGTCAGTGGTGGCAGCAGAAAGCAACAGACTTCTCTTTGAGAAGCCTCATGTCCCTAAATGTCTAGATGGACCCAAGGGTATCGGCTATCCTTGAAGCTCTTGGCCAATGAAGTCACTTCTGTCTCTGACCAACCAGGAGTCACCCAGCTGAAGCCTTCTGTCACCCAACAGCTTCTCACTGTCATAACTGAGACAGAGCAGCTTGTTAGCCCTGCTGCTGTATGCTCAAGTTTCTAAGTCAGATTCATTTATCCTTGAGTCCTCTCCCATATTGTTAATATATTTAAATGGTTTAAATAACAGTGAATGTATTTTCACTCAAAATGTCTCAACTCCCTAAATCTCCCCCTATCAAATTGATAATTGTTTTTCAAAGTCATGCCTCAGTCTCCAAATGTTTCATGATTTTTCATTTTTTTTAGTTTTATCTTCTTGAGCCACGATATTACATTACAAATGTAATGCGGATTACTTGCAAATTATCTAAAGGTACCAGAATGCTCTGGACCTGTGAAGAGTTCAAGAGTCTTCCATTTACTTGGTCCTTGAAACTCTTTTGTTATACTCATTTTCCCACTTTTTAATGAATAAAAGATTTTTTTCTGCGTTTAAAAATATAGTTTTCCCACCAGAAGATTAAGTTTTGTGTTTACTTCACAGTTCACATTCTTCCCCTAACTATTCAAATCCCACCTGAAGTTATTACTTCATACATAAGGTAATATATGCAGTCATTTTCCATACACAGATGAATATACTTATATATAGATTTTTTATTGAAACAAAGTTATTTTCTATTGTTATTAGGTATCAAAATGTTCATCTATAACAGTAGAAGTATCTTCTATCCTTGGATAATTAATATAAATCTCTTCCTTATCTCAAAATACTTTCCCTTGACTTTTCATCCTTAAGTTACTCCATATGAAAAGAGGTTTAAAAAAATGATGTGCCTTATATCATCCCCATGATCAACATTTACAGGCAAATTTCAGGATAGGGGGGCTATGCAACATCATTTAACTACAAAAAGGTAAACTATTTTACACTACTAACATTTTGTGTTAGATCAACACTGAATACATCTTTCTGACTCCAAACAATATCTAAACAAAAATATTTCTATTCATGACCATCCTTATATTTTCTTCCTGTTTGTATACATATGTACATAATATCAAATAGGCAACAGATATGTAGATCACATATAAAAATCTATATATGCAAATGTAGCAATAACACACACACACACACACATATACATATCAGTATTTCATCAGCCAATAAAATATATCTCAGTAAAAAAAAAGACAGAATCAAGGAAGGTACAAACATTTGTCACAGTTCATCAGTAAAGTAGTATGCTGCATAGAAATCCCACAGCTATAATATTTCTCACACTTTTATTTTCTAAATTTCTAGATATTTTAAAAAATCAGTGTCATGTAATGGTGACTCAGCTTAGGTTTCTGTAATTATAGTTCCCTATTAATGTGATCTGTTTTCTCTCTGCAACTGACATTTCAAGGTCAGATGGACTCACTTTGGAGTTTGACCTCTCATTATCTTTTTTCCCCCCTTTTTGACTGAGATGCACCCAATGAAACTTCCTGAGTCTCTGGTGGGACCCCCATATGATATCTTCTGAAATAGAGACTTTATCAATTCTAGAAAGTTTTTTTTCCCTTTAAAGATATAATTTTCTTATTAGTTCTTATTAACTGATTTTGCAACATGATGATTTCCAATACCCTTTGGTTTCTTCTTGAGTACAGTAACTTTTTGATGTCTGTTTTGGATTCCTGATCACCTTAGGAATTTTGTGCACCTCCTTTGTTTTGTGGGTGGCCCCTTAGAAGTAACCATAACAGTTCAATTTATATCATGCTTTACAGTCTACAGAGTACTTACTTCTTGATAGCCCTGTAAGAGACTATGTCTGAGAAGTTGAGAGTCCTGAATTCCAATCCTGTCTTTGACATTGCGTCACCTTGGGCTAATCATATAATTTTTCTAGGCTTCAGTTTTCTCATCTTTCCAAGGAAGGACTCCAGTAAGAGCTCCAAGGCTCTTCTTAGCTCTGACTATGATTTAAAAAGAATTGATTCTCATTTTGTAGCTCTGGAAACCGAGGCCCCCTTTTTCAAGGTCATATGACCAGTTGGACCATAGATACATTTCATTTTCTTCTACGTTTGCCCTTTCTCAACATTTGAGAAGTAAAGTTGCCGGTATTCTAATGACAATTCTAGATCTTTAAAACAAAAACTTTAAAAATGGTGGGTTTTGTGTCGTACGCTGTTCAGTGATTGTGCTTTTTGCCTTCAGGTTGCCACAGATCCTGTGCTACATGCCGGGGACCAACCGAGAAGAATTGCTTGTCTTGCCAGGATCAGTTCCAAGTACTCAGAGAAGGTTCTTGTGAGGGCAGCTGTGGTCGGGGGTTTTACAACAAAAATGGAGTCTGTGAGGGTAAGAAGATGGTAGCCAGTACAGCTGGTGTTGCCTTTCCCTCTTTTCTTTTGCCTTCTTTCCTTTTCACCCAAATTTATTAATCCATTGAAAGACTGAAGTGAGATGAAGTGCCTTGGGGGTGTAATGGTGCCATCAGATGATACTGGAAGTAAGGCATCAACAACACTTACATACATCAATAAATACATAAAATCTCATCAGTGGCATCTGGGAAGAAGGTAAAGGTTTCTAAAAATTAAGAGTGCTGAACTAACATACCATAATCCCATATAATTCCAAGAGAGGTAGCAGGGCATAGTGGATAGACAGCTGGTCTTAGAGTGCAGATATCAATAATGACAGCATTTACATAGCTAGCGCTTTAAGGTCAGCAAAGTACTTAACATATGTTAACTCATTTGACCTTCACAACCACCCTGTGAGGTAGGTGCTCCTATCACCATTTTACAATTGAGGAAACTGAGGCACAGAAAAGTTAAGTGACTCATGTACAAGAGAAATCACCACTTTTCCATGCTTAACCAATGGCCCTGCTTGAGAATTAGGTAGGGATGGGTAACCTACCACATTTTGAGACAGCTTGAATTTGAGCAGTTTTCCTCACATCAATTTTAAATTCATCTCTTTGCAAATCCAGTTCCCAACTCTGCCTGCTGGGACCAAGCAGAAGTCCAGTTCCTTCTTTGTAGTAACCCTTCATGTGCTTGGAGATGGTTGTCACATCATCTCCTTCGAGGCTTCTTTTCTTTAGACTAAACAGGCCCAGTTCTGTCAACCTATCTGTTTATTACAGAAACTGAAGGTCTTTCCCTGTCCTGGTTTTCCTACTCTGGCCATGTTCTAATTTATGAGTGAACTTCTTAAACCATGGTGCCCAAAATGGAATTGAATACTCCAGTTAATCTGTAGCTCAGGCAGGGTGCTGAGACGGATATTCCCCTCATTCTACATCGCAGGCTGATTTCATTGTGCCGCCCGCTAAAACTCCCAGACCCCATTCCAGAATATTTGCTGCCTTAACAACTCCCCCCACCACTAGCATTTGTGAATTTGACCTTTTGTACCTTCCTGTAAGACTTTATATTAATCCCACTGAATTTCATCTCATTAGCTTCAGCCTAGGGCTGTTGCTGATTCAGAGCCTTGTGGATCTCAAATGTGATCTAGGATGTTAGCTTGGTGTCCTTTGCACGTTTGATGAGGATTCCACCTGAGTCTCTAGGAAAAAAATATTCAATAACTCTGAGATAAATACAGATCCCTAGGTTATTCTCCAGGAGACATTCTGTCAATGTGACATGGAACTATTAACAACTGTTCTTCTAATCCGGCCAGCCAACCAGATATGATTCCTGAATTCTGAGAACAATTGTATTCTCATCTCATCCACATGTCTCTGTCTTCTCTTATAAGAACAGTAGGAGTTACTTTATTTGGCACAGAGGTATTCTGCCACACTCCTGAGTGAGGCCTGAATCGGATTAAAGTGTAATTTGGAGATATTTAATAAAACAAATGAAAATAAATTACAGAGAGCATTACATTTTACAATTAAGTCAATTTTACAGTCTGTGTGGATCCTTATGTATGGATTAGCAATCCCTTGTTTCTACTTGAGTTGGACACAGTGCCTTAGGTGATGATCTACCAAGATCTAGGCGAACTATATCCACATTTAGTAATTCTGTCAAAAGAGGAAATGTGGTGAATCTGACATTATCTGTTTTTGATAACGCCATGTTGTTTCTTTGTAATCATCTCCTCCCTTTCTAGGTCTTTGCCAACTTTGTTGTTCAGTTGTTTCAGTTGTACCTGACTCTTTGTGACTTCATTTGGGATTTTCTTGGCAAAACTACTGGAGTGGATTGCCATTTCCTTCTCCAGCTCACTTTACAGATGAGGAAACTGAGGCAAACAGTAAGGTTTGCAGGCTCAGTTCTGTTCTCTTTTGTGAAAACTGGGAGAACACTTGCTCCTTTCCAATCTTATGGTATCTCTCTGGTTTTCCATAATCGTTCACATATTACTAATAGAGGCTCATAAATCCCACCAGCCAATTTTTTTTTTCCCCACCAGCCAGTTCTTTCAAGAAACCTGAGGGTAGAGTTCATTGGGGTCAGGTGGCTTGAAGTTACCCAGAGCAGGGAGGCGCTTTCTTCCAATCTCCTCTCTTATCTCAGACATCTAAAGACAATATGCTAATCTTGCTCTGCCTTTTCCTGTGTAAAGGTCATTCTTTGTAGCGCAATAGAAATTAAGCCACCTGCCTTATCTTTGTGGTCATTCTTTCCATCCAAGCAAAGGTCCTCTCCTTTCTTTGATCTGTTTCCCCTCCTCTCCCCAGGAATAACTTTCCCCCGTTTTCCTGTATTTAGCTTCTCTTTCCAGCTTCAGCCTATTCTAAGCTTTAGTGTCCTCGACTATTTTTACAGTATTTTGGCACTTAAATTCATCTTCCATTATTAATCTTGCCGACATCTTTAAAACTTTTATTTTAAAATCTGTGGTGGTTGGTGAGTTCTTTATGCTTTGATGAATCCCATTTTTCTTCCTCTTTGTTTTCCTTTGTGTATCAGAATTTAATTCTTAGGCATCTCCAATTCTTCCTGGGCTGATTTCCTTGAAATATTTTATTCCCAGAGTTCTTATCTTTCCTCTGAACTCTTTAAAATCTGCTTTGACAAAATCTAGAACCCCGTCAAACTATGCCACCCTTTCTTCCCTTTGTCATAGACTCTAAGAGGGAGAGGTTACTTCCCCCAAAGGTTCCCATCATTTCTCCCTCTAAAACTCTTTCTTGTCAGTAAGAATCAGACAGATTAGAATTTCCCTTTGTTCCTCCACCCTTTGAAAAATGGCATTATTGTTCAGACAAGTTAAGGAATTATTGGGTTTTCTACTTTTGACGGGAAGAGAGCTCTGGGACATTTCTAAATAAGCGAAATTCCCCATCTCTACTATATTATGTGTTGGAGTTTGTGATCCCAAACTTCTCATCTAGTTCTGCTTTCTGATCAGGTGGTCTGTAGTATACACCTATGATGAATCACTTTTTAAAAATGCTCTATTGGTCTACGCTCATCCTTTTTATTATATTTCCCCTAAATCCTTCTTAAACTATAGTGTTACCCAAAATACTTCCCACCCCAACCTTTTCTACTTGTTCTGTTTTGTTTTTAATTTTAATTTAATATTTAATCAGTTATTCCCATCCAGAGGCATGGGTTAGTCATGAGCTTCATCTCTCCAAATATCAGGGATGCCTATGAGTTCTAATTTGCCTATTTCACTTAGACAATTTTACTACTACTACTTTACTTCTAGATCTTCTTGTTTCTTTCCTACATTTTGGAATTTGTACATAGATATTTGAGACCATGGGTTTTTACTACTAGCTCATTTCTTACATTTTGTTTTCTGTGAAATTTTGAGTGTCTCAGCTCCTATTCTTCCTTATTTCTGTTCTTTATGGTATCTTATTTGGGAGATAAGACAAGTAGTCTTTTGTTCCTTCCATCCTTTCAGGTTAAAGATTTTTTTTTAAACAATCACTTTATAAACATTTACTAAACACCTACTGTGTATCAGGCACTGTGATGGAGGTGACTATATTTTTCCTAGCTCTTGTCAGGTACATTTTTTCTCTGCCTGGGAATCTGTTATCCAGATATTTGAGGCCACGGCTGAGAAATTCAAGTCCCATTTTCAAAAGTCAGTTGTTCAGATTTCAGATTTGTTTTTCTCATTTGTATCCCTTTGCTTCAATGGGCAATGTGAGATGTACTCAGCCTTTGCCTCCATAGTCTTGAGTTTCTTGTTGAAGACTTTGTAATGGTTGATGGTGCTTTCTAGGTTCTTTCTGTCAGTGTCATTCATGTCTGAGAGAATCACCAGAAATGGGAAATTGTCCTCTGTTTTGATATTTCATGGCAGGTCCTTTCTTATGTCTTAAATATACATGACAAGAAGACAACAGACTTCTCTATTATTATTAGATCAACAAATAGCTTCCTCAGAATCCCTGACAGGGAATCACCAAGTACTAAGGACAACTGGGTGGTATTGTATTTGGGGAGGGAAATGGAGTATCAGAATCAGGAAGACCTGAGTTCAAATTCTGTCTTAGACACTTAGCAGCTGTGTGACTCTGGGTAAATTCTGTCTGCCTCTAATAATAGCACCTACTTCCCAGAGTTGTTCTGAGGGTCAAAGGAGATATTTGTAAAGCATTTTGTAAACCTTAGAGTGTTATATCAATCATAGTTGTTAGTAAATATAGAAATGTTATCTAAATTATACAGTTAGATAAGTATTAGCAATTGTTATTATTTAACTGTAGTTTGTTAAATATGTTATTATGTAAATATTAGTTATTATTCTTATTTCTATCTTTATGTTCATCCTCTATTGCTTAATGCATCTTATATGTTTTGTGGTCCCACTATATCCACCTTGGGAGTATGAGTATCCAGATTCCCCCTTTTTAGGAAAAAGCCATAAATTGGTTTTTAAAATTGTAATTGCACATCCATCTTTTTCTTTTCCTTTCTCCTCCATATGAGACATTCTTTAATGTTTCTCTCATACTTCAGATCTTTTTTTTCCTCCAATGTAGCCTTGTTTGTTTTTTATTAAAAAAAATGCTTCCTTATCCCTAACAGCCCTGGGATATGGAGAGGAGATCTTCAAAAACCTTTGCCTCCTCCAGGATGGGGATCAGGCTTCACTTGGAACACAGATAATAGTCACTTACCTATGGCAGGAAAAGAAACAGTCTATGCTAGGTGCAAGACACAATATAATTTCCTCTACCTTTTGAAATGGTTGAAATTTTCAACCTTTTTTTGGACTGTTTACAACTTAATCCTAAATACCTGGTTAACACTTTTACAGCCACCTCTTAATAACTTGACAACCCCATAATTTACTTTTTTTAATCTCAACAATTCCAGATTCATACTCCCTCAATCTCCTTTTTCACCAATTTGCCCAACACACCATTCCCTCTATAAATTTGCTTTACCCCCTAACTATCCTATTTAATCTCTTCTGACTTACCTTTGTCTGTCCTTTCTTAAATCTAACTCTTCACACTCTACTCCCTCATTTTCCTTAATCATCCATAGTCCTTCTTCATCTTTGGATAGCTTTCTTAACTTTTCTTGATCCTGTCCTCATTCAGCCTAGAACTAAAATCTGACCTCATTTCTGGACCTAGAAATTGCTCTTCAGAATTGCCTCAACTTCTCCCAAATGTTTCCTCTCCAAATTCTACTTTTGGTTTTTCCATGTGTGGCCTGCAAATCAATCCCCAACAAAAGAAAATTGAGGCAGAGCCCCAGGCATGACCAGTTTATTAGACCAGTGGTCCCTAAGCAATTGAATTCAAGATCCTCCTCATGGCCAAGGATGCCTTTGCTCTCCATTTACGACCTTTTATTGAACATTGAAAGTCACTAATGGATGTTAACAGTTCATGATTGGTCAATTTCAGAAGGGGCTGGGAACTCTATGATTGGCTAAGGTTGGTGTCCATCAACCATTTGTACTTTGTCAGCAGAATTCTGGGACTTTCCATAAGCTACAATGATCATTCACATCTAGAGAACAAGAAAGCTAAGAAAGCTGTGTTTTTTTAAAGCTAATTTCTCTTAGGAGTTGGAGGCGAGAGTGGAGGTGTAGTTCTAATACAGAAAATTCCTAACGCAAGTTGATATCAGGCCTCATATAGGATAACAATATCTAATCATAATTCCATAATAAACCAAATAGAATTAATACTATAATCAATACACGATGGGCTGATTAATAATAGCTCACACACCTCTTATTCTCACAGCATTAACTAGTGTAACTAAACAAAATTTAACTGTTCTGTGTAACTCACTAATACAGTCAATCACCCTTAACTCTCATCTTGTCTACGTCACTAATACAATCATCAACACCCATTAAGTCACAAGTGTACACTGAGTAAATTGAGTGGAGCTATCCAATTTATTTTCACACAAGTAAGACCAATCAATTTTTTTTCACTTTCATTTTTGGTTCTGGTTCTTCTTTCTTATAGCTCCCAGAACCTAGAGCATCTGAGTTCAAGTCTCAGCTCTGATGCTGTGTCTGGCTGCATCACCCTGCAAATCACACTACTTCCCCTGGTCCAAGCAGCTCTCTCAGACTGTAAAGCGTTGAAGAATTGTTGGTCACTGTTAGTAGAAGGAGTTTTCTATACCAGTAAAATCAAGGTTTAGACAAAAAAAAAATCCTCTGATTAAGGTGTATAGTTTTAGTTGCTTCGAACTCAGTGGAGTTCTTGTACAGCATCATATAACCGTTGTGCACCTGAGACTAGATCTGATGCCAGGACTTCCTGGGCCTTCTCTCTATCAGCTGTCCTGCCTCTTATTAGCAATGATTATTACCCAAGTCTTGTGTTTTCTATCGTGATGAATGATTTCCGAGGCAGAAATACAGTGAGTGATAGGTTATAAGAGAATAGTTGCTATCCACAGCAATTTCAAAATCAAGTAAGGCATTTCGGAGTAGCCTGTTGAAAGTATGACGTTAGAAATAGTTTAAGAGCTGGAAGAGGCCTCAGAGGCCAAGTCTGACCTTTTTCAGAAGAAGACTGTCTGACCTGACAGCCTCTCCTCCAGCTTTAAGCCCTTTGCTGAGGTTTCTACCTCTTCATCTCAAAGCTGCCTATTTTTGGAGAGCTTTAACAATTAGGGATTTTTTTCCTACTTCAAGACTAAATTTATCTCTTTGCAGCACCTACACATCACTCCTACTTATCCCCGTCTTACAGATAAGGAAACTAAATTTCAGAGAGATGAAGCCACTTGCCTAAGGTCGCATAGGTGGTTAGTGAAGGCAAGACTTAAGTTGGGTTCATGGCCTATCAATCCAGTCCTCTGCCTATTAGGACCATAGTGCCTTTCTTACTCCCTAGCTCAAGAGCTCAGTAAATATTTTTGGAATGAATGAACAAATAATCCATTGGTGGAAAGGGTGATTTTCTGAGAGTAAATGGAAGAGTTTTGTGAGATCCAGAGCACTTTGTGAAACTCAACAGTGTGCATCCATTCTAGGTAAAGTAGACTCAGTCTGGAGGGAGAAACCTTGCTTTGCTCCCGGCAGGGCTAGGGCATTTTGTTACGTGAGCTGAATCTCTGATAGTACCTTGTAAATAGAGGCCTGGACCTGCATGCAGGTAAACCTGAGTTCAAATGTGCTCTCTGATTCATACTTGCTGTGTAAGCATGGGAAGTCACTTAGCCTTCCCGTGCCTTGGTTTTCTTATCTGTAAATTGGAGATAATACAAATGAGATAATTTTTGTAATGCACTCACAAACCTTAAAGTGCTATGTAAATGCTAAGATGTTGCTCCCAAGATAAGTTCACTTCTAAACTCACCACTGCTAACGTAAGCCTTGATGGACACCACCTCCCTCAGCCTTCTCTCTCCCCTATGATTAGAAGACAGGAAGGTGAAGTGCCAAGCTCCTCCCGGTGCCTTCCTTTGTAGAGATAGGAACTGGACTTTCAGCTCATTCTAACTGGTTTTCCCCTCCTTCCCACCCCACCTGTCCCAGATATCTCCTGCTGTCCCCTCTCTCCCATCTGTTTCTTTTTGGGTGTTATCTTCTCTCTCCCTCCACCCCCTTTAAATTGTAAATTCCTTGAGGGTAGTGACTTTTTTTTTTAAAAACTATATCCCCAGTGCTTACTATAGTGCCTGGCCCACAGTGGGGGCTGAATAAAGGTTTATTGGATTGGCAATGCTATTGTTATTAATGCTACTAGTTATTCTTGAATTAGCAGCTCTTCGCTTCTCCATCACTCCTGTAGTTGAATTGTAAAGTACTCTGAAAGACTGGGGATCAAGTAAATAGAGTCTGGCCCAGGCAGCCCAAGAATGAGCTTGCTGTATTGAGAGGGGCTGTTACACCTGTAAAGAATCTGTTCTGCTACTGAGTTTCCTTTATGGATTTTTCTCCCTCCTTAGCTTGTGATCCATCCTGTGAGAGCTGCGGTCCAGAGAGCCCTCGCTGTCTGACATGTGCTAAGAGTACCGTATGGCATGATGGCTGGTGCATTCCAGAATGCCCTCCTGGGTACTATCCTGATGGCACAGGCAGATGTTCAGGTAAGCCCTGTAGATCATTTTGTCATCCTCATTAACATTGTTGTGAGAAAGCATTAATGAGACCTCTTTGGGATGCTCTATGCTATGACCTTCCATGTGTGGTCTTACCATTTCAGGATCCCTGGACATAAAAGGAACATTTTAGATGAGAGAGGATTTTGTCTATATATTCTGAATATGCATAAGTGCGTGCATGAGGGGAGTTCAAGGGATTTAAAACAATGACTTCTAAGTGTGTATATCAATTCAGGAAATAAATGGTTTCACTAAAGATATGTTTTCTCTGAAGTCCCTATATACATTTAAGATTTAAAAGCTTTATTTCTGGCATATCTACAATAAATAAAAATCCAAAGCAGATGTCTAAAAATTTTTTGAAAAATGTATCACAATTTTCCTTATTTCAAGTCCTGTTACTAATGAAGAATACTTTTTTTTTTTAGGCTAAATTGTGACTTGTCTAAATTGTGTCTCGGTCCTTCTGCTTGTCTCCCACTTTACCTCACCACCTTTAATTTCTGACCTTTTTTCTCTCTACTTTTATCCCATCTGTAACAGTATTCGCTAACCACAACCCTAGCTTCTTATGCCTCTAGCCCCCTTATTGTTAGAACTCCATCTTAGGTCCTGGGAGCTATTCACAAAACACTTAAGTTGGGGGAATTTCAATTGCCAGTGCCCAACAGGTGTAGGGAAGGATAGTTCCAATCTCAAAATGAGAGCTGCAGTAGGAATGTATTCAGATAGAGATATTCAGTCTTTTTAGTTGTGTCCGATTCTTTAGGACCCCATTTGCGGATTTCTTGGCAAAGATACTAGAGTGGTTTGCCATTTCCTATGCCAGCTCATTTTACCAATGAGAAAACTGAAGCAAATAGGGTTAAGTGACTTGCTCACAGTCACACAGCTAGGGAGTGTCTGAGCCTAGATTTGAACTCATGAAGATGAGTCTTCCTGACTGCAAGACCAGTGCCTTATCCACTGCAGTGCCACCTAGCTTCCCCATATTCAGTTAGATGATAGGGCAAGCAGGTTGATGTGGGCAGACCTTGGAAAGTCATTACCATACATAACTTTATTTAAGTTTGAAAATGTGTTCCTGGTTCCAAACATCTAACTTGAATGCTGACATTTAGAACATAATCCATTTCTAAGTTGGGACCCATCTGTGTGTTTAGGAAATGTTATTCTTAAAAGAAAATGCCATCACATTACTCAGTGTTGGTCCTGTGCCCTTCCAGTATTCATGAATGCCTGTCATCTTCTCTTATAGTCTCCTTGTATTTGAAAGAGACATATGGTTAATGTGGGAATTTGTTTTACTTGACTATACATAATTGTTACAAGGATTTTCTTTTTTTCTTTTTTCTTGGGCATGAGGTGAGAGAAGGTGGGAGGGAGAGAAAATACATTTTTGGCAACTTGAACATTTTTTTAAAGGTCTGTTTGTACTCCATTCTCTTAAAATTCTCTTTCCTCCAAAGCTAAGTTCAAGCTTTTGCCTCCTATGTAATGATACTTCTCCTGATTCCCCCTCCACAAATGCTAGTGCCGCCCTTCTGTGACCTTGTATTTATTTTGTGCATATATATTGTCTGCTTCAATGTAACTAAGATCCTTGGAGAATTTTGGTCTTTGCATTCTAAGCACCTAGCACAATGCATGGTACTCAATAGGCCCATACAAAATGCTTGTTGATTCAGAAGTTCACCTGAGGTATACCTTGGATGAAGAATCCACAGAGATATACCCTTAGGAGAGATGCTCTGGGCATGCTAAGGGATTGGTGAATTTTTGTCTGTTCCATGCATCCATGAACAGGGAAGGGGGGTGTAAAGCAGCCAGTCATCTTGACTTCTTCATAGGTGACTCATGTCCCATTGTATTAGCTCCCTTCTGTTGCCTTCTCTAGGTTGCCATTTTTCATGTGCCAGCTGCAGAGGCCCCTCAGCTGCTAACTGTACTTCCTGTTCCCATTCTTTGGTGCTGCACCAAAACCAGTGTCTCTCCAACTGTGGACAGAGTTTCTACCCTGAGCATGGCATCTGCAAAGGTATTGGATTATTAAGTCCTATAAAATGTCATTGTTTCTTTTCTGGGGATTTTCTGTTACAAGTCAATGGAATTGTGGTCATTGGATTTTCAATCAGGGAGAGCTGAGTTTGCCTCAGACTGTTTCAATTTATGTGACCCTGGGCAAGTCACTTACATACCTCTCTTTAGGCTTAGTTTCCTCATCTGTCAATGAGAATTAAAATGGCGCCTACTTAATAAGGTTATTGAAGGGTTTGAAAGAGATAACCTATGCAAAGTACTTTGTAAGCCATGGCATTTAATGTGTTAGCTATGATGACTGTAGATTTTATTTTATTTTTTTCAGCGTAACTACTATTTAAATAAATTTCTCTTTCTAAATCTGACAGCACAAATAACTGTAGTGTGCATTTGTCATCTGCAGTGGAAGCTAAAGCAAGTGGTTTTTAATTTTATCACTGGACAGTAGGTGACCATTTGCAGACCTATCCAGCACATCATGATTTTTCTTCCCATGTTCAGAAGAATTGACATTTTCTATTTTTTTTTTAAAATTTTATATATTTTATTTTCTTCTTCAATTACATGTTAAAACAATTTTTTAAACTTTTTTTAAGTTTTGAGTTACCAATTCTCTCCCTCTCTCCTCTCCCTTCTCCCTGAGATGGTAAGGAATTAGATATAGATTATACATATTGGATCATGTGAAACATTTCCATTTTCTTTACCAGGGTTAAACCTTCCCTCCACCTCATCTTTTTTTTTATGTTTGCTTTTCCCCCCATTTGCCTAACAAAGCATCTAGATTAATTATTCGTTTCCATTTTGTTTTCCTGAAAGGAATGAATGGTCAATATCATTCATAAGCAGCTGGAATTTTTCACACTAGGCTCTCATTTGGGCAAAAACAGACTTGAAAATGGTCTTTGGCTAACGGGTATTTGTGTTCAATGGAAAGAAACTCATTAGAATTACTGGCAACTTGAATGTCACAAGAGACTACTAATAAAGAGACTGTGGGGAGAGATTGCGTTACATTTGTAAATGGATTCATCCAGTGGACTTTTTGGTTCAGTGAGAGATTCTTTGCTTTGTTAAGAACAAGAAAAGCTCGTGTATTAATTTTCACACAATATTCTTATTCTTCGTTGCAGCTTGTCATCCCTCCTGTCTGAATTGTTTTGGCCCAGAAGCTTCTAATTGCACCCAGTGCAGGAAACCAGAGGAAGGGCTGCAGGCTGACTGGTTGTCTGGGGAAGTCCTCTCTGGCACATGTGTGTCCCAGTGCAAAACTCACTTTTACCTAGAGATAACTGGACTCTGCGAAGGTAAGCCATCTAACAACATGTGGGGGGCAGGGGTTCTAGGTTAGACTGAGGTTTGCTGGGATTGTACAAGAATGATCTGGAGTGCTCCCAAGTTCTGCTTTTGTGAGGATTGCAGTGTGGTAGAAAGAGCACAGAACTTGGAGGTTCTGGGTTTCAGTCCATGGGAAAGCCACTTAATTCTTGAGAGTCTGTTTCTTAGTCTTATAAAAAGGTGACATCACTACTTGTTCTTTGTACATGATTGGACTGTTGTGTAGCATTATGTCAATTGCTATTGTCCTAGAAAAGTGGGTTGTTAAGTGAATGAGGGGAGAAAACACAGAAAACCAATGGAGTGAAAAATGAAATAGAAACAGCAGCCCCGTTCCATTTTGCGCTGCAGGCAAACACGGCTACTTATGACTCTTTGCCCCTGACATCTTTTCTTAAAGTCACCAGAACAGCAGTAGGTTTAGTCAGCAACACCTGTCACCTCTTAAAAGTGTCTTTCTAGTCAAATACTATATAGATTTTTTTCAGAAAGCAGTAGAGTTGGTAAATGGAAAAGTCATATAACTTATTCTCTGAAGTTAGTTGCCATGTCTTCTAATTGACTTTTAGAAACATACATTAGTAACTTTCAAAGAAAAGGTAGACTTGTGTCAAAATCAAAGTGTGCTTGAGGCAACTCTTTTTGTCATTGGGCAAGATTGTCTTTAGGAATTTGTGTAATACTGGTTGTGTACAAGCCTGTGTAGCTTGAGAGAGGGAAGGTCGTTGGAATTTTATGTCAGAGACAGAGTGAAAGGGCCAGTACCCCAGAAAGTAAGAAGTATTCCATTCTTTCACCTTCATTTAATTTACAAGGAGAGAGAGAGAGAGAGAGGGAGAGAGAGAGAGAGAGAGAGAGAGAGAGAGAGAGAGAGACAGAGAGAGAGACAGAGAGACAGAGAGAGACAGAGAGACAGACAGAGACAGAGACAGACCAGTTTGACTGGATCATAAAAGTGTAAGAAAGAGAGTAATATGTAAGAAGGCTAAATTAGGTTAGAGCCAGGTTGTGAAGGACTTTAAAAACCAAACAAAAGAGTTTATATTTTATATTAGAGCCCGTAGGGAGCCACTGGAGTAGAAGAGAGATATAAAGAGATCTACACTTAAGGAAAACTACTGGCATTTTTGCTGAGGATAGATTAGACAGGGACACATTCAAGCTAGGGCACCACTTAGGAAGCTATTTCAGTAATCTAAAAAGGAGGTGAGGAAGGTCTGAAAGAAAACAGTGGCTGTGTGAATATAGACAATGGGGCAGAAGCAAGAGATGTTGTGGCATTAGAAATAGTAATGTCTGGAAATTGAATGGCTGTGTAAATTGATAGAGTAAGGAATTAAGGATAATATGGAGGTTATGACCCTGGGAACCTGGAAGAATGATGTGGCCCTTGACAGAAATAGGGAATTTTGGCAGACGTGAAGATTTTTTTCAAAACATGTTTTCTGTTTTGGACATGTTGAATTTTAGCTGTCTTCAGGATGCCCAATGTCCAACAAGAAACTGGTAATTCAGAACTGGAGTACAGAAAAGACGGGAGCTAGAATGCCTGTAAGATGTTGATGTCACCAAGAAAACATGTAGAAAGAGAAGACAAGGCCAAGGATAGAGTCTTAGGGTAATCTCTTAGTTAGACAACATGATGTGGATTATGAACTTGCAAAGGAAATGGAAAAATGGTAAGGTTGAAGGACAATGAGGAGAGTATATTGACACAAAACCCAGAGAGGAAGAGAGTATTTTCTGAGGAGAAAGTGGTCAACAGTGTTAAACAGAGCTGACAATTTTAGAAGGTCTTCAGATTTTGTAATTAGGAGTTTACCGGTAAATTGAGAGAGAATTATCAGTTGAGCAATGAAATTGAAAGCCAGATTACAAAGAATTGAGTGAGAGGAGAAAAAAATGAAAATATTTACAGTAGAGTTTTTCCTCTCCAAGAAATTTGATTTTGAATATTTTCTAGTTTGGTGTTTCATTGAAGTTTTAAAATGTTTGTATTCTAGATTTTTTTAGTTACATCCTCAATTCATTCATGTATTCTTTCTTTCTCTTATTGGTGAAAGTGTGTTTAGAGACAGAAAATTTCCCTACGGACTGAATTTGGTCACATCCCCCAAAATTTAGCATGTTATCTCAGTGTTGTAATTATCTCTATTGCTTTTATGATTTGTTCCTTGTTCCCAGGATTCTTCAGGATTGTTTTATGTGACCTTAATTCATTAAAAAAATTCTTCAATGGCTTTGTAATACAATTTTTATTCCATTGTGGTCATTAAGGCATATGTTTTAATATTTCAAGTTTCCAAATTTGTTTATGAAGTTTTTATGCTCCAATACATGGTCATATTTTGCAAAAATGCTATATGATGCTAAGGATACACACACATAGACACACACATGCACATGCATACACACATATATTCCTTTCTTTTTCTATTCAGTAATGGCCAGAGTTATCATAACTAGATATTCTAATGTTCTTTTCAGGTCCTTAACTTTTTCTTTTTTAATTAGATTTGCCAAGGTATATCATTTACCAACTATTATCATTTTACTGGCTATTTTTCCTCTAACTCCTTTAACTTTTCCTTAAATATTTAGATGCTATGTCATTTGATGAAAATATTAAATATTGCTTTTAATTCATTTTCTATAATACTTTTAAACATAATGTAGTTTCCCTGTTCATCCCTTTCAATCAAATTTATTTTTGCTGCTGCCCTATCTGAGATCCTGATTGCTACCTTTGACTTGATGAGTTTATAACTTAAGATTTTGCTGAAACCTATTATTTTAACTATGTAAATCTTAATTTTTCAGATGTGCTTGTTGTAAACATATTTTCAGATTCTCCTGTCATTTTATATTTTGTGGGTGAGGTCATGCCCTTTACACTTAGACTTATGACCGTTAATTGTGCATTTCCCTTTCTCTTTTTCTCATTTTTCCCCTTTTCTCTTCCTCTGCCCTAGTCTTCATAAAGGAGAGGATGGTGAGAGAGCAGTGTGCTAATAAGCACTGATGATCTATGCTTGGTACAGTCTACTTTAGCTTTCCTTTGACCAATTTAGATGAATGGGATATTCAAGTGATAAACACTTTCCTTTCCTTCTTTTTTTGGTATAGTCTTCTATTTGCAAACTCCTATTACATTTAGTAGTAAATTTCACCCCCATTCTTTCTTTAGTCTGTACCTTCACCTTCACCCTTACTCTACTTTTTTGAAATTATTAGAACTTTGAAAAATTGCTTTCAGGCCCTTTGTCTCACTTTACTCTATAACCTTCAAGATGTTTGGGTGGGATGGGACACTTTTTCTTCTTATGATTAGAACGTAAATAATTCATTCTCAAATAGTCCTAATTGCTCAAACATTTATCTTTTTTTAAAATGTTTGTCTTGATTAACTGCATTTGCATTTCAGAGTTTCTACTCAGCTTTGGTCTTTTCATCAGGATTGCCCTAGTTTAACTGTTCTGGCTAACATCATTATATTAAAAAATTCTGATACTGCTGACTTCACAGAACAGACACTCTTTTCTAGTAATACAAATACACATACACTAATACCAGCATACAAATATCACCTTTGAATTAGTTCAGTGAGGCTATTGGTACATTTCTTTTCAGTTAGTTTTCATGTATTAAAATCTGATTTTAAAAGGCAGCTAAGTGACACAGTGGATACATTGTTGGGCCTGGAATCAAATCCATTCTCACATACTTATCAGCTGTGTGACCTTGGGCAAGTCACTTCACTGCTGCCTGCCTCAGTTTCCTCAATTGTAAAATGCAACAAAGCACCTACCTCCCAGGACTGTTGCAAGGATCAAATGAGAGAACATTTGTAAAGTGCTTAGCATAGGTCCTGGCACATAGTAGGTGCTTGATAAACACTTGTCTCCTTTCTTCATAAAAGAGGCTTTTATTTCAGGAGGGTTATTTTTCCTATTTGTCTGTTACTACTTTGAAATGTACTCATAGCTGAAAAGAGTCAACAACATTCACAAGAAACAACATTCTGTGTCTATGAAAGCCTTGTATTTCCCTCAGGTGATGGAATGGACCTACTGGAAATTACACCTGATATCTAAGTACACACTTGCCCTATCATGGAATTTTAGAGTGGCTGTGGTGAAATCCTGGCAGAGAACAGGTTGAAAACCTTTGATTGAGAATTCTCCCTTACGGCAAAACAAACTGTTTTTTCTTGTGCTAGAATATACTGTAGCCCACAGGAATTAAGAATATAATCTCCTTCTTGTTATTAATGGCTATTCTTAGAATGCTGGGTTCTTCTAAAGAAGGTGTCTGGAATTTGGGATTGATTCAGAGAAGGCTGAAAGAGAGAACTGAATAATTGAAAATAATGCCAAAGAGCATAAATCAATAATGCTAGGAAAAGTCAGCCTGGAGAAGAAAAGAATGATAAATTAATAAAGAAGCAAGCAAACGAATATATATGCACGTCCATATAAAACATCTGTATACATACATATACACACATACATATATATATACACATACATACACATGTATATATGCATATACATCTTCCATAAACATGAGTATATGTGATATTCCCAAGTCATGTATATATGCCCATTTATAGCTTGCACATGCATATATATGTATATATAAAAATATATACATGCATATGTTATGAATAGCTATATATGTATACATATGTACATTTGTGTATGAATATATTGATATATATCACTTTCCATCTTATAGTAAGTATTTAATAATTGGTTGACCTTCTGACCTATGAATCAGATAAGTATGAGGGGAAAAAAGGGCAGTCCTGGGTTCAAATCCTAAATTTTTCACTGTGCGTCTTTGCCTCAGATCACTTTACTGTCTCTTTGGGCTTCATTTTCCCTGCTGTAACACGGAGGGGTTGTTGGATTAGATGACCTCTAAGTTCCCTTCTAGCTCTACATCTATGCTCCTGTGATCTTAAACATGCTTATGCTATAGCATTAGGGCATTAACTAGGTATATGGTGATATTTTACTGGAATCAATAAAGAGGGATATTTTGGGAATCTTCTTATCCATAGGCTGAAAGACAAGGAAATCCTATGGGAGTGCTTAATTGTAGTTTTGCCTGTGTTGTCCTCTTGTTTTCCCTTATCACCCCATGATTCTTGGCTAGTGAAGAAATGATTATCCTTCACCTTGGTCCCTGTTTACTTAATAGGGACTTATTAGAAATCCCTGCTGACCTCCCCATAGGTCATTGAGTAAATTGTGACAATCAGTTTAAAGGTGGTGTGAATGCTGGAGAAATCAGCTAATTGAGTTGCCTAAGACCCCTCAGGGATCTCACCTGTTCTTTCTTTTGCTTGGGTAGTTCCCCAAACTCTGTGGTCTTTCATTTTCCTGGAATATTGAGTGTAACAGTTGATGAGCTTTGTGCCATTCATTCAATGTCTCTAGAAACCTCACAAATTGTTTTAAATTACCGAATGGTGCCTAGGAAATCAGGCTTAGCAATTCTTCGAGCACAACTCTTTTCCTCCCTATATCCACCCAGAAATATCCTTTATTGTTTGCAGAACCTAAAAAAAAGTGTGTCATTGGGAGTTTATTTGCCTTTTTGATCTTGGTGGTCATGCAAAGAAAAAGCACGCTGTACTTTTATGGAAAAGTCTCTTTTTTCTACTATTTCAGTGTGGGGTGGTTCAAATATTTATCCCTTTGAAGGAAGTCTCTGTGTAGAAGCAATTGAGGGGACCTATAATATTTTGTTCTCCATCACATAGCTTCCATAGTAATATTCTGACCATATCTCACTGCTGCTCAGTAAACTTCAAGGGCTTCTTGCCTTTGGGATAAAATACATCCTCTCCTGTTTGTCATTCAAAGACTTTACTAGCCTGCCTTCAGTCTGATCAGACCGGCCAACTTGCTGCTCTGCACATGTGACATCTCCCATCTCTATGCTTTTGCAAAGACTGTTCTCCTTACCAAGAATGTTCTCCCTCCTCACCTCTACCTCTTAGAATCATTAGCTTCCTTCAAATCTCAGCTCAAGTACTTCAATTTATAAAATACTTTTCTTAACATCGTGTTCTTCTTCCCTAGATTACCTTGTATTGACTTGGCATTTTCTTATTTTGTGTATGTTTCCATCTGCCTATGTCTCCCTCCTCTATAGAATATAAACTTGTTGAGCATGAGGATGATCTCATTTTTATATTTTTTTAGCCCATAGTAAGAGCTCCATTGGTGCATCTTATACAATTGATAGAATGCAGAAATGAAAGCTTTTACTCTGCGCTGTTACACGAATTTTGAGGCTTTTCTGGAAGGTGATGTAAGAAATGCAAACAAACTATTTGACTATACTTGGGCCATGATGGAAAGAGAAATACACATATAAACAATGAACACTGGTCAAAGAATACCATGCATGGTTGGCCTTCTGAAAGAAACCATTGCATTATCGGGGGGTGTGGATCAAATATACCTGGAAGAGAGAGTGCCACCTTTTTCTTCTCTACCTGTCATTTTATCTCATCTCCACAAGAGAACTTGAATATTTCAGATGATTGTGGCTTTACCATTAATTTTAATTTTTCTTGCAAGTTCTGTGACTATAGAGTCTGGCTAGGGTTGGAAGTTTAAAGAAGACTCTGTATTTAACAATAAATCAAAAACATATTTTATTCCCCTCCATGTTTTATAAGATCTGCCTTCACCCACTTTCTTACAGGCCCTCACAATATTGCCTTCTTTGCTTTTGTATTTCCTGTCCTTGAGGCAGGAACGTTTTTGACCTTTCTTTGTATCCCTAGTGCTTAACACAGTAGTGCTCATGTATTGTTGCTGTAGAGAATGAGGTTGCTGACTTTGTACAGCCCTGCCTCGCTGAAATCCAATTCTCTGACATCACCTTCCCAATGTCATGGTCCTCTTTGAGAGGAACTTTTGAGGAGTAGCAGCTTCCTCACTGGGGACCCAACTGGCCAGTTCCAGTTGGGCAACACAGCTCCTTCTTTCATTCTTTGCTCCTTACCTTCTCTCCCTCTCTCCTTTCTTCTCTCCTTCCCTCTTGTCCCTCTCTGCACACAGGGAATCATAACCTATCTGCAGGTGCTCTGTTCAAAAGAATGTAAATTTTGACCACTGAAACCTCACAAGATATCTTGGGGTTTACGGCTCACATTTCCTTCTTAAGGGCCAAGACTTAAAACCAAATTTGACTTTCGTTGATTGGTCAACTCAAGTAGCTCAAGCCATACTTGGTCACTGTTTGAGCCTGATGGCTCAGAATGAATGTAAATAGCAACTGTTTCTGTTTTAGTCAGAAACCCTGAAGGTCTTCCCCTCCCAGAATGATTTTTTTTTTTGACTAGATAAAAGAGACCATTCTTTGCTTCATTTCTTACCTTAATCACTGAAAGGGCATTGCCTCAGTCAAACTGAGACTTGGGAAAGACCTTAGTCAAAAAGACCAAGGTCTCCCACTGAATCCAGGGTCATCTCCAGTCATCCTGACCTATATCTGGTCACTGAACCCAGATGGTTCTGGAGGAGAAAATGCGGTTGGTGACTTTGCACAGCCCTGCCTCGCTTAAATCCAATTCACTTGCAAGTCATGGCATCACCTTCCTGATGTCATGATCTTCCTCGAGAATGAAGGGCAAATACCAGCAAGAGTCACCCAGGTGGTAAGTGCTCAATATGCTTTTTGAGTGATTGATTATTGAGCATCTGCTGTGGGGAGCTATACCAGGTGATGTTTGAGGCCCCTTCCAGCTGGCGCAGGCAACCATTCGACATGCTCAGCTGGTTGAGCCCCGATCTCACTCCAACCTGATTCTCAGGTTTTATTACCTGTTGGCAGTGACAGATTGAGATGTCTTTAGAAGGAGGTTCTTGGCTTTTTCATGTGTCTTAACCTTTTTATCTTTCATACCCTTTGGAATTATTGTCTTTGTTTGTTTACTCATACGTTCATTTATTTTAAATTTATGGAATAAAAAAGCATTTCCATAACACAGTATAATAAAAAAATGATGATTGCACATGAAAGTGCAAATTTGTTATGTACAATTTGCTATACCCTTGAAATATATAATAAAGTTAACATGTAAATTTTTTCCCTCCCCTCCAACTCCTTAGAGATGACTACCATTAAATACAAATATTTAAAATCGTTCTGTACATCTATTTATCAGTTCTTTCTCTTCATGCAGATAGCATCCTCCTTCTTATGTCCTTTGTAGTTAATTTGGGTATTTATAATAGACAAAATGACTTATTCACCTGAATCAGTCTCATTATTGATGAAACCCGAAGGACAAAGCCGAATGCCACTGTATGGCAGGGGCTCTTAGTCTGGGGTTGGTGAATTTTTTAAAAAAATATTTTGATAACTGTATTTCCATATAATTTGTTTTATAATCTCATGTGTTTTATTTTATGTATTTAAAAGCATTCTGAGAGTCACTAGATTTCAGTAGACTGCCAAAGAGATCCATGGCACAAAAGTGGCTAACACCCCCTGTTCCAAAATTGGAAGTAGAGGTCCTTGTCCCTTTGTCATATGAAAAGCATGATAGTTCAAAGTCAAAACATCTGGATTGCCTCTGACTTGTTAACTTATGACCCTGAGACAAACTGCTAAATTTATTTATATCTTTGATCCCCTTGCTGTAAATTTTATATATGTGTGTAGGGAAGCTAGGTGGTGCAGTGGATAAGAGCACCAATGCAGGAGACAGGAGGACCTGAGTTCAAATCTCACCTCAGACACTTGACACTCACGAGCTGTGTGACCTTGGGCAAGTCACTTAACCCCAGTTGCCTTGTCTTGGGTCATCTCCAGTCATCCTGATGAATATCTGGTCACTGGATCCAGATGGCTCTGGAAGAGGAGTGAGGCTGGTGACCTGCACAGACCTCCTTCACTCAAAACAAAGTCAAGTGCAAGTCATGTCATCATTTCTCTGATGGCATGGTCTTCTTCGGCAACGAAGGATGAACACACATATGTGTGTGTATGTGTGTGTGTGTCCTTATATATGTGTATGTATACTTCCCAAGAAGTTTTTTTCCAAATTGGAAAAAGTTCTTTGAAAATTTCCATTTCCAAATGCAAAGATGTCAGCAATTTTGAAGGATTCTCTCAAGATTTATTGAATATTTGGTTTCTAATTAAAGAATAACTAGATCCCTCCTGGGCTTGGGACTTTTATTTCCATTGCAGAAAATACAACTGAAAAGGGATTGTGATTGGGTCCTTTGACTCAGCCAACTGGTTTGCAGATCAGTTTATCCAATTATTTTGGCCATCCTAATGAGAGACATGGATCAATATCTAGAGTATGGCTGTAGTGTTCAGTGCTGAATGTAAAGATAGTCACAGAGGTGGGATTGGGCCAAATCATGCCTCTGGGCTTCAAAAGTCCGCAAAGTGCAGTTTGAAACTTTAATAGCTATTAAAGTTTTTTTATTTGTGAACATGTTTGCCAAGTATTTTAAAAGTGTTATCACATTTGATTCTCATTACCTGAGAGGTAGGTACTATGATTATGTCCATTTTACAGATGAGGAAACTGAGGCAGGCATTCGTCTTCCCGACTTCAGATCTAGTAGGGCTTGATGCAGTATTCTGTCTAGATGCCTCTAAACTCCTTGAAAGCATTTTCATTCTTGTCTTTGTTTCTCTAGAGTCTAATAGAGGACCTGGCACATAGTAGGTGCTTAATACATGCACATTGAATTATTTAATTGAATGTAATTGACAGAATTCAGTGCCCATTTATTGATTGCTTTCCAAATGAGAGCTGGTTGAGGAGCTTCAAATTCCATTTTTTAAAAGCCCTAAATTAAAGAAGAAAAAATGATTTTGTGTGCCTCCATTTTTCATTTCTGGCTTTAGAAGGAGACATTGCGTTTAGAAGAGAAATTCAGAGAAAACAAGAGACCTGCTCCTCTAACTCTTCGGAAACTAGCTTTTTAGAGTGGTCATGGAATGTGGTTCAGGTAAACACTGCCCGACTTTTGGTGTCATCCAGACACCTTTTTCTCCATCCAGACCATCATTCTTTTCTCAAGCTGAGTCTTGTTTTGTGGGGTGCAGTTGAGTGAAGTAGTTACAGGTTTGGCTCCATTTCCTTTTTAAAAAATGAGTAATTGAACAGATGTTTTTGTAAATAAATTTGCTTTAGGTAAGAGGGAAAGACCAGGGTAAATTCTGGGTATTTTGATCTACTTCAGGGTTGCTAGGACACAATGAGGGCCTCTGGGCAAAGTTTTAATTAGAGAAATCAAAGGAGACAGAGGAAACCTGCCAGCCCTGTGGGGGCATGTATAGCCACTTACCTGGGTAGGCTGATATACCTCACTTTCATGTTAAATAAAAGATATAAAATCTGCATCATTGAGAAACATGTATTTCAAGAGAAATAACTACTTTTAACTCTACAGCCTTGGGACAAGAAGTACTAATAACTTTAGGAAAGTAGTTTTTGTCTCTCGCTTTTCCCTCATTTTGCAGCACGGGAGTCTTTGAAATCCCACTATTTGTCATCTTTTCTGTTTGTTGAGACTGATTTCAGCTCTCAGCTCTTCTGTTTCATCCTCCTATTACTTTTTATGACCTCCAGAGGGTTAATGTCAGCCTTTTTTCAGTTCTTTTTCTTTCTGTCCTGATTTCTCGTACTCTTAGCATTCTATGAACATTGCTGTTACTGTAGTGGGTTTCTCATTGGTTCTTCTACTGATGAATTTTGTCAAAATTTAATTCCTTTCATTTTCATTCCTCATTCTATTTATACTTTTTTACAATAGAAACCAAAGTATTTTGATTGAGAAATTAGGGTATGGTGGACATTCACTCATGAAGTCTTGGGGTTAAATTTTGACTCTAACTAAAGTACTATAATTAGATAAAAGTGGACAAATGCTCTTGCATTGACTTTCTTTCCCTCCCTGGAATTCTCTCCTTCTTCCCTTCTGCCTTCTGGCTCCCTTAAAGACTCAACTGAAATGTTTCCTTTCTTGAGACATCCTTTCCAGGTCACCGAAGGTGCTAGAACCCTTCCCATCTATTACTTCCACATTCTCTAAATGTATCTTATATTAACTTATTTGTTTGCGTTTTAGCTCCTTTTACCTTGGTTTGAATCTCCTTTAATGCCTGGCCTTCAATAAATGATGATTGATCGGCTGGATCAAATGAATCTCTCTGAGTCTCTGACTTTCTAATACTTCCCATGACTCTAATTCTTACTGGTGGGTCTTTGTCTGCACGGGTGGAGGAATTTCTTCTAGCCAGAAAGTCACAGGTCCGAAAGCAACTAAAATCACAGTTTTTGATATGGAGAACCAGGAAACATACATTGATGTGGTTTGGTCTTGAAGACTTTGGGACTTTTTCTTTAGGATCACTAACCCAAAACCCAGAGATTATGGAATCTTATTGGAGATTTCAGAGGATAAATGGAAGCAAGTGAATAATGAATAGTTTAGTTAGAATCTTTCCGGGCTGGGCAACCCGTAGTCTTGAGGCCACATGTGGCCTTCTAGGTCTGTTGATGTGGCTTGTTGACTGAATCCAAGTTTTACAGAACAAGTCCTTTTGTTAAAGCTATGTGTAGCCTTGAGGCTGCAGGTTCCCTGCCCCTGTTTATGGGAATTAGGAGTCTGACTTGAGAAGCATCTGCACTCTGCTACAGGGGCTAGGGTCGGTAAAAATCCTGCTTCAGCAATACAGTTATGCTTTTTCAAAGCTACATTGTGTCATCGACTTCCCAGCCAGAATCTGAAAGTGTACAATGTATGAAGGAGTCACTTGTTGAAATTCTTTCTTTCAAGTATCTTTCATTAACTGCATGCTTATGGAGTTGGCAGTCTTTCCTGTTTCTGCACTTCATACAGGCTCTCTTGCTGCATAATCTTGGCTTCCCTAAGAGTGCAGAATTGTGGCAGACATTTTGAAAACCTCTACTGCATTTAAATTTCTTTGTATTTGGCAGATATGAATGGATATACTGGTAGCATCCTAGAATCCCTTGGGAAAAGGATTTATTTTGGAATAAAGGTGATATAAAGATGAAAGAGTGATAAAACATTTTTTAAAAAATTAACCTGAAAATTAAAGATAGGAAAACTTTTTTATGAGAAGAATCATACAGTCCTATCGATCTTGGAGTTGATCATTTAAAATACCTATGCACCACTATGACATATCCATGGATATGGTGGATGCTCATGAGTGCTTATGGCAGCTAAAGGAAATTGAGGAGAATATGGAAGCAAGGGCCCCAGTTGAACTACAGAAAGGTGGGCTGAACAAATTGGAATGCCTTTTGCCTAGCTTGGTGTTTCATACACACACACACACACATATACACACATATACATATTTATGCACACATACATACAATACACACACATATATACCCACATGCATGTATATGTATGTATGTATGTGTGTATATATTTTTGGAGGGCAAATGGAATAAAATGAAATAAGCATTTATTAAGCACTTACTATATACCAGACACTGTGCTAAGAGCCTTACAAATATTATCTCCTTTGAGAGGATCTTTCCTCTGGATTCTAGAGCCCAATGGTCATCTGAGACTTGTGAGTAATTTGGCTTCCATGTTAAGCTCCTTTCTTGCCTCTAGACCTTTCCTTTTGATGTCTTGTAACCTTTGCTGCTGACCTTGGTTTACCACACCAGACTCTTTTATAGTATCTGGTGCTTTCAATAATGAGACTTGTATCCTCAGCCTCCTTACCTGCCTCATTGTGACTTGGAGGTGCCCCCCAAGATAATACAGAGCCTACTAGGAAATGAATGACCAATATCTATTGCTCAGATTGCCTCATCTGTCTGACCGGACCCCTACAGAAGTTGTATATCTGTGATAGACAGTACAGATAGATCATGAGCTAGTCCTAGAATTGAGAAGGAAGAGAGAGCTCAATTTCTTTTGTGAAATTTCAAAATCTTTCTCCTATTAATTATCTATAATCTATTCTGTGCTATAGCTTGGTTGTATATGGTTGTTTGTGTGTCATCTCCCCCATTAGTCTGTGAGCTCTTTGAGATCAGGGATTACCCTTTTTCATAATTAAGCCTTAAGAGATGTAATTTTGGCAAAACGCAATGCAAAGACAAACAACAATTATGTCTATGGCTTTAAAATCCCCTGAACGGAATGACTTAAGGAATTGTGGAGTGCAATGGCCCCAAAAGGACTATGATTATGTGGGTTCTGTGGAATTGTTGAAATTTTCCTCTGTTGAGGTTTCAACTAGGAAATTTTAAGCAGAAGGTGAGGGAAGACAGATTAGAATCATTTCATACCTAGGCAAAGATCAACAAGTACACTCACACGGATCTGAAATGTTAAAAGTTTAAGAATTCTCTTTAATATATCAATGCCTACATATCCTGTGTGATTCTTGTTCGTGTTCTCCCAAGAGTTCAACACAAGAGGTCTATCCACCATGCCCTATGTCCTCTTCTATTTCTCCCAACTTCTCCAGGATACTCTATGGAGCAATCTGGCTGCCTGTTTGGCATCCCTTACCCTTACCCCATGGCTAGTCCATCTTCTTTTTCTGTCGTAGAGAGGAATCTTTTTTCTTGTTCCTCTTTGTGGGTTATAGATTGCACCCACCATTGTTTTCTGTGACGGTCATCTTTAATTCTTGAGCAGTAGTGGTATTCCAAGTCTTACTGTCATAGTGCCATGTCAGGGGAATGGTTGTATTGGAAACATGGGCTGTGATTTCATGGGAAGCTTGGAATCAGTGATATTATCGCTAAGTCTAGAACTACACCAGAAATGCAAGGACAAACGATGAAAAATTGTTTCCATCCTTGAGTGAGCTTCTGGTTTTTTGTTTTTGTTTTTACTTGATTTTGGCCTCATCTTTGTATTTTTTAAATGTTTAGTTGAAGGTATTTTGGTTTTTCGCTTTCATTTTTCATCATTGATATTACTCTTTTCTTCTATTCTCCCATAATGTCCTCCTCCCAAAGTCATTCCTTGTAATATATAATCATATGTAGGCAAGCATATGAAATCCACACATCATCATCATCATTGTTATTCATTTTCTGATGATGTGGTTGGTCATTGTTTTGATGAGTTCTTAAAATTTTAAAAGTCCTTTTATAATGTTGTGGTCACTCTATAATTTGGTCTCTTGATTTTCCTCACTTTTAATGTATCAGTTTATGCATGTCTTTCTTGATTTCATTGAATTCATCCCTTCTGCATTTTTCTTACGGTTTAGTAATATTCCATTCCATTTACATTTTTCAGTCGTTCTTCAATCAAAAAGCTCTCCTTAAGTTGGAAATTCCTTGCTATTTAAAAAAGTGATGCTATCCCTTTCTTCATTCTTTTCAATTTTAATCTTTTTGTCAAATATTCATTGATTTTAATTGAATATATTTAATATTTTTGCTTTTTTATATTTGTTAATTAGGGTTTTATGGTTTAACACGTACAGTTTTTATACAAGTACTACAGATAGCTAAGAAATATGCGTATTCTTTTTTATTTCCATTCAACAATCACCAGAGCTCTGATATCTAACTTTACTAGAAGTCTGTTTGGACGTTTAGCTTTTTTCTTGTTTAGAATCAAAACAGAAACATTTAGATCTTTTAGGGTTATAGCTTTGCTGTTGATTTCTCTCTCAATTTGATTAGCTTTTCTTTTAAGTGGATATAGCTCTGGACCTGGAATTAGGAAGACCCAAGGTCAAATGCAGACTCTGACAATTCCTAGTTGTATGAACCTGGACAAGTCACTTAACCTCTGTCTGCCTCAGTTTTCTATCTGTAAAATGGAGATAATAACATAATCTACAACATTATTGTGTGAGAATCAAATGAGATAGTATTTTTACTGGGACATAGTAGATGCTATACAAATGTTTATTTTCTTCTTTTCCATTAAGTTCATAGATTCATTATCCATGGTACCTTTAAACACCACGTAATTCTCTTTCTTATCTTTTAAACATTTTATATTTTTATTTTTGCCTTTTGTGAAATTATAATTGTAACTAGCTTTTTTTTCCTAGTTTGCCTGAGACCTGATAAATTCTGCTCCAGTATCTCATTTAAACTTTTTATGAATCAGTCTTTTTGGAGGTTTCTGATTCTGGTTATCCTAATGTTTTATGAATGAGTTCATCCTATTCAAGTTCATGATTTAGTTGTTAATTATGTGTATTTCTTTGTCGTATCCTCTTATATTTTTCCTCTTTTCCTCCTGGTCCCTTCTTTACAAATAAGGTGGTGAAAGAGAGAATGTGATCAACACTACTAATCTGTAATTGAAGTGGTCTGCTTACCTTTCACTGCTACATCCTCCCTTCACCTTGTCTAGACTCCAATCAATAGTTCTTAAATTTTCTTTCCTTTTAATCCTCCCCTTTTAATGATCCACACTTAGCAGCAATTTGTTTTGCATGTTTTTGTTCCCTCCATGACTCTTTCCCCCCTGTTCCAACTTTTTCTCCTCTCTCTCTGTCTTTACCTATTTTCCAGTTGAGTTTAATCCATTTTTCTGCACCAAACTGCTGCATATGTATATTCTTGCCACTTCAGTTCACAGACTCTTTATGTATGGTGACTTTAAATGTCATGGAATTTCCTTGCTTTTAAGACTGTTTATTTTTACTTCTGCCTTGTGTGAAATTTTTATTACTGTGCTTACCTTTTTTTAGTTTGCCTGAAATTTAATAAATTCTTTTTTCAGCATACCATTTAAACTTTTTTTTTGGTGAATCTACCTTTCTGCTATAAATATTTTTTCTGCCTATGGGTCCTTTTCATTTTTCTTTGATCTCTTTTGCATATAGACCTGGTAGTGGTTTAGAGCTGTGAATTGACCCACAGTTTTATAGACTTTTGGTCTTAATTACAAATTGTTCTTCAGAAGAGTTGGACCAGTTCGCAGCTCTGCCAACTATGAACTACTGTGTTTAATATCCCCTCTAATAGTTGTCATTTTCCTTTTCTGTCAGGTTAAGTAGGGTTGGGGAACCTGTGACCTTGAAGCCACATATGGCCCTTTTGGTCCTCAAAAGTGGCCCTTTGACTGAATCCAAACTTCCCAGAACAAATCTTTTATTAAGGGGCTTATCTTATGGGTCAATCTTATGGTGTGGCACCTGAGAGTTGAAACTTTTCTTGATGATTTAGAGCATTTTTTTGTATGACTGTTGATAGTTTTAATTTCTTCTTCTGAACACTTTCTGTTCATGTGCTTTGATCATTTATCATTTGGGCAATGGGTCCACTTTTTGGAAATTTGGTGCAGTTCTCTATGTATTGGGGAAATGAGACCTTTATCAGAGAAACTTGCTGGATCCCCCACCTCAAGTTTCTGGCTTTTCTTCTGATTTTGCCTGCATTGCTTTTGTTTGTGCAAAGACTTTTGATTTTAAATGATCAGACAGTAAACTTCTAACTAGCCACTTGACTCTTCTCTTTCAGAAGGTAACTTTTTCCATCACCTTTCAGTCTTTTCCATTATCTCAAATGTATTTGCCTTTCTAGGTTTTCCTTGATTCCTGTGTTTACATTTCAGAGTTCCTACTCATTTCAGGCATTTTCATCAGCAATCTTTGAACACCCTTTATTCTGTCAGAGCTCTATGTTTTCTTTCTCTATACAATTATACTTTGCCTTGCAGAGTTATTCATGACTGGAAGCCTTTATTTGTCTTTTAAAAGATTTTCTTTCCTTTATTACATAGTAGTTGCTGCTAAATCATATTTTGTCTAGATTGAGATTCATTAGTACTTGAAAGCTTTCTTTGTGGCTACTTTTGGTATTTTTTTTTCTTTGATGTGGAAGCCCTGGATTTTGTCTGATGTTTCTGTGTGGTTGTTTTTTTTTAATTTGAGGTTTCTTTTGAGAGGTGGATTCTTTCAATTTTATTTTGTCCTCAGGTGCTGATATACCTGGCCAAGTTTATTCCAAGATTTCTTAAAATATTGTATCTAGATTGTTTTATTTGTTTGTTTAGGCAGCTAGGTGATACAGTGGTTAGAGCGATGGACTTAGATTTCAAATCCAGCCTTAGATTCTAGCTGTGTGGCAATTGGTAAGTCATTTTCTGCTTCAGTTTCCCCAACTATGAAATGGGGATTATAGTACCAGTTACCTGTCAGGATTATTGTGAGAACCAAATAAGATATTATGGATAAAGCACTTTGCAAACCCTGAAGTGCTGTAAAAATGATATTATTATATTTGGTTATGGTTCTTAGGATGATCAGTGATTTTTTAAGTTCTCTTTCATCAACCTGTTTTCCAACCTGTTTTTGGCAATAGATACTTTACACTTTTCTTATATTTTTTCAATTTTATGACTGTGTTTTAATATATTTAAATCTTTTCTGGATTCACTGAACGCTTTCTTTGTTCCATTCTGTTTTACACAGAGTTCACCATTGGTGTATAATTCCAAATGTTTTCCCAAAATGCTTGTACATATTCACAGGTCCATGAACAGTGCATCAAAGTGCGCATTTTTTCTATAGCCTCTTCAACATTTATCATTTTCCTTTTTTTGTCATCTTTGCTACTTTGAAGGATATCAGGTAGAATCTGAGAATTACTCTAATTTGCATTTCTCTAATTAGTAGTGATTTGAAGCACCTTTTCATATAAATAGCCTTGATTTCTTCCTTTGAGAATGTTCTATTCCCATCCTTAACCCATTTTTCAATTGGAGAATGGCTCTTTTTCTTATAAATTTGAATCAGTTCCTTATGTATCTTGGAAATGAGACTTAACCTATTTATTTTTCTTCCATTTTTCTCCCTCCAGCATTCTTATTTCATTTTTGATCCTTAGTTTCTTGCTAGTATTCTTATATTCCTTATGGCTTGAGCATCTCCCTTCCCTCCCCCTCCCAACTCTTGTAGTATTTATGGAGTTATACTTCTCTTCTGGCTTTACCTTTTGACTGTCTCTTGGCTCATAGGATTTCTTTATGACCTTTTGCATTTTCTTCTTGCTTATGTTTGTCTTTAGCCTCAGTTTCTGGTTTGGGACTTTTGCTAGGATTGGACCTTGTTTCCTTCCATATTCTCAGACAGAATATTCAGGTATAGTGTACTGGCAGGCATCCTTTCTCCCAAGATGATTTCTGTCTAGTTTGCTGGCTGGTTTCAAGCCTGCTCACCTGAGCTTGCCTTGGTCCCAGGTGGGACCCTCATTTGAGTCTTTCAGGATCTTTTGTCTTTTGGTGCAGTCTAGGGCTGTACAGAGGTGCTTACTGTTGGGTTGTTTAGCATTTTGTGATCCTTATTTGACCCAGTGTCATTTTTTAGATCTTTGCTAGAGTATATTTTGGAGAACTGGGTTCTACTATGACCTTACATATCACCATCTTACCTATAAGTCCCTGTTTTTCATTTTTACCTTATATGCAACCCATGTTCTATAGATACTCACTTTGCAACATATTTTAATTTCTCTTTAAGGATGGATTGGAGTGGGGAGAGACTTGAGGACAGGAGACTGATTGGGAGGTTGTTCCAATAGTCCAGGTGAAAGGGAAGAGTGCCTGACCTTGGCTTTTGGCTATGTGATTAGAGAGAAGGGAATGGTTATGAGAATTATGGAGGCAAAAATCAGTAAGATTTGCTATCCAATTGCTGAATTAAGGGAGACATGGTTGCCTTGGGAAAGAGGCTAATTTGAGTTATCTCACTCCAGAAGAGTACAATGTGTATATTTTTATTTCTCTTTCCCTGTTATTCATCCCTCTTGCTTTGTCTTTCCCTAGCTTGTCATGATTCCTGTTTGGCATGTCAAGGGAAGAGCTCCGGCAATTGTACATCCTGTGTATCTTCTCAGGTCCTCTTGGATGGCCAATGCTTCCCACACTGCCCACATGGATTTTTCAGCCAGGACGGTATCTGCTTCAGTAAGTGCTGCTCTGAATTCTTCACATTCTTTCATTTGTATGGTGCAATATTATTCTGTCCCATTACATTCACTTGCCACCATTTGTTCCTTCCTGACTTTAGTTGATGGGTACCTCATTGGGTTTCCATTTCTTCACTACTCTAAAACATGTTTTTATGAATATTTTGGTTCATGCTTTATATCTTTAAATTCTTTGCCTAGTAGGTGGGTGGGTGGTTGAAAGAGTATGAAAGTTTATTGACTCTGGAAACATGTTCCCTAATGGCCCCTCTTCTTATCTGCAAAGAGCTCAGCAAATGTTTTGATAATGATGATAACTTGTACATGTACAGATATCCAGTCCAACAAGCATTGATTATACAGTGACTATAAAGACAACAGGGAAATCTTCCCAGCTGTTATGATTCTTATATTTGCTAGGGACTGGAGGGAAGAAATACAGTATGTTCAAGACAGATGTAATGGTTGTTGTCCTTCATTCTTGGAAAGAACCAAAATGACATCACGCTGTTGGAGTCAAGATGCAATGAGTCTGACTAGACCAGTATGAGCACAGAGGACTCTGCCACAGACTGGACACAAATAATCCATATTTGTCCAAATTAAGAATTTTGGAACCGGAGAGACCAATATTACCTGTGGAGGCCAGCAAAGGCACCATAGAAGAGGGAGCCTTGTAGATAGCCTTGAAGGAAACAGAGTCTAGAAAGTGGGCTTAGGGAGAGTGCATATTCCAGGCCTATTCTGGGGAAAAGTTAAGTCTAGTTTTGTTGGAGCATATAGTATCTGAAGGAGAGTAAAGTCAGATATGATTGGGAAAGGGAGGAGCCAGATTTTAGAGGGTCTTAAATGTAAAACCTTGACACTAGGAATATTTTTGAGTTTCATAGAGAGACCTGTGCTTTAAGAAGATGATTTTATTGGATAAGTGATGTTTGAACTCATGAGCAGGCTCAAGGCAGGGAGAACATTTAGGAGGTTACTACAAAAGTCTAGGTGAGAGGTGATAAGGTGATAAATTAAGACAAGGGGGCATTTAAATAACGATTATATGTTTAGTATTGTTTAGAGCAAAAAAGTTAAACATTTTTAAAAGAGAAATTTAAAGGGAATTAAAATTTTTAAATTGAAATTTAAAGGGAATTAAAATTTTTAAATTGAAATTTAAAGGGAATTAAAAAATTTTTAAAGGGAAAAGGAAAGTGGAATCATTGAAACTTGTCAACTTATGGGTTATAGGAAATGAAGAAGAGGGAAAGATGGAGAAATGTTCTAAGGATGGGGGGGTGTCCTAAATGAAAATAGGAAAGTTTCTCTAAATTAAAGTTTAGAGAAGAGCTTCTTAATTCTTTTTGGTGTTATGCATCCTTTCTCAGAAAAAATATTCTTAAATGAATTAAATAAAATACATGAATTTTAAAGGAAGCCAATTATATTGAAATAGTTATTAAGGTAGATGAAAAAACCAAGTTCTTGTATCTCATGTTAAGAATCTTTGCTTTAGGGAAAATTATGAATTCCGTCCTCTTGCTTGTTAGTTGAGAAAGAAAGAGGAAGGGGGGAATTGAATGTGGCTTTTCCAGGTGTGGATGTGAGATAAATGGTGCTTGTGAGATTAGGGACCTATAAGAAAGGATGAAATATTAAAGTGATTAAAAATAGAGGAAAAATACCACGTGAAAAAATAATAAGAAATAGTATCCAAAGAGGTCAGGAAGGAATTCTATTGTGTGTCGGGAGGTCAGAGGATAGATGGTCACCCTGGGAACAAAAGGAAAAAAGAAGAAACTCTGAATACTTGTAGCTAAGAAACAGAAATGAGTTTTCTTCTGAACAGGATGGGGCTGTATGCCTTGAGGGGAAGCAGCTCCTTGCTCTCTGAGGAATGAGGGGCATTGCTAGGAACTTCCAAAGGAACGTTGCTCTCCAGGCAGGATCTGAGGCAGAAGAGGTTCTTAGCAATGATGGTTAATTCCTGCTGAGGGTAAGGTGAGTTATTTCTTCTGTTACCCGTAGAACCTACTAAGGCTTGTCAAGCCACATGACTAATATTCACTTCTGGTGATTCATGTGTGCCTGAATATTATTGCCAGAAGGAACCTCAAAAGCATTGCTAAAAGTTGTGAAATCCTGGACAAAAGACTCAAGACCTTAAGGCAAAGGGTGTGTAGGAGTGGCTCCAACTGGCTCTCAAGGTTCAATGGTTAAATGTGCTGTGTGTAAGCATTTATACCTTGGAAATCAGCAGCCACTATAAAATAAAATAAAAAAAATCACTCTTTTGTTGATTCTTTATGCTTAAGGAAGTGATGGAGAAAATGTTAATAATGCAAATTAGACTTTTAAAAAGTGTACATTTTCCCTCCCAGAAAGCTGTTTGTTAAACATTTACCAACACACTTCTGCCCTGAGGGATACAAGGTAGTATTTTAATTTTTCCTGCCTAGTAAAAACAAGGGCTTCAAAAGAGGCACATGCGGAAGGTGAACAGGTGGTTAAGAAGATAGAGTTTGAGAATGAGATTTAGATTTCTGATCCTTGGCTTAACATGGGAATTAACGGCTCCTAGCCTTGGATAGGATACACATAACAAGGGTTGGTAATTACCTAGAATCCTACAAAGCCAATCCAAAGGTATTTAAACTGAAAAGGAAGGAAGAGGGATACAATTGCCAGTGCATAAACCATACTCTAGAGAGTCAGTAGCTACATTGTAGGAAAATGAAATAACGACAACATGATAGCAAATAGCATGCAAGGAAGATTGAGATTCAAATTCTGACTCAGACTTTAGCTGTGTGACCTTGAATAAGCCACTTAAACTTTGTGCCTCAGTTTCCTTACTTGCAAATAAGACGATTGGCTTCTAAGGCCCCTTCTAACATTAAATCCCAGTTGCTATTGTCCTGTGTCAGTAAAGATAACTTGAAGCTCACATGAAACAAGGCCAAATGTTCTTTAATTTGATTTTAAGTAATAAAACCTGTGGTTTTGACTTTTCCTACACAAATACCCAATTAAATAATAATAAAATGCTAAAGCAATAACAAAAACAAATAATGAGAAATATGTATTCAGTTAGCAAGCAAGATGAACTAGAGTGTCTCATGCAAGAAAGTAAATATGTCTTATTGGGTATCTCTGAGACTTGTTGGAATAAGACCCATGACAGAAAAATGGCCCTGGAATGGTATAATTTACTCCCCAAAAGTAGGCTAGCATTGCATATGAAGAGTATACGTTCATGTGAGGAAATACAAGAACTGGTGGGGGAAAGTGTGTTGGAGACCCTTTGTTTAAAGATCAACAAGAAGAAACACTAGTTTGTGGTATTGTCCTGAGTATGTTCCAGACCATTTGGACAAAGAGAAGAAACAGATGAACATTGTGGGAAATAGATCTCAAGCCTGGAGTTGTATAATCACATTGGGATGGGTGGGGATGGCATTTGGTTTCAGATATCCAGACATCTACTGGTTTGACAAAAGCAGAGCAGATAGTAGGTTATTAAGTTGCCTAAATGATAATTTCATCCTTTGGAAAGTAGAGGAAGCACCATGGGAGATTTTCTGATTTGATTTTTGTTGAGCTGGAGACATTGCTAGAGTAGAAATGATGGGGACCTTGTAAGGGAGTGATTACTCTGGTTTTGTGATAAAGGAGGAGAAACAGAGAAGTCTGATGTGGTCTGCTCCCTCTCCCCCCAATTTTGGAAGAGCCCATTTCCAGGATTGTGGAGGAAGGATTAGAAAGACTTCCATGACATAAAATTCTGTAGTGGAAGTTGGGTCAGGAAGGAATATAGGAAACTCCAGGAATGAAATTCTGGACACAAAGAACATTTATTGCCCTCCAGTAAGGAAGAAAAGGGAAGTATTGTCTAAGGAGGTTGATGTGGCTATTTTTCATCCTTTGCTTTTGAAAAGGACCAGTGACATCATGAGGATGATGTCTTGTCTTCCATGTGAATTGGATTTAAGTAAAGCAGAACTAAAGTCCTCAGTCTCACTCATGGTTTATGACTGATATGGAACAGGCTACTTAACCACCTAATTGGATTTTTAAAGGATATATACATAAATGAAAAATATTAAGATGAATAGAAAACCATGGAATAACCTTTTAAGAATAGATCCTCCATGAATTCTTCATCTCTGTAGCAGAAAGTGATCTCTCATCTGCTAAATTTCTTAGGATTCTTTGCCTGGCCCCTATCACACTTTTCCTGATTTCATGGTTCTTTTTGTTCGCATCTCCCTTCCTTCCCTCTCCCTAAGCCCACTTGATGGTAAACCCCTGGTTTGTCATGGCACCCTCTTTTAAGAGTGTTGTCAGAAGTGCTGATGAGCCAGGCTTGGCCAGGAAAACTTTGGATCACAAAAAGAAATCTACACTGAGAAAAGGAGGAGGATCAGAGATGTGGCAAGAGTGTTAAGGTTCTATGGGGCATTAATGGCAGATGATAGAGACAGACCTGCCATTTTTAATCTTGCTTTCTGTTTTTGTTTTTATTGTGTTTGAAGGAGGATGATCTTTGCATTGGAAAGAACCAAAAAGGGGTAATGAGGAGCAAATACCTACGAGCAGTAAGAAGTTAGATAATAAGTGAGCACCTACCATGGCTGCCCTTGATAAGGCTGAGACACCAAGCCTAGATTATCTACATCCTGTGGGAGTGAGAGATCTGCTTCATGGGATTGCTTTAGAATAGGGCTGTCAGACTCGTGTAGAAATGTGCCCCACTAAGCCATATATCTCTGTGGATCACACATTGACTTAGAAAACCACACATCCTTAAACATTTAAAAACAGTTAATACGCCAACACACTAAAATCAGTTAGGAATTTTTACATTTTAATCTGGTTCAGGCTGCGTTCAGGAGTGTTTGTGGGCCACATGTTTGATACCCCTACTTTAGAATAATATGGAGAATGTTGGAAAAGTACCACAGGGAGAGGAATAAACATTTAGTTTATTGCTGGGTTCTGGACGCTGTGCTAAGTAAGTGCTTCACAAACCTCATGCCCTTTGATCCTTATAGCAACTCTGGGAGGTAGTTTCCATTATCACCTCCATTTTACAGATGGGAAAATTGAGACAGACTGAGGTTAAGTGGCCAAGGATCTCACAGCTGGTAAATGTCTGAGGCTGTATTTGAACTCGGGACTCGCTGACTCTAAGCCTAGAACTCTATCCATACGTCTACCCAGCTGCCTCAGTCATGTTGCAGGAGGGGATGGAAGATCAAATGTCCATATTTTGAAAAGAAGAAAGAGAGTGGAGACTTAAAATAGGCCACTGAGCTTGAAGGATTCCTAGAAAAATTTCAAAGGGTATTTGGAGATAATGTATTATGCTAGAAGGTATTAGAGGCTGATACCAGAAGGCTTTGGGGGCTAGTATATTAGATATACCAGAAGATATTGGGGACTGTTATATGTATCAGAAGGTATTTGGGACTGGTATATTATTTATACCAGAAGGTATTGAAGGTTGGTATATATACCAGAAGATATTTTGAGTGGTTATATCATAAATACCAGAAGGAAGGTATTGGGGGATGGTACATTGTATCAGAAGGCACTATTAAAGGAGTAGTTAGTAAAGGAAATAGAAGGTAGAGGGGATCAGAAAGAGGTAGTTTGACTTTATCAATGACTGGTCATGCCAAACTAACCTTACATCCTTTTGTGATCTTATTACATTGTAGATAGGATGGACATTGGTAGGTCCAGGAAATGTGTGATATAGTCTACCTAGATTTTTTAGGAAGGTATTTGAAAAAGGCTCTCAGCTTAATTCAGTTCAGCCACTTTTTAAAAAAAAAATTCCGTTTTATTTTGTTTTCAAGGTCACATTAGCTCTTCCCCTCTCTAAGAAAGCAAGAAAAACAAATCCTGTTACAAACATTCATTTTTTTTAAATGCCTGTCACGGGTCAAGCACTCTGTTAAGTATTAGGAATCAAAATAAAAAAATATCCCTACACTTAAGGAGCTTACTTGTCAGTTGTATGGAAAAGAGGGAAAGATGTGAATTAGTTGATATTATAATGGAGCGGTATTAGAAATAGGGAGCTGTTAAGGCTTCAGTGTCAGTGTAAGATGAGGTCTCCATGGAGGTGCCCCAGGAGTGTCTGCATGACCCTGAGCCCTTTGACACTGTTATGGATTCAGGAGGTCAGATTGTTCAGCATCCTTATTAAACAGCTGGCTGGTTGGGAGACAGTCTCTTTATCATCCCATCCCCATGGGCCTCAGCCTCCAAGGTTTTTTTATATCCTGGTCCAAATAAATAAGAAGAACCTCACAAGCAGAGTGTAAGATGTTTACGAGTCATGAGTTCCTGAGGACCAAAAGGGGAACGTCTTGTGGTTGCTGAGACAGGGAGAACCAGAAATAGGAACATGCAGGGCAGATGGAGGGCACTTTCTTACTAGGGAGTCATTGAGGTTAAATCTGCTTCTGGAGAGTCTTAATTAATAACTAGGATAAAGGCACATCACATCGTATCTTAAGAGGATGCAAAGTCAACATTTTGGGTTATGCAATAAGCATATACCAGAGATCTGGATGGATTGGAGTGTGTTGGGCTGTATTAAATAAGGTGAAATACAGTAAACATAAATGGGAATCCTTATTCTTGGGTTAAAATGCAAGGTCAGGTGGGCACAACTAGCAAGTTGTCAATTTGAAGAGGATCTGGTAGTTTTAGTGGACCCCAACCTCAACAAGAGGCAGTGGTGGTTATAAATGTGATGTGACTTTAGGAAGCGTTAGGAGTCCCAATCCCAAGAACTAGGGAGGGATTGTCTCTCTTGCAGTTAGACTAGATTTGAACAATTGCATTCCGTTCCTGGGATCACATCTTAGGAAAGGCCCTTATAAACTGTAGAACTTCCAAAAGTGAGTGACTGAGATGGTGAAAGGTTTTGAATTCATGTCCTGTGAGGACTGGTTGAAGGAAATGGAAATGTTTCTTTAAGATAAGAGAGGACTTGGGTGACAGGATCCTTTATCTTCATTTGTCTTCAAGTTCTAGAAGAATGTTCACTGAGAAGAGTGGTAACACTTGCCCTTTTTATCTCCAGAGTATAGAACTAGACATCCCAAGGAGAATTCTTAAAGGCAACTACTAACGGATAGCTACCTTGGGAGAGATACTGGACTCTGCACAATGGGAGGGTTTTCAAATAAAGGCTGAATGATGACTTATTTGGTATGTTCTGGTGGAGGGGGCAGGAGGATTCTTGGTCAGGCATAGCCAGCTCATGCCAGCTCATGCCAGCTCACGAGAGCTGATTGTTAAGTAATCATTGTGAGTGTTCACAGTGTAATCCAAAGTATCCTCAGAAATCAGCGAATGCCACAAATCAGGACTTTGTTGTTTTGTGGATTGTCAGAAGTTCCCAAACTTATTTGACCTATATCCCCCTTTAAAAAAATTACTCAGTGCCCCCTCCCCCGGAAATCTACTTTCTTTAATCCTTTAGTATTTTGTTGTTTTTTTTTTTTTGAAATTTGCATCACCTGAAGCTACTCCCACCCCCTTGGATCATTCCAGCACCTCCCAGGGGGGTGGTATTGTACACTTAGGAACCCTATAGTAGACATAAGAAAGTGATACAGAAAAGGCTAAAATGTAGATTAAACTTAAAATTATGCTGTGAAAATAACTTCCCCTGATCACCCTTCAGTGCCCCCCCCCCGAACTGATAGTTAAATATTTACTAGCAGACCCCTGGTCAGAGACTTTTTTTACCTCTGAAATCCTGCGATTTATATGGCAAGAAATGGAGGTGAGGATTTGATCTTTTGGATCTTAGCAGTTCAAATATTTTAGTTTTAAAATCTAATTACAAATCTGTGTTCCTCAAAACTCTAGTGTTCCATGTGATGTGAATATGGATGCTATGAGAAAATATTGATGGTACTGATATTTTCCCACTGTTAGGAGATATGAAATTATTACATACAGCAAAGTTTCCATAAGGAAATAACCTTATTTTCTTCTTTTTCTTCAATGTTTACCCAACTCCTATTTTTCTGGTTATATACCATACTCACAGGATTCCTGGACCAGCATTTATAGATTCTACCAATATATTTTGTGCCCTAAAGTGATCCCAGACCTCAGTGGTTTGTGAAATGTTGTTTTATGCTATTTAATATAAGCTAAGTATTATTTCCCTCCAGAACTTTCCTTGCAAAACATTTTTAACCAAAGCATTTAAAAAATGTTTATTCTCCAGGTGGGTTGTTTCATCTTTAGGGAGGTTTAGCAGGGGGAAAATACTGTCCCTCTGGTTTCTCAATTTTTATGTCCATTCAAAGCTATCCGTCTTTGGGTATTTGTTCCCCCAAAGTCTTTTTGGTTTCCCTGTGCTGTAATTAAATTTCTTTTGAGACCGAAGTCCTAACGCTTCTAGTGTGCTCTTTTGTGTACTCCATCTTCTACCCACCCACACAAATCCTGGCAGATGGTACCATGGATCAGCAGCCTCCCCAGGTCACTGGGAGGATGCTGGTAAAGGGGAGGGAATGTATGGCAGGGTTCATCCTGGGAAGACTGGTATCTGGGAGATTAGCAGCTTCCAAGTTTCATTCTCAGGAATGCAGAGAGAGGGATGGTTGTTGCTGTGGCTAGTCTTTTCATCAGTATTCCATTTGCTTTGTTTGCCTTGCTGAACTCATCTTGGCTCTTTGCCTGGAGCAGAGGCAGTGGAGTTTACCTGAAATTGCTGCTTTTGCTTTCCACAAGCTACTTGCCAGGAACGAGGACCCATCCCACCCCCAGTCTCGCTCTTCCTTTCCCCTTCCCCGCCTCCCCTCAGCATCAGACTTGCTTAGACCTCCCTAGCCCTTGGCAAAGGCAGCTTCCCCCTTTCTCTCCTGAGCTCAGTGCCCGCTGCCTGCCTTGGCAGTACGAGGTGCCACTGCAGCTGCATCTTCCTTGTACGCACTGCTGCCCTGCTTTCTGTATTGTTCACACCCTAAGGTGACTACTTTAAAAAAAGAAAATGCAGGATGTCTTGTCAGATTGGTACATATCATGTGAAGGAAGAGATAAATTGCCTCATAGAGTTTGGCTGAAGGAATTGGGTATCAGATCCAGGCATTTGGGTGGTGTGGTGGGTGGGGCATGTGCTCCCTGCAACTTTCTGTCACTTGGTTTGTGAGTCACGTGGACAAAAGCAGCATCTTTGGCTTTTTATTTTATTTTGCTGTTAACTGATTTATTTATTTTTTTCTGTCAGAGCTAGGACAAGACATTTGTGCTTTATTTATTTACTTTATTATTTGTTCCTTCCTTCCTTCCTTCCTTCCTTCCTTCCTTCCTTCCTTCCTTCCTTCCTTCCTTCCTTCCTTCCATCTTCCTGCCTTCCTTCCTGCCTTTCTGCTGCTTACTTATTTATTTTAGTTGCTATTAGAGCTAGGATGAGGCATTTGTTCTCCCTAACTGTAACAACTCAATTCTACCTTCAGATCCATTTGGGGTCAGTATAATGACCAAAATAGCTTAAGAATTCATCAAGTCCAAGTTCTACAAGCAAGACCAGGTAGGAACTGATAAAATCAAGTGAGAAAGCATTTAATCGTTACAGAATAGTAAATTGAACAATAAAGAAAATTGAATGGTGGTATCACTGAACTGGTGGTACACACAGACAGTCCCAATTCACAAAGGAGGAGTCTCCATCATATACCCCAGATAAGACTTATCTTAGACAACAAAGGGCTGTGTTGTTTAGCCACTTGGATGAACCTGTCTTCTCCTCTCCCAGTTGTCTCAATGTAGTCCCAGAGCCCAGCACCATTACATTCTGCCTTTTCAGCCATCTTCTATGAAGCACTATCATGACTGAGCAAATGGGTTTCTGGATCACAACGTAAGGTGGACAGATTCTTAGCCAGAGATGTGGTAGGTCTCATGAAGGATGTGATCTTGCAAGTCTAGTCTGAAAAGGATTGGGAGGAGGAAGAAGTCTGACCATGTCTGTCCCCTAAAATTAGATACTATAGAAAATAGATTGAACAAAGGAAGAAGCTAGCAGTTGAGATACCCAGGAGTCCACAGGAGATCAAACTGAAGGCAGGAGCTAGAAATAACAGGCCCAACTATGGCTAGCATTTATATAGCACTTGAAGGCTTGCAAAGTATTTTAGTTATGCTAACTCATTTGGCCATGCATACCCAAATGCCCAGGGTTTAGACATCAAACAAGATTCTGATGCAAGGGGGCAAATTTGGACTTCTAGATATCATTGACTTGTTTAGAAGAAATCCTTGGTTCTTCCCAAGCTTAATGTTGTTTCTACTGTTCTGTCATGGAGAGTAGAATTTTCTTGCATTAGGAAGTATATATATTTGCACAAATAATGTTTAAGAATGTCTTTGATGTAGTTCCCACCCTTGACATGACTGCCTCTGTTGTGTATCCTTGGTCCTGACCCTTTTGACAGCTTTTTCTTGGGCATAGGGCACACTGTCATAAGACTTGGCTTATGGGGATGGGGCGGGGGTGGTGAAGGGACAGTGGTTTGTGAGACTGGTCTGCTGGTCACCTGCTCTATGACCTTGAGAATGGCACTGAAACTTTATCAATCTAGCCAGCTTTCCTCATCTACAAAATGAATGCCAAAGTGCTGAAATGCAGCACAAGTGGCATCTTCTATGTCGGATTCTTAACTGATTTTTGTGTCATAGATCCCTTTGGTGATCTGATGAAGCCTTTGGGCTTTTCTTCAGAATAGTGTTTTTAAATAATTGATGGAATGTTGACTTGGGGGTTAGTGAAAGTAAAGGTGGATTCCCCCCATGTTCCATGTTTCCACATTTACCCCTTTCTACTTATTTTTGAGTCCCTAAGTGGTTTAAGACCTCAGTTTAAGAATCCCTAGTCTAGGTGAAACTTTTTCATATCCACTCAATTACTATGCCTCCCCAATTGCTTTGTAATTAACTACTCTGGATTTATTTTATATTTGTTCTATACTGAATTATAATGTTCTGATCTCCTTGGTTAAAATGTAAGCTCCCTGGAAGTAGGTCTTGTTTCATTTTTTGTATTTGTAATTCCAACAATAAATATTTTTAATTGATTGACTGAATGGTTATCTATATCTTTTTGGGAGTGGTGCTTTAATATTCTGTATGGAGAACAGTCTCATGGGTTTGAGGAATGAGAAAAAGTCCTGTGAGTGGGGACATCCCCTAAGCCGATGCTTGCTTGTCCAAGGATCCTCAGAAGTCTTTAAGTGGTCAAAAGACAGACTTCCACTGTCATTGTTAAATATCCTTAGGAGCATTTTTAAATTGCCCAGTAATAGTGTTTCTTTTTCATTGGTACACTGCTGACCTTGACTCTGGGATTTTTTTTCCTCCAAGTGTGCCATCCCTCGTGCAGACAGTGCCGGGGCCCTACGGACTCTGACTGCATCTCTTGCCATCCCTATGCTCGTCTTGTGAGTGGAACCTGCAGGACCAGCTGTAAAGAGGAAGAGTACCTGAACCTTGTAGGCTATTGTGTGGGTGAGTCAAAGTCTTGTGGGAGCTGGGAGAATCCAGTGCTGTTCTAGCTTAGCCAATCAGGTCTTTCTTACTCATCTGTCAACAACATTCAGATACTCCTGAGAAAAGATTAAGCTCTCTAGTTCATTTTTATAATGAAAACACCTATTTATCAACAAGGAAATATTAAGCACCTACATTTACCACTAGTTAGAAGCACAAAGATCCCCACAATCTCTTCTCACAGGGAGCTTGTGTTCTAATGGGGAGGACAGATAAGCACATTTATGAAGCATGTACAGGATAAAAATTGAAAGAGAATAAAGGCAAATAAATACGAGGCCATTTGCGAGGAAGGGTACTGGCATTTGGGAGAGGTATAAAGGCAGGGCTTCAAGTCTCAGGTGGTGCCTTTCTTCAAGAGAGTTCACTATCTGTTTAAAAAATATTCCATGCATTGCTTCAATGCCCCTTAATACTAATCTATTTCCTGTATTGGCTATTACCAGTTTATCCTGTATATGTCTTGTTTGTACATAGTTGTTTGACTTAGTCTCCCCCGTTGGACTGAGAGCTCCTTGGCCATAAGGACTGTTTTTTGCTTTCTTTTCATGAGAGCTAGGTGGATAGAGCACTAGAAGACCTGCTTTGTAATTCTACCTCATCTATGACCTTGAGCATGTCACTTAACTTCTGCCTGCCTCAGTTTCCACATCTGTAAAATGGGGGTTAATAATACCTGCCTCCCAGGGCTGTTGTGAGGATTAAGTGAGATAACAAAGTGCTTTGCCAATCTTAAAGTGCTCTATAAATT
>CM053774.1:110717143-110765867 GCA_028658325.1 Potorous gilbertii
TTGATTTGTTATATGATTTCTTCCACTTATGTCAGTGTGACTACATAACATCACTATAGTGAAAATATGCTCAATAGGAAAGTATATGTCGAACCTATACAGAATTGTATGCTGTCATGGGGAGGGAGGGGGGTAGGGGGGGAAGGTGTGGGGGGATAAAATCTTAATTTTAAGGAAATGATTGTAGAACATTTATAAATAAATAAAATAAAATAAAAATTGTCATTCAATGAAATAGAGGACTTTCAAGTATTCTTGATGGAAAGACCAGAGTTGAACAGAAAATCTGACTTTCAAACACAATAATCAAGAGAAGCATGAAAAGGTAAACAGGAAAGAGAAATCATAAGGGACTTACTAAAGTTGAAATATTTGCATTCCTACATGGAAAGATAATATTTGTAACTTTTGAAACTTTTTCTCAGTATTTGGGTAGTTGGAGGGATTATACACACACATAAACACACACACACACACAAACACACATATATAGACAGAGAGCACAAGGTGAGTTGAATAGGAAGGAATGATATCTAAAAAAAATAAAATTAAGGAGTGAAAGAGGAATATATTGGGAGGAGAAAGAGAAAAATGTAATGGGGCAAATTATCTCTCATAAAAGAGGCAAGAAAAAGCTTTTTCAATGGAGGGGGAAAGGAAGGAGGTGAGAAGGGAAAAATGACACTCTCATCACATTTGGCTTAAGGAGGGAATAACATGCACACTCAATTTGGTATTAAAATCTATTTTACACTACAGGAAAGTAGGGGAGAAGGGGATAAAAGGGGTGGGGAATGATAGAAGAGAGGGCAAATGGGAGGAGGGACTAATTAAACACTTTTGGGCGGGCAAAGTCAAAAGAGAGAAAAGAATAAATAGAGGGCAGAATAGAATGGAGGGAATTATAGCTAGTCCTCCACAACATGACTATTATGGAAGAGTCTTGCAAAACCACACATATATAGCCTATATTCAATTGCTTGCCTTGTTAGTGGGGATAGGAGGGGAGGGAGAAAGGGAAAGAAGCTGGAACTCAAAGTTTTAGAAATGAATGTTGAGAATTGTTTTTACATGCAACTGGGAAATAAGAAATACAGGTTATGGGGTATAGAAATCTATCTTGCCCTACATGAAAAGAGAGAAGGGAAGGGAGGGGTATGATAGATGGGAAGGTAGATTGGGGGAAGGGGTAATCAGAATGCACAGCATTTTGGAGTGGGGGGAGGGAAGAGATAGGGAGAAAATTTGGAACTCAAAATTTTGTGGAAATGAATGTTGAAAACTAAAAATAAATAAACATTAGAAAACCTTTAAAAAAAAGAAAACACACACGTACAAAAATATATATTAGCTTTATGTATGATAGCAAACATACTAGAAGCAATATATGTATCTGCCCAAAATGTATCTCTCTCTTTCTACCTCTGGCTTTGTCTCTCCATCTCTGCCTCTGTCTCTCTCTCATTCATATACACAAAGAAACATGCAGACACATATACATGAATCTTTCTAAATTAACTAAATATTTATGAATATTATTGGTTTTTAAATGAGTTTTGTGTGTTTTTATTTTGGTTTCATTTTGGATTTTTTTTTTGGTAATTGGTATTTTTTCCAATTACACGTAAACACAGTTTTCAACATTAATTTTTCATAGGATTTTGGGTTTCAGATTTTTTCTTCCTTCTTCCCATCCCTCTTCCCCAAGATGGCAAGCAATATGATATAGCTTATACATGGGCAATCATATAAAATTTCCACATTAGTCATGTGAAAAAATCAAAAGGAAAAGTCACAAAAAACAAAGTGAAATGTATCAAAGTATGTTCTGATCTCCATTCAGACTATGACTGTGTGCAATGTTCTCTTGATTCTGGTCACTTCACTTTGCATCAGTTCAGGAAAGTCTTTCAAGATTTTTCTGAAATCTACCTGCTCATCATCTCTTATCAGAATAGTATTCCATCACATTCATATACTACAACTTGTTCAGCCATTTCCCAACTGATGGACACTTCCTCAATTTCCAATTCTTTGCCACCACAAAAAGAGCTGCTATAAATATTTTTGTACAAGTAAGTCCTTTAAAATGCATCTTTTTTGCATTGTTTATCAGCTTTTAAATATGCCCATCTAATAATCACCCAAAGTTGCTTATATCTACTTTTGCTTTCATACTATTTACATTTTAAAATCCCTTATTATTTTTTACAATTATATCTGTCTTGAAAGGGCACGAAGAAATCATCTATAAAAAAAACAGGTTAACAGATTCTGAAATGGACAAGATGAACTTCATGAAACTAGTACGTCAATTACTCTTTAGCATCATGTGGAATCCCCCAGTGGTATAGACCCTGATACCCTGGTTCCTTGCAAGCTCAGAAGAGTAAAAATAAAAAGAATTTATTCAGTGTATATAACAGTAGATGCAGTGCTCTGCAAAGCTATGTCTAGCATACTTAGTAAAAGTTAGTAACTAATTAATAGAAAGTTAATGCTAATAGCTAGACAGTAGAAAGCCTGATCTAGAACTGAAGTTTTCATTATCTCATTTGGTACTCATAAGATCCCTCTGAAAGAGGCAGGGTGGGTATTATGGTCTCTATTTTACAGGTAAGGAAACTGAAGCTCAGGCAGGTGAATGGTTTAGCCTGAGATCATTAAGTAAGAGGAAGAGAGGGAAATCCAGGTCTTCTGACTTTGACTCAAATGTTAGTTTTGCCTCTATGACCCTACAGGAATACAAAGTGTCCTTACTATCCTTTTCCTCAAAAAAAAAAAAATGAAGGTAGCAGTAATTTGGTGCATCCTTTATAATCTCACTGCCAGGAATTTTACTTGGTCCTTGTGGTTTCCCAAACAAATTGACTTAAGAAATCTACATTAGGGTTTGTCATTACCTGTGTGGAAAATGCTTGTACACTGATCAGTTGTGGTTCCGAGAAGAACTGTTGATCACTCACTTTCAGGGCAAAATGGCCTTTCCTAAAACAAGTATCCAAGAAAAAAACAAAAATAGAAGTTATAGCCAGTCATAAAATAAGATCATAATGAAATCTATTTGTGTTGCACAAAAGTCATTTGGATCCAAGATTAGCTACAGAATAGATTGGGGAGAGGTTGGGGTGAGAGTCTGGGGGAAGAAGACGAAGATTTGAACCTCAAATTAGGAAACTCTCACGATCAATGAGGAACAACATATACTTCATCTCAGGAAATTGCCTAGCCACTGAGGGGTTGTCACATGGTCAGTTCGGGCCACTACATTGGGCATTGTTGTTGAATTGTAGCAGGGTAGCCTTCCTGATCTCAAAGTCAGTTCTTTGTCCACTATACCATACTCCCTTCTTGTGACAGGTCTATTGGAAATAAAAGCATAACTACCCAGGATGGAGTAAAGATAAAAACATAACCCACAACTTAATCATTCAATTGCCTAGTACCTACATAATATTGTGGTTTCCTATGTTAAGGTTGCAAAATTCATGAAAAAATATAAAGGAATATTATTTTGTCATGAGAAACGATTAAATGGACAATTTCAAAGGAAACTGGGAAGGCTTCTCTCTACGAATAGATACAGAGAGAAGTGAGCAAAACTGAGGGAACAATTTATACAATGATTATATTAAGAGAAAATATAACTTTTAAAGATTTTAAAACTCTGATCAACAAATAAACAAATTTTAAAAGTTAAATTTTAAAAATTAAGTCCAAAGGAATGAAGAGGAAGCATGCATACCACTCACCTCCTGACAGAGAGATGATGAACTTAAAATACAAAAAGAGAAATAATGTTTTTAGATCTGGCTAAGCTGGTTAATGTGGAATTTGTTTTGCCAGATTATGCAAGTATATATTGAAGGATTTGGGTTTTGGATTTATTTGCTCATTTTTAGTTTGTATAGCAGAGAAGTGGGAGTGGAAGGGACAGACTAATAAAAAAAACAACCACTGGTTACTTAAGTGACTAAGTCATTTTGACTATTATAAATACAAAAATTAAAAGTAAAGGATATATGAAGAAAGACTATCTGAATCCAGAGAAATAACAGATAGATAGAAATATATATAGAATAGTTTTACAAATATATACCTATTTGTGTCTAATGCAAATCACTTTTAGGGTGGGGGAGGGAAGAAAAAAAGGAAAAAATTAACATGATAATTATATATTTAGAAGGATTAGCAAGTTATACATAATGGATATTTGCAGTTTATGTATGGGAATACTTGTTTTATTCTATAAATTAAAAATAAAATAAATTTCAGAAAAAGAAAAAAATAAGCAATTACAAAATTTACGAGTATACTCGGAGTTAAAGAATCAAGCGCTAGTTCTTGATTCTGCGCTTGGTATTTCAGTTTCTAGACCAGCACAAGGAATTTCTTTCCCACAGATCTTGTCAGGAACTGCTCACAAGAAGTCAGGAAATCATCCTAGCTATTGCTTCCCTATATAATTACTATCATTTCCCAAAATGAGCTAATGAAAAAGGAAGGGAGAGATCAGTGCTTCTGAAAGATCTTGAACCTTGGGGCATCCTCTGTAACGTTTTTTGCAGTTTCAATTAAGTTCCAAATAGATAATGTTCCTTCCCTCCTCCTATCTTCCTCTTTTCCACCTCCTAGCCTTGTACACCATCATTCCTTGGCAATGTGAATTTTTCCAGCTGTAGCAGGGTAGCTCCTCCTAATGGAAGGAACACCAAGAGACCAATATGGAAGACTCCAGCAGTGTAGGCTTATCTTGGAACTTACAATGACTGCAGTGATAGGTTACCTTTGCTTCCAAAGTACATCTCACTTTACCATGAAAGGATGGAATGTTTGTCTTCATCTTTTAAGCACATGAAACAACAGACTGTGCATGATTCCTTTTCTGGGTCATTCTTATTTCCATAGCTTTGTTTTTCCAACACCTAATCACATTTCAGTTTTCTTTTTTGTTTGTTTTTTTCTATTCTTGAAATTCATCATTATAATATGTAAAAAGTCAGCTAAAAATAATTAGTATGCAAATAAAGTGAAAGAATATCAGCTTGCCTTAGACTTATGACTCCCAACTTTTTTGTTCTATGAGCGCCTTTCAAACAAAAAAAAGTGTTGTGAACCCCAAAGATAATTTACTACTAGACTCATAATATTCTTTACAATTTTTAACTGCTTAAAGCACACATAAGAATTTCACGCAAGCCCCTTGGACCACTGTCACAAACCCCTTGGGGCAAAAAAAAAGATGAGACTGAAATAGATTTGTCAGAAGTAGCTGTGAAAAGAAAGATGTGAAAAGCACCACCCTTGAGAATATATGATGTATTTCTGATCCAAATGCAATTTTAGAGAATTCAGATAAAAAATCCTACAACACAATTAGGGGAGAGTGAACACTAACGATACAGCAACGCACAGGTAGTGGTCAGTGACTGCTCATGAATGGCTTACATGACCTGGTAGACAAATATAATAATGTGTACAACAGGGTATATTTGGAGGTGGGAAGGTTTGATGTAAGGCAGTGAAATCTATAGAAATACTTCCCACAAAGTGAGCAGAAGAGTGGCTGGGGGAGTATTATTTACCGCACATATTGTATCAGAGAGGCAGCCATGATGCAGCAGAGACTTGGCCTAAGTAAGAAGACCTAGGTTCAAGTCCTAATGGTGACATAGACTGGGTGGGTGGCCCTGAGTAAGGCACTTAACCTCTGAGTGCATCAGACATCCTTTGACTATTAGTTCCAATCCATCAACAAATATTTAGGAGTTTGTTACTTTCCATGTACCAGGCATTGAGCTAATAAGCCTTGGGCATAAAAAGAAAATTCAAAAATGGTTCGTACTCCAAGTACATTATATTGTGAGCTCCCCAAAGGAAGGGAATGTCCATTGCCTTTCTTTGCATGCCCAAGCTTAGCACAGTGCCTGACATACAGGAGGTACTTAATGAATGTTTATTGACTGACTCATGGAACTTACAAGGGGGAAACATAGGTACACATACACACACATATATACATACACATATATGTATATATGTTTCTACCTTGTATATATTTCCCCACATATATATTATATATAATAAATAAATATAATATATACACACATATTTCCCCCTTATAATATATATAATGAAATATATATTTCCCCATTTATACATATATACATACATATATTATATGTAAACACATATACACACATATATAGTTTCCCTCTCATAACATATATTACAAAATACATATTTTCTCACATATATATATATATATATATATATATACATATAATACACACAAATAGTATACACAAGACACAGATTAGCTAGAAGCCAACCTTAGAGGGGAAAGCACTAGAAACGAGGGTTGGGTTGGGTGGGAAGGCTTCCTACAGAAGATGGTATTTGAGTCTTGAAGAAAGCTAAAGATTACGCAGAGGAGAAGAAGCCTTCCAGGCACTGGGGAGCTGATTGGTTTTGGTAGAGGGAGTTCTGTCATTAAGAATTCCCTATGAAATCACAGGACTGGTAGAAAAACAAAATTGTGTTATCTCATATATATATATACATTTGGAAATCCCTATTGTCACAGCCTCCTAACTCTTCTCCCTGCCAGATACAAAAGAGATTTTCCTTCAGCATAGATTGAACCATGTCATTCCATCACTCAGTAAACTCTAGTGGCCCCCTGTTACCATCAGGGTAAAATATAAACTTCTCTGTTGTGCTTTTAAAGCCCTTTTAAACTTAGCTGCAATCTAGCTTTCCGGCTTTGTTATGCATTACTCCCCTTCCTGACTGCTTTGGATCCAGCCAAATTGATTTTTCTCTCCTTGTCTCACACAAGGTACTTCACTTCTGACCCATCTATCTCTAAGTCTTTAATTCCCACATACACACACACCTAGAATGTACCTCCCTTTTTCACTTCCCCCTCACAGAATCCCTCACTTCCTTTAAGATACAGTTCAAAATAAAATTTTAAAAATGAACATTAAACATTGTTTTTAACATGTAATTGGGGAAAAATAAAATACTAAATAAATAATTTTTAAAAGATGCAATTCAAAAACCACTTTTAAAATGCAGGCTTTGTCAATTCCCTACCCCTCAAATGCTAACGTGGTCCTGTATAAAATACCTTTTATTTCCTTTATATTTATTATGTATATATTTATATATTTATGTATATATGTATATATTTATGTACATATTTATATGTGTATGTTGTTACCCAGATAGAATGAATTGATGAATCTGCAGGAATTCTCCCCATAATGCTGCTTGACTTCTTCAGGACTGAGACACATTTACTACTGTTGCTATGATCACAGTCAACATTGAACTTCTTTCTTTTTGAGGTTGCCAGTATTGTCAGCAATGAGCTAATACAAAAAGAAGACTTTGTATTAATCTACCTCCCAACCATTTTATCCCCTTTGTGGCGGAACTGAAATAGGAAATATTCAATTTGACAGTAAGTGAATGGATCCATAGACATTCAACTAATATCCTTTCTATGCTTTAATTCCAGATGTCTTTTTGAACCTACAGTCAACTTAAAATGGTTTGCACTGTGGATAAAAAGCAGTGAGATGGTTAATCCAAAATAAGGTTAATCTAAATGATTAGATGTCCTTCCTTCCTTTTTTTTCCTTCTTTCCAGTTTTCTTTCCTTTCTTCCTTCCTTATTCCCTTCCTTTCTACTTTCTTTCCTTTCTTCATGCCTACCTTTCCATTCTTCTTTCCTTCCTTCTTTCCATTTTCCCTTCCTTTTTCTTTCCTTTCTTCCTTCTTCCCTCCCTCTCTCCCTTCCTTCCTTTCTTCCCTCCCTTCTCTTCTGGCCTTCTTCCTTCTTTTTCAGAAAAAGTCTTCTGATTGAGAGAAATTATTATTTCTCTCTTGTATCAATAACTAATTATTGAATCAGGACCAAAGTCTTCCCCCTTTTCTCCTTCCTCATCCAGAAATCAACCTGTGTGGGAAATGTTAGGCAAAGACTTACCAGACTAAAAATCTAATCAAATTCAATAAAAGAAATTTTAAGTTTAGGTTAAAGGGAACATTCTTGTTCATTGTGTTCACTCAAAGAGATCTGGGAAAATGCAGATTCTCCCTTTTGTCAGAGAGGTGAGATGAAAATCAATAAGTCTCTCTGATGAAGACCCCACAACCCTCTGAAATATAGTCCAGCCCCATGGTGCAACACAAGGGATCTTTGGCATTCAAGAGTGCCACTGACCTCTTTTATTAAAAAACATGATAACCTTGTTAATAAAATAATTCAATTCTCCAGACACTCTGTCTTTCGCACTTTTTAAACACCACACTATATTATCCAGTCTAGAAGTGCAAGGACTACTGACAAGATGAACTTCACTAATGCTTAACACTCAAGCTTGGACTTAGTTTCTGACCTGGACCTGTTCATTCTTCTTTAGTAAATCTATGGACCTGTCATTCCCAGGCGCCCACCTTACTGATGGTGAATTTAGCAAGGACACCTGATTTGCATACTGCAGCTTAGCATACATACTCCCAAACTCAAGGGTTCCATGTGCCTCAGCTTCCCAGGTAGCTAAGATTACAGTCGTGAACCACTATGTCTGGCCAGGCTTAATTTAACTATCCCAATATGCTTGGCTTCACCTAATGGTAACATCAGTTTGCATTCACAGGACATACACTATCTGAGGTAGGAGGACACCACCAGCCATGTAGCAAATGGTGGGAGAAATATGGATCAGCTAAAAAATTAACCACAATTAATCCACAGACTCAATAATTAAGGGTTGACTGCTTTCGAGTCTCATTTTTAATATTCTTGGAAATGAATAATTACTATCAGAGCATGTTTCATGACAAAATGATAAATAAATAAAATATTTACTCTAATAGATGAAGACAGGGCAGTTGGGGCAGCTGCATCTATGATCGATTCGCTTTCTATTGGACTTCACAGCTATGTAATTGCACCAGGAACTTTCCTGTCACATCTGAGAATTACCCATAATTATGTGATAAAGTGAAAATGTCTGTAACAGAAGCACATTTGCTGAGCAGTTACAAGGAGATGGTGGCAGTCAGATGAAACTGCCTTGTACTTAGACAATATCTTATCATCCCAAGAAACCAAGAATCTCCTGTTTGAGAGAGAGGAAGTAGTCACGTGCTGAATTACCTGGGCTTGTCTTTGCTGTGCACAAAACGGACTCTTTTATCTCTCAGATCTTCCCAGTTAAAATGGTCAGCTGCACCCAGGGGGACCTCTTTCCCATTCACTAGAAGCACCAACTGGCCATTGGTGGGGAGGCTGACAAGATGGAACAAGAGATCTCTGCTTCTGCCTTCTCCAGCATGGGTATTCAGCAAGGAAAAATCCAGGGGCCTCACTGAGCCAATCCCCAAGGCAAGGGAAGCGTTTGTCCGTAGGATATGAGTATAGGTGCTGTCTAGGGAAAAAACAAACACAAAACCAGCAATATCAGACACGGACACATTGCCTGCTTCTTTGTCAGATAATCTATGCTGCTATGTTTATATGGAACTATCGTGGATGAAAATCTAGGTCAGTGAACATGATGGGAAGGGTTGTATGGTGAATAAAGAACTGAATTTGACATCAGAATTTGCCTTGAATCCTGCCCTCAGATACTTGCTAGATTTAGGCAGCTCACTTAACCTCCCTCAGTTTCCTCATCTGTAAAATGAAGGGTTTGGAATCGATGACCTCTAAGGTCTAGCCTTCATTCTTTTAGCCTTTAAATTCTATGTCCCTGTGATAATCCAAGTCACTTGTACCTAAATCTCATTAAGGAATGGTTCTTAACCTAGGGTCCCTAAACATTTCTAAAAAAAATTTGATAATTACATTGCAATAATTAACTTTCTTGGTTCTAGTATGTTCTTTATTTTTTACATTTAAAAACATTCTGAGAAAGGCCTTGAGACTTAGCAGAGGGGTCCATGACACAAAATAGTCTACAAACCCCTGAATTAAGACTAAAAGGCAAAAGAGATGTCTAATTGCAATTCAAAACAGAATCTTCAAAATAGGCTTTTTTATTACAAGGATATATTAGCAGCAAATCTTAATTAGTCGCTGCTTGGATTCTCGACTTCTGACATCATATTTGTTAAGATGCAAAATTAACTAAGGCTCAGAAGTCCTAAAACTATGTTCACTACTACGAATGAAATATCCCTATTAGGAATGTTGCAATGTGAGGAGGCAGCACCCCTAAGCCAAACTATAATACTTGGGATGAAATGCCTAGGGCTCCTTCCCATACCTAGGTCACAAAGGACAACGTTGGAATGCTGGATTTCGGTGGGAAATCTTATACTGTAAATCTGTTCTATAGTGCCCAGAGACACTTAAGGTACTTAAGGAATGCTTACTCATTGATGGGAATGTGATTAACCTTCCCAGGAGGATTTCTCCACGACATGCCTAGGAGACTAAGCTGAATTCTCAATTACTGAGAGATTTACAAATGGGAAGAGCAGTTTAGCCAAGAATGATAAAAATTAGCAACAATTACAAAAATGACTTAAGAGATTTACTTACTTTAAAGTGCTATGTTCAAATGTCAGTTGTAATTTAAATGAACAACTGGATATCGTAAATCATTTATTTATTTATGCACTTGGAGAGACTCCCCTCTACTTCCTTTAGCACACATAATGGAAAAGAGGTTGACTTTGCGGATTATTTGTTTCAGAAATGCGCACTTACAAGATATTTATTCATACCAAATGTACCTGCATTTTGGCCTCCATGTAGATACAATTATATCTCAATTGATCATTCTATATATTGACACTCTGGGCTGCTGTAAGTGGGTTATTATTTTCTCCCATTAAAAAAAGCCTACGGTATCCTGGCTCAGCTCTCATCCTTTGCCAATGTCCGCAAGTAGTCCTTTGTTCCTAAGCAACTCAAGATGCCCATACAGAAGTGGGAATACTGTAAGTGCTAGCTCTTACAAATGCTGCCTTTCCTGCTGACTACATAGCCTGCCCATTGACAAAGTGTAGGTGAATTCCCAAGGCTGTCAGATGAGAATCCCTCAGCGGGCACTCACCATGACACGTTCCGTTCTGGAGATGGCCAGAGAAGCTGGGAGCACAGCTGGAGACACAAAGCCCGTTCTTGAGAGACATGCCATGATGACAGAGATGGCACTGTTCCTCATGGCTGCACTCCAAACACCCCAGGGGACAGGCTGTCAGGAACAGGAAACAATGAAGGCAGCCCCGTTACTGTCAGAGGTTTGAAAGGGCTCCCAAGTCTCCAGCCAAAAGTTAAAGCAAAAACAGAAAACAACTCCCCAGTCAACATTAAGAAGACACTGATCACTGCACACAAAATTATTGTGGCCTCAAACAGGAATCAAATCAAGGGTCAAACAGGGTGGGATTCCAGACCCCATAATAGCATAAATTCAGCTTTCACACAACACGCATTTGTTACCTCTTACTGTGTGTAGGTAATTGTGCTAGGTGTGAACGGCAAAGGGAAACATACCATTTAGAGAAGATATGAGCCCTCATGCTGTGTGTCTATCACACAGAACATAATGAATGATTCTGTACAGTAAGTATAAGTATTTTAAAATATTAAAATATAAGTATTGTAAAATAAAATACTAAAATATGTATATATAGTGTTGCTGCCTGTCCTTCATTCTAAAAGAGGACCATGACATCAGGGAGGTGATGGGTTGGCATGCAAGTAAATTGGATTTAAGTGAGGCAGGTCTGTGCAAAGTCACCAACCTCACTTTCTCCCCCAGTCATCTGGGTCCAATGGCAAGACACGGATCAGGACAACTGGAGATGACCCAGGATGCACTGGGGGATCTTGACCTTTTTAAGCTGTCTTTAACAAGTTTCAGTTTGACTGAGGCTAAGTCCATTCAGTGATTAAGGCTTAATATAAAATGAGGCAGAGAGTGACCTCTTTGCCTAGTTAAAAAAAAAAATTTTATATATATATATATATATATACATACATATACACACACACGTATATGTATAGGTACACATATGTGCATGTGTGCATATGTACATACATGTGTATATGTGTATTTAAACATGTGTATATGCATAGTTAATGTTCATTATCTGTAGGCCTTATATTTATGAATTTGCCTACTTGCTAAATTTTATTTGTAACCCCAAAATAAATGCTTACCATAATTTTATGGTCATTCATGGACATGTGGAAAGTAGCAAAAAAGGTTTGAGTCACCTGATATGCATGTTCCTAGCTCAAATTAAATAAGGTGATGGACACTGTGCCTTCTTCTTTTAGTTCTCATACTATAAGCAAATGTCCTTCTCAGTGTATTTAATTTTGTGCCTTCTGTTAGTGATTTGGGGGGAGGAGGTAAAATGACCCCCAAGTATCTGAAGTCTAATGTTCTTAAGTGCAAGAAAACTGTGGGAAAAAAGAGTATGTTCGAAAAGCTTCATTCAGTCATGAATTAGAGCGCTGTTGACCATGAGGTCAATGTTAATGAATAAATATGGGGCATTCAAAAAATGGAAAAGGCAATTTGCCAATACGAGGTAGCCCCAGAAAATGTTGATGTCAGGGCTGTGACCAGGGGCTCGCAGGAACACAACCCTGAATTTCCCCTAGAAGCAATGGTTCGGTATGCACTAATTCAGCGTTCACAGCAACCTCATAGAATTAATCACTAAAAAACAAAAAAGGATCAACTCTACACACACACACACACACACACACACACACACACACACACACAGACACACAGACACAAAAATACATACACATAGATATCTACATTACATAAGTGAATTAGAGGATTACAAAATAAATGACTGGGTAAGGTCCAAGGGGGAAGTTATTATCAACCTTGGGAAATCAGAGAAAGCTACATGGAAGAGAAGACTTCTGGATTAAGTTTTGAAAAATAAGTAGGAAAAATATTCCATATAAATTATATTTTTGTTTACTAGATCCTTTTAAGTCTTTTCAGAGATCAATTTAAATAACAACTATAGTGAGTCATTTGGTAAAGTGAAGACTTTTGAGAATGGGGGCGGGATTGTAAAGCAAATAATCCCCCCTGATTTGTAAATTCAGATTTTGACTTAGGAGGCTTATCTAAATTTGGCTGGATAAGAATCTCACATTTCTAGTAACTATATTTAAACAGTCCAAAAAAACCCTATGCTTTGGGGTCCTTGGCCACCTTCCCTATCACTTTTCCAACATCTCTGCAGAAGTGAAAGGAAAAGCACACACAACCGAAGGTCATGCAGCATTGCTCTTTGTTTGATGTGTCTGTCCCTGTTTAGTTGGCCTGACCCTCAAACAAGAGACAGTCTGGCACCAGGATAAGACCTGAAACCTTTGCTGCTTGGTAAAACCTGCTCAGGCTCTACTGGAATAACCTTTGAGAATCCAGGATCATCTCCATGCTATCATGAGGAAACTTCTATTTATGGATGACATCTAACTCAAAAGTATGATAGGACATCCTCAATGAGGTCCCCTGATGTTCAAGAGAACCTATCCAAACAATCCACATGGGAAAAATGAAATGCCTACTACTGGTACTGGGAAAGGGAGGGAGATGAGCAACCATTTAGATATTCCATTCTTCATCCTATCTCAGACAGGCACAACAGAGGGACAATGAACTTGACCCAGAACTGAAGGAAGAAAGTAGACTGGATTACATTTGTGAAACTCCACAGCACATTCAATAATCTAAATTTGTTCCCTAAAGCAAAATCCATTGTTTAAAATATCAGCATTCTTGTCCACTAGACTTTGAGCAACTTGAGAGCAGGGAATGTATTTTGCCTTTCTCTATCACTTACACAGCACTTTGCACATAGTAGGCACATAAAAAATATTTATTGCCTGATTGATAACGATGTGTGGTCAGAGACCAGAGAACACCCAAATCTCCGAAGAATCAAATTTATAGGTGGTCCAAAGAGAAACGGAGGGACATTGGGTGGACAGTAAAGGATACCTCACAATGACAGCTGTTGGAAAAGGACCAATGCCAACTTCTCAAAGGTCAAGCCAGAGGAAGGGGCACTCTGACCAGTGGCATCCTACCCACCACAAGCTTCACTGACAAGCTGGATTTCCACTGTCTGAGGACAAGTCTAGGTTGGGCCCCCAGGTAACACTTTTTAGCTACATCAATTTACCAAGTCTACTTGACTAAAGGAGTTATGATCTGTGTCTGTGCCATGAGGCCGATGATTTAGCACAGCTCTGTCTCACCTAAATCCAATTCACTTGCAAGTCAAGGCATCACTCAAGAATGAAGGGTGGACAGCACTCACAATGATGAAATGATGGATCTCTGAAGTCTCCTTAAAGGGGGGCAAACCTGGAACATGTTGTAGTTTTTTTATTTTTTTTCCATCATTTTCCATGAAAAAAATGAGCTTGAAAAATGCTCATTCATCTGATATGGAGAAAAGGCAACTGAAATGATTGGTTTCTTTGATTTTAACCAGAAGCACTTCTATACATATAAAAAGAAATGTCTGGTCTGTGCTGTAACCATACCACCTGGTCCGATCCATATTTTGACAATTCTAGCCCCTCAGCAATAGCGCTGAATTTTAAAAATCCATCTCAACATTGCACTCTCAACAGAGACCTTACTGCAGTCTTTCCATTCCATTCCATATTAGTTTGGGGGTCCTCCTCCCTAAAGACGTTTAGAGGTAAGAATGATCTGTACAAAGGAATTACTAGATTGAATTTTTATAAACTATCTACCCTGCTAATTGACAAATTTGCATGAGAAGATGTCAATTACTGTAGGTGATTCCTCAGGTTTTCCTATCCCTATATCACAAAAACCAATGTGAAAAAGCATGCAGATAAGATGCTTCCCCTCCAACTTTTGCTTCCTCAGACAAGCCTCACCCATGCATCTCTGTGTCCTGGTGTCTACATAATATCGCTGGCTGCATTTCTGGATACACTGGGCTTCAAAGAGCAGAAACGGTTCTTCGCAGCGGGTACACTCATGGGGACCCAGACATTCGAGACAGTGCTCGCCACAGCCTAAAAAACAAAGTCAAATGAAGCAACAAATTGGAAGAGTGGAAGTCTGTTAAAAAAAAAAAAACATGGGCCATATCATTAATTCTCCAAAGAAAGAATCAAGGTATGGCAATTTCTATGGACCCACATGCCTACTTTCCCTGTCTTAAAAATCTTTGCAAAAATAACCTGGTTTAAGAAAGGTAGAGGCAGGTTTTCATAAATTATATTTTCATATAAAGAAAGCATGACCCCCCCCATACTCATTATTTACTATAAAAAATTCTACCCTAAACATTCTCCTTCAATAAGGTATGTGCCATGCATGTAAAAAATATGATATATTGTTTATGTATAATTTATAATATAATTATAACATAATGGAATTATATAATATATTAATTATATACTATACTGTAATTATATGTAATATATAATAACTTTGATGACTGCATCTTATTAATGCCAAGTGATGTCCAAAATGGAAAGACCTGTATGTTCACCAAAAGTATGCCGCTGACCTAGGTTCCAGGACAGATATAAAACGTAAGATAGATTCTTTAAAGATGATGGGATGGTCCTTGTTCATGAATGAGAGTGTGCTGATTGCATTAAGCCCTGGAACAGAGCCTCATCAATGGCATAATATGGCCATAATCTCACATACACACACATACAAAGTCTACCCTAACTATCCCACAGAGAATACATCAAATGGATGAAGTGTGTCTATTGTTCAGTGTGAAAGACAGTACATAGAACCAGTCCACAGTACATACGGTTTTTGTTGTTCAGTTGTTTCTGAGTCCGACTCTTGGTGACCTCATTTGGGATTTTCTTGGCAAATATACTGAAGTGGTCTGCCATTTTCTTCTTTCACTCATTTTATAGATGAGGAAACTGAGGTCAATAGGGTTAAGTGACTTGCCCAGAGTCACACAGCTAGTGTCTGAAGCCAGATTTGAACTCAGTAAGGTAAGTCCTCTTGACTCCAGGACCAGAACTCTACCTGTTTCAACAGTTAGCTGCCCCCACATACAACTTAGACACTGTAAACAGATAACAAGCCACGCCCAAAACTGAACAAGAGGTGGAAAGTATTTCCTTAATGTCCCTAAGCTTCTCCCTGAAATAAAGGCTCATTTTTTTGCATCAATATTATTCCAATGATGGTTTAAGGAAGATCATCATGGAAGATGGTCTCTGGGGAATTAAAATATTGGGGTTTACCCAAAGAGAAATGAAAGGGTGGTTATGAGTAGGCATTGCCAACTGAGAACTAGATTAGGTGGTCTGTAGATGGCAGGGGCAGAAGTGGCTAGAGATCAGGTACCTGTTCATCAAACTAGCGTAAGAGATAACCAACGGCTTGTCTAGGTACTACACTGATAACACGCTATGTCAGGAGATCAGATGGACTTAAAATGTAGCATAAGATATATGTTTTTGGACATGGCCAATTTAGGAATTTGTTTCACTGAACCTACACATATCCTTGTCATGAGGGTTTTTTCTTTCTCAATGAGGGAGGGAGTAGTAAGAAGGAGAATTAATAATTGCTTGTTTAAAAAAAATCTGTCAGTCAGTAAATATTTATTAAGCACTTACATGCTAAGTTCTGGGAGTTAAAAAAAAGGAAAAAGATAGTTTCTACCCACAAGGAACTTCACAATCTAATTTTGTAAAGAATTTGCCCTTTTATGACAATATCTGAGGTCTATGAAAGGACCAGTACATCTGGGAAAATGGAGAAGCCAGGGTTAGGCACATAGAGACTTACTCTTGCAATGGTCTGAGTCTCTGTAAAAGGATAGTGAGCACTGCTCCACACAGATGCTGTTCTGAAGCACATAGCCATCCATGCACTGCAGGCAGTCTGTGCTCAGTGGACCCTGGCATGAATTGCAGCTCCAGTCACATTCTAAAAAGAAGAGACAAAGCCAAGTAGGAATGGCTACCTTCCTGTACACCTGGGATACAAGCGTTCAATACCTCTCTGGAAACTGCCTGTAGCTAGAGGCTCCAATGGCAGAGAGTAAAGTGAGGACAATATAAAAGGTCTAAGAGAAATAAGGTCTTTTATGAGCACATCCCATGTAGTAACCTGGATTCTTTTCTAAGGTTAAATGTTTCCTAATGGTGGCTGATATGGACACTTAACAAGGATGGATCAATGCTGCTACAGGTCCTGCTCACTATAGGGAGACCATGTGTAAATGTGAAATAAGCCTCTTTTCCAGTCCTCCAGGCTTCAGTGCACATTATCTTTATTTTGACTCCAAAACAAGCATACTTAATTATAGCACCCTACTCTGACACAAACATACGGATTTGTTGTTCTTACTTTTTCAAAAAAATTAACAGGGATGTCAACCACAGTGAAGAATATAGTTACTGTCACCATGGGAACCCAGAGCATTTAGCACATGTTACTCAAAGTTTGGATTATTTTATTGCTTACTTTATTGGAGAGAACAGATCTTGTTAGATTTATCTCTATTCAGAGAGCAATGTTCAATATGATGTGACAAACTCATCATTTCAAAGAGTGAAATTCACCATTCCAGTGGCTCCATGAGTGCCTAATGTATGTCTAGCACTGTGGTGGACATTCTGAGAGATGCAAAAAACCCCAAAAACAAAACAAAAAAAAACATTGGATTTGGAGTCAGAAGATTTTGCAGTGAATCCAGGCTCTTTTACTTATATTTCTCTTGGCCTGGTTTCATATCTGTAGAATAAAGAGATTATATCCGATGTGTTCTGTCCCTCTTCTCTTTTTATACTCTCTCAGTAACTGTATCAATTCCAATAGGTTTGCTTATCACCTCTATGCAAACATCTCAGATTTATATATTAATCCTCAGACTCTCTCTTGAGCTTCAGTTCTACGTAAACAATTGCCTAGTGGGCATTTCAAACTGAACATCACAGAGACAATGCATTGCAAAAATGTCCAAAACAGAATTCATCTTCTCCCATTCCAAACTTCTCTCTTTCCATCAAAGGCACCACCACATATTTTTGTGCGTCTCCCAGGTCCATGATATTGGCATTTTCTTTGGTTCCTCACTCTCCCTTACTCCACATAATCCGGTTGCCAAATCTTGCTGTTTCTCTCTCCACAACATTTTCACATCCAACCCTTTTTCTCTACTCACAGAACTCCCTCCTTAGCTCAGTCCCTTGTCACCTCTCACCAGGACTGTTGCAAAGGCCTCCCAATTCATTTCTCTGTTTCAGTTCTCCATCCTTCATATTGCTGCCAAAGTGATTTTCTTTAATCACAAATCACCCTCTCTTCTACACCCTGTGATCCAGTTAACCTGGCCTTCTTTCTTTTCCTTATGCACAGCAGTCCATCTCCTTGTTTCCCTCTGCTTTTAACTGGCCATCCCCATGCCTGGACTATACACTCCCTCCTCACTTCCACCTCAAAGAGTTCTCCTCTCTTCTTTCAAGAAGGACATCTACCACCATCTTCTACATGAAGTCATTCCTAATTATCTAAACTACTTGTACCCTCCCCCTCCCAAAGTCTTTGTATCTCATTTTTGTTCAGTCATATAACCCCATGGATCATATCGTTCATTGAGTGTTTTTGGTCAAAGGTATTAAGCTGGCTTGTCATTTCCTTCTCCATTGTCTTTAATTACTTTACATTTATTCTGTTTACACTTTTATATACAATTCTCTTCCCCACTCTCATATAAATTCCTTTAGAGTAGAGATTGTCTACTACAGAGTCTCTAGCACAATGTCTGGCATGTAGAAGGTGCTTAACAAATGTTTACTGATTGATCACTTGAACTCCAAATCCCAAGATCCCATAAGGTGTGGCCTCTGCAACCTAAGTTTATCTTTTACAGTGGGTGGTGAGGAGGCAAGACATATCCATAAAATAGCTAGCAAATAGTTACAAGGCAACAGATAAGGAAGTGTTTTATCCTCAGAGTACTATTTTCATTAATGCTCTACAACGTTCTGCCTGCCTTGTCCAGCCCTCACTGCAAATAATAGAAATCGCCCATTATCTACCTTTCTTTTTGTCCAAGATCCAACATTTTTAGGTCCCCAAGAAGCCAATAACCATGCAAGACTGTACTTGTGCTTGAAAGAAGATTTAAACTGTTAATCTCATTCATTTATTTGGCTGATGTAAACCTAGGGGCCACAGCAGGGAAGGGAGAGGGCAGAATTTAATCAGTAAAACAGACCCTTGGAAAAATCTGCTAGCTCAGTCACAAAGTTATTTACAACGGAAAAGATTTGTGATCATCTTGGCTTTTCACCACAAGCAGCCAGCCACCAGTGGGAAGGGAGAAAAATGGAAAAGTTGCTCTTGGCTGAAGGAAAACAGACCTCCTAAGTTGACAACCAAAGTGGATGGAGGGAGAATTATCACACAATTGTGAATTTTTAAAGTATCCAAAATTTTTCCACCTGCCTAATACTTAAGCGCCAGCTCCCCTCCCAGAAATGGGGGGGGCGGTGTAGAAGAGGGGAACAGAAAAGATGGAATAAAGGAAGTTTTCAGAGGCCTGCTCAGAAGGGCAAAATGGTGATGGAGTATCTCATTTCTTATCACCTTCCTTCCTTCTCAAAGGCATCATAAAATCATGGAATTTATGGAGACAACAAGGGAAATGGATTTAAAAAAAGAAAACATTCTTTGATGGCAGAAGACCTTTTAGAACCACCAGTGCTTTCCAATTCTATGGAAGCACAACAAAACTGCTTGCCCAGCATGGTGACTTAAACCTTATAGGAGTATTAGTATGGGATTATTACACTACTTAAATGCAGACACATACACTTCAAAAGCATCTTTGTCAGTAATGATGAAGCCTGCTTCTTCTTGCAGCTTCACGGAGTAGTATATATGTTTGCAGACACAACCAAGCTGTGAATTTGTTTTGCTTGGATGTATTTATTTATTACAAGACTGAGCTTTTATTTTAATGAGACAGTTGTGGTGAGAGAGGAGAGTAAAGAGGGAAGAAGAATAATAAAAAAGATGCAAAATGAAAAAAAGGAAAAAGTATCAATGAAACATTAAAAAATACAAAAGAGAAAGCAGAGAAAAGACCAGAAGGGGACAAAAACAGATAGGGCACTGTGGGCATCATTATAATAAATGCACACAGTTTTTTTCAAAAGCTCTATTTAACAGATATTTACCATTTCAAATGGAATCTGCTTTTTCTGCTCTTCTCTGCACATGAAAAGGTTGGCATTTATTCATGTTTTTCAAGTTACCAATTTTAAAAAAGAAAATTTGGGGGGAAAATATCTTCTGGTTACCTTTGCACGTCTTGGTAGACAAGTCAAGATAGTACTGCTGGGCACAGTTCTCATACTGACATTCTCCAAAGAGTAGGACCTTAGCTGGGTCCCTGCAAGAGGTGCATCTTGATGAGGAATCACAGCTCCAGCACTGGGCATTGCATGCTGAACAGACACAGAGTAAGAAATGACCAAATGATTACACTAAAAGTATCAAACACTAATCGGCTTGGACAATGAGGTGAGATACTATCCTTAAGGATATGAAAAAACAGATTGGAACTTTTATCATGATTGCTTTCACTCATAATATGCTCTTAGGAAAGATAAACAAGGGCTAATTCAGAAAGAGTATTGGGACCAGGGTGAGAAACATGGTTGTGAGGTCCAGCTGCACCAGCTAGAGTAGTTTTGTGATACTGGGAGAGGTTTTCCATAAATCTCAGTTCCCTCATCAGTAAAATGGGCTTGAATGAAAAAAGGTAGGATCACATAGATGAAAAGTCTACATGAGAATTCAATGCAGGATGGATGGGAAACTTCCAGGAAAGAAATTCTGAAGCCACAAAAGGAAATTGGAAAGACGAGAAAAATAGGGAGACGTCTCGGTAGACCAATGAGGATGTACCAGGAACTCAACAATCACTTAAATTTTTAAAAAATATTCATGGTACTGAAGTTGAAAAAAAGGTCAGGTAAGTAAAGATCAATTTAAGAGTAAAGCACAGGTCTATAAAAATACTTTCCAGGGTGCTAAAGTTCAAAATAAATCAAAGTTGATTACAAAAACTAAGGACAACCAAAAAAGTTTGATTTCATTTGGTTTTTAGCTGTGCTGGTGGAAAGAAGAAGCTCTAAGGCAGAACAGAAACAATGTTCAAGGATGATAAGTGATAGCACATAAGATGGCCATTCAATTCTATTTTGTTTCTGTTTTCTCTGCCAACAAGAATGAGCTTCAAACTCGATAACAAAAGTAAAACGGCTAATAGGGAACTGGTAGCCAAGATAAGTAAGGAGATAGTATGAGAGCACCTGGCTGTCTTTGATGAATTCAAACCCCCGGTCAAGATGAACTAGATTCTTAGATTGTTGGTTGGCTGTCCTTTGTTCTCAAAGAGGACCAAAATATCATCACTATGCTAAAGTCAACTGTCAGTGTCAGACTGTGACTGATCAGACAATACGAGTTTGGAATGCTCTACCACATATCGGGCACAAATAGTCCATGTGAACATTTGGATAGATACTCCAAATCTGCCCATCCTGCATTTCCTTTGTGCTGATTCGATTCTGCTTTGCTCATAGGGCACAGCACCTTTTCTGATATGGGCATGCCATGATGAGCGGTCTGGTGCCAGTGCCTCCCATGTCACACAATCAATGCCAAAGATGGTAGATGTGATTACTGAGCCACCACTGGTAAGCTCTGACAGACGAAGGAAAACAGAAGAGGCACCACAGGACTGTAAAAGGGCAAATGCCTTAATATTCAAAAACAGGTTAGAGATGGTTGGTGAGCATCTAGAGAAGAAAGAAATGATTACAAACATCCAGCATGGCTTTATCCAAACTAGATCAGACCAGATCAAGGTTATTTCATTTTTTAACAGGATTATGTTATTTTCTTTTTTAACAGAATTACTAGTTGAAGGGAATTCTGAGATTACAGTAAAGCATTTGATGAGGTATTAGGTATTCTTGAGGAAAAGAGAGAGAGAAGATAGAAGACAGAAAAGGAGAGGGGAGAGAGGGGGAGGGGGAGAGAAAGAGAGATAGGGAGAGAGAAAGTGAGAGAGGGAGAGAGAAGGAGAGAGAGGGAGACAGAGACAGAGACTAGGTGATAAGACAAACCGATGAATTCAGAATTGACTGAATGTTTGGACTTAAGGAGTAGTCAGTAATGGCTGGCTGACAGCTTAGCAAGAGATCTCCTTCGTGAAGCATCCCAAGTATCTCTCCTTGGTCCTGAACTGGTTAGTCTATTTATTAGTGACTAGGAGAAATTAATCAATGGTATCTTCATCAAATTTGAAGATGGCAAAAAGCTTAGAAGGAATAGTAATATTAGATTGACAGAATCAGGATCCAAAAGGAGCATTTGACTCAATAATAATATGAAATTCAATAGGGATGAATTGTAATACCTTATACTTGAGGTCAAAGAATCACCTTTTAAAGTCCAAGATAAAATGGATTGAAAGGTCAATGTGTATGATCTGTATAACATAAAAGTCCAAAAGTCTTGCAAAAACAAAAATCTAATGAGACCTTGAACAGAGTTAAAAAAGACAAAATTTTCAGGAATAAGGAGGTGATAGTCTCACTGTACTCTGACCTTATCAGTCCATATCTGAAGTTTTGTGGATAGTTTAGGAAGGAGATTGATAGGCTGGAGAGTATTTGCAAGAGGCAACCACATAGTGTAGAGCCTTGAATCTATGCCACAAAAGAAGTATTTGAAGGAACTGGAGGTGTTTAGAACTGGAAAAGAGAAGGGAGGGAATAAGAAGGGAAGGGGTCAAAATAACTTTATTCAAGTCTTTTGAAAAGTTATCAGGTGACTCTGTCTTGGTGCCAGATGGCAGAAACAGAAGCTATGGGTAACAGATGGAAAGAGATTTGGGCTTGATATCAGGAGAAGTTTTCACCAATTAGAACTGTCACAAAGTTGAATGGCTGCCTTGAGAGGTGGTAAGCTCCCCCTCTTCAAATGGAGGCTGGATGTCCACTTGATGCATATTATCATAGTATGGATTATTTTGGGGTATATGTTGAATAGATTTTTCCTAAGACATATAACAGTGGAAGAATTCTGAAGAACTAGAATAAAATATGAAATAATGGAAATGCAGCTAAGTGTTGAATACTGTAAATAATGAACCACATGAAGTAGTCACATCATTTGAATCTGCACTGCATATTTCCTTTCTTCTAACCAGTCACTATGTTTTATATAATAATAATTTTGATTAATGTAAATCTGAATGATGCTACTACTTCAGGAGGATTCATTACTTGGATTGGGACCTGACTGTATATGAAAAAAAGTGATGGTCTGGGCACACAGTGAGAGGGAGTGTTGACAAGTGAACAAACTTCACCTCCCACTGGTATCCTATCAATGTCAGGAAAAATCAAGCAAGGCCTCCAGTATTTCAGGTGGATGGCACTGTACAAATTCAAGAGAGTACGTGGGTATGAGTAATACAGCATAGACAGACATGGATGCATTGATACCAGCCATGTTGTTCAGTCATTTTTCAGTCATGTCTGACTCTTCATGACCTCATAGGGGTTTTTCTTGGCAGAGATACTGGAGTGCTTTGTCATTTCCTTCTGTAGCTGATTTTACAAATGAGGAAACTGATGCAAATAGGGTAAAGTGACTTACCCAGAGTCACACAGTTGGGAGGTATATGAGGCTAGATTTGAACTCAGAAAGATCAGTCTTCCTGACTCCAGGCCCAGCACTCCATGGACTATGGTACCACCCAGCTGCCCTGATGCCAACATTATTGAAGGGAAATCAAATAAAATCAAGTTTGAATATCAGACTACATTTGGAGATGGGTATTGACAAAATGGATAGTGTCCAGATGAATTTGAGCAAGAGAGTGAGAGCTCTGGAAATAATGTTAGAGGAGGAAAAGTTGAAGAACAGAGGACACTTAGTCTAAAAGAAGGGTAAGGCGAAAAGGGGCAGCTGTCTTCTAATGCTTAGCAGGATGTCACAGAAGGAAAACTGGACCTGTTCTGTGGTACTCTTTATGATAAATTGTGAAAAAGATGACTTGTAGAAGAACTGCAAAGGAGGGGAGTAGCACTTCTTGAGGATTGTACTCTCCATGACAGGAGGTCATAGGATCAAAAATCTAGAGAAAGATGAAATTTAAGGGTTGAGTTCAATTCCGTCATAGTATAGACAAGGAAAATGAGGTCTAGAGAGTCAAAGTATCCAGTCTCACAGGGAATAAGAACTGAATCTGGCTCCTCTGAGGCTAAAATGGGAGCTTTTTCCAATACATCTTTACACCTTCAAGCAAAGGCTGGATAACTGCCTGTCAGGTTTGCTTTAGCAAGGATCTTATACGGGGTAGAAATGGGCTGGATGCCTTCTGGGACCTAGTGCTCTGAAACAGTCTTAGATTGACGTGTTTCTTAGTTCTCACTACAACCATAATCAATAATTTTAGAAAGCATCACATTAGTGAATTCCTAAAGAGTCCCATACTGACAGAGGAAAGCATTGGACTACCCTTCCTTTTAAAACCACAATCAAAAGAGTCTCTCAAAGGAGGCTGCTTCTCCGTTCCCATGTCCTTCAACAGAGAGGATAGAAGTACCCCTCAGGTTATCAGGGATGAGTGTAATCCCTCTAAATGACAGGGAATCCATTAAACTGGCTCAGACTGAGATGGTCTCTACGTGTCAGAATCACAAACTGGAATCAGAAATTATCAGTGAGCACACACAGAAGAGTCCAATTTCCCAACTCAGGGCTGGACTTTTCCATCTCCTACGAGGATGACACTTAATTTTCAACAAAGAACCGAAGATGGAAGATTATTCCATCTAAAATGCACAGCCCTATTTATGTGATAGCACTCCAAATACACTTGGCTTGTGCATGGGTCACATTGGACATAAAAAGAAGCTTCCCACAGGAGAATGACTTTAATATAATGCATTTTTGTCATCTAGTCGATATCACACTATTTTGCTCTCACAATGCCACTACCGGGAAGACATCTTCATCACTATTTCTCCACTTTGCTTATGTGTTGAACATTCGTATACATTCATCTTTGTCTTATAAAACCTAAGAGTTCCCCACACTACATGGGATAATCAAATAAGATATTTTCCCAATCAGATGCTAGCAAAATGGTCCAAATGGTACACCTCTAGGTCAGAGGTCAACGATGAGCAAAAGCAAAGACATTTTCAACTTTCTTGTTTTACCGAGGGAACATTGGCATCGTGTTTGTTGTTTGTTATCATTATTTAATAAAGAAAAATGGAATCATTTTTAAAAAACAGCATCTCTAAAGGTGAAATAAGATACCTGAAAAGAACTTAATAGGAATCGTTTGCTTGCCTCCTATCTTGGCTCAGGTACAAAAGTGCTCACACCTTCTAGGGAGAAATAGATTCATCCTCCCAAGATATTGTTCTGGTCTTTTATAAAATTTTATTTTATAAAGATTGTATGTATGCAAATAAAATATAAATTTACATTGGTAAACTTCATCAAATTAACTCTCCACTGGACTCCTTCTCTGGTGTCTTTTCTATCATGATGCCTGGCTTCTCAAAGCCCACACCAGTGGAGAGCAAATTTCTGGTGGCCCTTCCAATCTGGAGAGTCATCAAGGACAAGTCCAATAAGACAATCTTCATGTAGCAATTGTTGGGGGATAAACCTAAATCAGTTTGAAGGAGGTCATCACCAGGATGGACACAAAGGGAAGAATTCTTTGGCTACAGAAACTCACAAAAAACATCTCCCAAATCATAGAGGGGATGCCATCAGCAACAGCAAAGGGAATACCCACATTGAGAAAGATCAATGATTCTTGACATAATGGAGTAAGTATAAAGCTAAGTGGGGAGGAGGTCACTGGAGAGGTAGAAATATCCAAGGAAAGTTGTTGATTAAAAAGAAAGAAATACTAATCCTAGAACCATCTCCCTACCACCATCCAATGGACAAGATGAGAGGAAAGCAGAGAACTGACTAATAGAAAACATACGTTGGCAGGTATTGCTTTCATCAAGATAGTGCCCTGGAAAACAGGCGCTGGTACACAATCCATTGTGAGACAAGACAAGGTTGGCATCACATGAGGAGCAGGAGAAGGGGCCGGGGCCATGGCAGGTTTTGCAGGATAAGTGACACCCTGAAAAAAGAAAAAGATGTTATCTTTGAGGTCAAATTCTCCAAAGACCAAGGCAAGGGGATCACCCCACAGATCTGACCTCAAGAACCCCACATCATGCTTCCAACTTCTACTCCCCCACTGTTGAATTCAAGAAGGTCCAAAGAAAGGCTCACATCCCTGGAAGACAGCCCAGGCACCTTTGCCGGCATCTCCAACTTTGGGATCCAGCAGCTACTCACGTTTACAAGCTCCATTCTCTGCATAGTATCCAGTGGGACAATTAGAAACACAGTGGTCCCCCAGAAGCAGGTGGCGGGCATTCTGACACCTGAGACAGATGCTGCCAGCATTGTGGAGGTCAGCTACGCATTGTTGGCACAGGGGATGGCAGTCTGGAAAGCAAAATATAATAACGATGACAAATAGTTATGAAGACAACAGCAACCATGTTACACAGAAATCCCAGATGCTCCTGTGGAGGGAAAAGGGCATGGGATTTGGAACACCCGGGTTTGAACCTCAGCCCCACCACTTAATACTTGTGTGACCTTGAGCAGTTCATTTTACTTCTCTGTCTCAGTTTCCCTATCTTTAAAATTATGGAAAAGGGGAAAGGACTATGTACTGTGCTGACTATACCTATATATGTGAGTGTGTGCATGTGTATGTGTGTTTGTGTGTGTCACAATTTTATAAATATCACATTTGACCCTCACAACAATCCTGGGAAGTAGATGTTACTATGCTCCCCATTTTACAGTCAAGGAAACAGGCAGATACAGGTTGACTTGCCTAGGGCCACACAGTGAGTATGTGTTTGAGGTCAGATTTGAGCTCAGGTCTTCCTGATTCTAGACCCAGCCTCCTATTCACCAGAAACCTGAATGATCTCTTGCAGTTCTAAAACTATTCCTCTTTTATGTATTTATGATCTTGTGACCTGCACGTTCCCAAGAAAAAGGGGTTTCAACTGCCAATGTTCTTCCCAGGAGAGTAGGAAAGTAGCTTAAGCTGTTTCCCTTTACCTTCTGTACATGAGACATCTGGAAGTTGCACCAACTGTGTGTTTGAACATTTCATACGTAATTGGGTCCCAAGCCAAGGACAATTTTTTTTCTAGAAGCTTGGTTGAATGGCCTTCACCTACAGGAGCAGGAGCAGGTGTGATACAAGTCTGCTTGAGAGAGAGAGCAGGCCCTCAGTTCAAGACAGAGGAAAAAAGAAAAAGCAATCACAGCACCACCTAGAAAGAAGAAAAGCAGCCCAAAAAGAATTGGGGTTCCCCCTGGGAACCCCAAAAGGCTGGGATAATTTCAATGACCATGCCTAGGGGGAAAATATGAAAAATGGCATCTCCTTTCCATCTTTGGGAGAAACAGGGAAAATCACTGTGCACCATCACATACATCATCAGACATGGCTGACAAGCTGGTTAGGTTTTCTGACCAAGGGGCTTTTTCATCTTTGAAACAAGGGCTGACTCTCAGGGAAGTAAAGGGGATATAAAATGGAAGCGAAGGGGCCATAAAAATAGATCTGAATAAAATGCTGACATCAGTAAAAGCAGTGCCTCAAAGACCCAGAGAACATCCACCATGGCACCCACCATCACTCTGTGGAATGATGGTGAGCTCTCCATAGTAGAGTCCCAGGCTCTACCCTTCCCACAGGGCTGGGGCAGCCCATAGTCTGAAGTATTTGGATTTAATAGGTTTGGTTACCTTTGGTAAATAGAAAGTTAAAGACTTTGGACACAGTGGAGGAAAGGTGAGAAAACACATCTTCCTCCTTCTTTGCAGAAGCAGAGCACTTGAGAAATAGAAAACTTCCCAGACCATCAGATTTGGTCATTTTTGCTAAGTTGATTTCTTTAAATTTGTCTTTTTATTGTTTGTTACAAGGGATGGGATATTGAGGGGGGGCAGTATATTTGGAAATGAAGTTGATGAAAAACCAAGAGATATCTATAAACATTCTTTTTCAGCCAGAGGCAAAGTCCCATGACAATAAATAGCATTGTTAAAAAACGACAGTGTAGGAAGGCATTTTCCATGTCCCAGCAGGCATGGTCCCCTGCCCCACCACAAATAACGTCCTATTGATCTGGTTATAATTAATTCTGCAGACAAAGAAAGACCTTTGTACAGCAACGAACCGCTCTGCTCCTTGCCTATACAATAATCATTTTCTATAATGGAAAAAATAATTATTGCAGGCTGTCTTTATTGTTGCTGAAGGCTCTCTGTACTTCTGTCTTGGCTTAAAGTACTGATTACCTGCAACTCATTTCAGGCTTTTACATGACAAACACCCCAACCTGGAAACAGAAACCACTTAAACCCAGGAAGCATCCATCCAAACAATGTACAAGCCGCGAGGAGGAAGGAGGATTCTGGGTACCTCTTTTTTCTTCTTTCCTCTATGGATTCAAAGCACTGATGTGCCAATTCACCTAAGAGAACCTCATCTTTAATTCTATCACCATCTCTAGTTCTCATAGACTGAGAATATAATTTCTAACAATACTCTCCTTGTTTTAAAATTCCATTGCAACAAGACATTTCATAAGGCCCTCTTGGGTGACTGTAATGGCATTTCACTTAACCAAACATCTATTACCTGCTTTCCTCCTTCCTGAGCCACAAAAATACATTATCTCAGTAACTGATCCTTTTTTCCTCTGAAGGATTCAACATCCCCTCTTTCTCACAGGAGAGAAGTTTCCAGGTTTTTTTGCCAATCCAGGAGAATATTCAAGAATGTCCATCTCAGAAGCATTAAGACAGACTTACAAACTTGTTTTTCAACAGCACAAAAAAAAAAACCTAATGAGTTCCTCTGAACCTGGAGAATTTAAGACGATTTTACAAGTAGTCAGCCTGTAGAAACAAGGAAGTCAATTAATCCTCATTACAGTAATTTAGCAAGTTATTAGGGGAAACAATGAGACTACATTCCATCTGGCTCCCTGTCAATTAAAAAAAAAGATCTTGTTCTTCTCTGCCTGTTTCCTTTTCATCAAGTCAGAAGTGTGAATGTGAGATTCCCATACACAAGTCAGTGTAATCGTTTAGACACCAATATATTAAATGAAGGAGTCCAGTGTTTCATTACTAGAAACCTTTAAATTGTGGATGAATATGAAGTCCTATAAAGACGTTTTGAAGATCTGGGATTGTTTTTCCTGAATATTCCATATCTCCTGTTCCCTCAGGACATGATCTTCCAGTTAGAAGGTGAATTAAAAGGTATTAGAGTCTATCAGTACCTAACAGGGTCTTTTTCCATGACATAATCAGAATTGAAAGAGCAATGAAAAGGGGGGGGAGGCTTTCTGGAAAGAAAATGGGCAGTAGGAAATATCCTGAGTTGGAAACAAACACCTGCTGATATGTCTAGTCTCAGGATCCCTAGAAATTGTCTACCATTTATGGAGACAATGACTTGCATTATTGAAAAATAGAGAACACCATAGGGATATTATATCATTTTAAACTAAAGATGGCCATTTAGTTGAGATATTGACACAAAGCTGCCTAAAACCAGTGGGATGAGGATTAAGTAGACAAAAGTCATAAGATCCCATCTCCTATGATCCTGTGATTTCCTATGAGGCCATTGGATTAGATTGGAGTAAGCAGAGAAACTTGTTGAAGAGATGATCCATTTGAGGCATCCCAAAAATTCCAGACCATCCCAGAGAAGCTGCTTCAGGAGAACATTTCATCTCGTCATGTACAGAACTTTCCAAATACCTTACTCTGCACCTCACTTTCTTATTTAACCACTATTAACCCATTCTTTGAAATTAGAAAATAGACCCATCATCTGGTCATCAATCATCAAAGAAAAAGAAAAAAATGTGGTGGTTCACAGACCAAACTGTTCATTCAAACCTACACCTCCCGATGTCATAGTATACAACAAGCTCTCAAATGAAAAAGGCTGGTTAAAGAGATGTACCACAAACTACAGTTTACTCTCTGTCGGTGTCTCCATGGTTCCATTGATAGACAGGTGTCCAACCAACTAGTTCAGCTCTTATTTTTAGTGATAACAGCTTTTTGTTGGGTACAGTTCAGGTACAGGGAAAGTCAAAGAAGAGAAAGGAGCAAAATCGAAAGCAGACATTGTGAGCAGGGAGTTCATCCATCAGAGGAACCAACAAGATGAAAGAAGAACTTTCTGGAAGATCTGGACAGTCTCTATTGAAGGGTTCAGTTGGTCTGTCTGATCTTGGTGAAGCACTGCATGGAGTTCTGGAGACGAATCACCAGACTAAGCAGGTGGGTAAATTTCACAGACCTAGATAGTGACAGGAACTAAGAGAAGCTGGCTAATTCTGTTTTGACTCAGGTAGGGTTGGAGTAGAATTCTTAGTCATGGGTTTCTAAGTGAGGGAGTGTGCCCAGACGCAAAGTAGACTAGGGGGAAAGAATACCAATGAGAAAACATCCTAGAGGTTTCTTCTGTCTTTGTCCTAAAGCAGTTGGGTTAGGCTTTGCTTCACTAAAAAGAAAAATAGTAAATGCCTAAATGGAAAACAAAACCTTTCTTCATAGGATGAACCTAAAAGTCAAATTCTCTTTGTAGGAATGAGTTTCTTGGTACATCTCCAACTGAGTAACAATGTGAAACATAACCATAAGTAGGGTAAGGGGTGGCTGCACTTTGTTGCTGGGGAAGGAGAAGGTTCCCTCCATGTTCCAACAACCTGCTACCATGGATGTGATGCCATCTGGTTTCAAGTTGCCATTCTCAGAGTCCTGTTGCTGTGGGGAACCCTCTACTGGAATCTTCCCCCACTGATGTGCCCCCAAAGCAAATTAAATTGAGAACTGAAGGAGATAAAGCAAGGAAGAGGAAAGCCTATCTCTGCATCTTTGTACACGTGCGTGCGCGCGTGCACACACACACACACGCACACACCTGTTAGGCTGTTAGGCTGAATTTCCTGTTTTTAATGCTTGGGGAATTGAAAACTTCTTATTTTAGTTAGTAATCAAAATACTGTCTGCAGAAGAGGGGATCAGACTGACATTTGGGTTATGAATCTAAACCCCAAAACCAAAAATTAATTGGCTAAGATATAAGAATTCCTGATAACAACCCTAATGTATAGGAGAAGAACTAATTAATAGGCATTTTTCTGAGCACCTTGTGTGTCCCAGGTACTGTCTTAGGTGCTGGAAATACATAATGAATGAAACTACTCATCTTCTTGAGGATCTTACATTCTGAAAACATAGATATCAAATGAGCATATATAACATAAATACAGTGGCCCTAAGTTTTAGGACAGCTTTAAGTTGTAATAGCATGAACTAGCTTAAAATGACTCTAAGACTTTGGAGACATCATATATGACATTAATCTACACAAAGTAGTAAAATACAAGGTAGTTTGAGGGGGAGAGTACTAGCAGTTGGAGCAGACCAGGAAAGGTTAAATGCAAAAGATGGTGCTTCAGCCATTATTGCCCTAAATGAAGAGAGGGACCCTATAAAGCAGATGTAAGGAAAGAATGTATCCCAAACATGGTGGATAGCCAGGGCAAAGGCTCAAAGGTAAGAGATGGAGCACCATGGGTTAAGCACAGGGAGAAAGCCAGTTTGTCTGGATTTCAGTGTGGGAGGGAGACAGGTCTAGCAAAGCTGGAAATATACGTTGGGGCCAGGCTATATACAGGACTTTAAAAGCTAAGTAGAGGCGTTAAGAGAGATATCCTAGAAAGCCTAGAATAGATATCTTAGATGCAATGGAAAGATAATAGACTTGACTGTGTAGAGAAGTATCATGATAAAAATCTTTGCTTAAGAAAAATTACTCCGGGAGCAGCAGTGTGTAGAATGGATTGGATTGGAAAGAAACTTGATTTAGGGGAACTTATTAAGAAGTCATTGCAGTATTTCATCAGATGAGAGATAAAGAGGGACTGAACTATGGCTCTGTAAACATAGAGAAAGGCATGGGATGAGAGAAATGTGAATGGAGAAATGGCAAGAATTGGCAACTGATTGGATATTTGGGGTTAGGAGTTATGGATGATGCAAAGTTTACATAGCTGAGAGACTAGACGGATAGTGGTTCCTGTGAAGTGAAGAATAAAAGGTGTGTAGTGGGAGGGATGAATTCAATTCTGTACATGCTGAGTTTGAGCTGTTTCTTGGATATCTGGTTTGAAATGTTCAATAGGCAACAGGTGATGCAGGACTTAATCATGGGTGATTTTGACTAAAAACATCTTTCTATATAAGTCAATACCTTTGGCTATTACAGCTGGAGATACTAAATCTAAAAGCATCCTCCATATCTAATCAAGTGTTATTTACCCTATTTAACAATAGTTAAGTGATCAGAAAAATCCAATGGAAATCCAACATCCATTTATTGTTAGGCTGTCATACCAACTGTTTCAATCATCAGCAAAAGCTTAACCATGGACACCAGGAAACAAAATGAAGGAATGAACTGATCTGTCTAGAGACATACTCAGATCACAGTCATATACTTTCCTATAGCCAGAAAGTGACCCTGGCTTCTCAGAGGCTTTACCAGAAGGATTCAGGCTCTAGCAGATTCTACCATGTTAGAAAATGCTCCCAAATGAGCCTAGTTAAGTCTATAGAAGTTGACCAAGACTGACCATCTTATGATAATTTTTTTCTGTCATGTAAATTCACAAAAACATCAACCAAGGGGTTGTAAACTATCAGGAGAAGGGAGGATGTGAGGTAGGAAAAGAAAATATATGCCACTATACAAACACTGATCTCAAAAGCTGAATGAATGACTCAGATTTCTACTTCATTAGGGACATTCTGGATATTTTTTTTTTATACTTTGCACTTTGAGTGATGCTAAATGTGTTTGCCCTAATGTTTAAGAAGAAAAATAAAAGAGAGAATACATTTTTAACAGACTATAATAGCTTTATCTCAGAAGGGGAGAGATTTGTAGTCATAGGTAAATAGAAGCATCCACTGGCTAATAGGCACCATGAATTAACACTATAAACAAATAAATGTGTAAATAAATGATTGGGGGAATCATGAATTAAGTCATGAGATCTAGCTGAGGGGCATCTCTTGCTTGTAAGCAAGCCAAACAATTCTTTCTGTTTCCCAAATACACAAAATGTGGATACCTGATAAAAGTTCAAATAGGCAAAAAATAACTTTTTGACTTTAACAGCAACAATATCCAACATTACAACTGATGAGCAAATGGCACGTGGTCACAGCGACACAATTCCTTCTCCGAGTCACCAAGGCTTGACGTCAAAGATCAGAATGGATGGATGAAAGCTCACTTTGGCCCAGACACTTTCTTCTACGCTTTTGACAATGAACCAAGAAATCTCAAAGATGTTGGTGTAATGTCACTGCATGAACCTGGGTGCTTGTTTTTAAGGGGTAATAACTCCTTAGCTGACAAGTGATGAACTGCTTAGCCAAGTTTAGGTACAGCAATACATTTTATTGATGGTTTCATAGTCGATTAAGTTTCCAAAGCAGTCAGATTGGATGTTTTCAGGCTATAAAGGCAATTTACACATTGACTGATTCTCATCAAAGCATCCCCCATCTCTCCTACAGAACATAAACTCCTTGAAGGCAGGGAGAATTTAATTTTTTTCTCTGTACACCGAGCACCAAGCACAAAATAAGTACATAGCAAAAGTTTACTAAATATTTGATAAATAAAAGCTTTCTTCCCCAACTGACCTGTCCAAACACAGGACAATTAAAGTGTATGTTCAGACTAGAGAGACTTATGTCTTTAAAAAAAATCACTAAATGAATAAAATCAAAATATCAACATCTCTTTCACAAAGGTGATCTGACCCTGTATTTCTTTATGGAGTGGGCATGAAAAAATTTTAAAAAATGATGGGATGCAAAAGGTAGAAGGAAATCTCCCTCTTCAGTTAGGTAACCCAATGGATAGATCAGCGGATCTGGAGGCAGGAAGGTCTGAGAACAAATCCAACCTTAGGCACCTTCCCAGCTGTGTGACCCTAGGCAAGTCACTTAACCTCTGTCTGCCTGCCTCAGTTTTTCCAAATGTAAAATGGGGACAATAGTACCACCTACCTCCCAGGTTTGTTGTGAGACTCAAATGAGATCATATCTATAAAGTGCTTAGCAAGGTATCTGACACATAGGTAAGCACTTAATAGATTCTTGCCCCCTTCACCTTTCCTGCTTAACCTGTAGCTATGAGTTCCTTTGGGCTGGTACACTCCTCTTCAAAATGCTTTTTTTGCCTCTCTTTGTATCATTGCTTAGCACACAGTAGTTGCTTAATAAAAGCATATTGACTGAGAGTCTATATAACATATAATCTACACCAGGCATAAAGTTGGTACAGTGATTCCCAACCAATCTGGTACTATATACCAGTGTGCTGCAAAGATCTTATGGATGCCAGCAGTATAAAGTGAGCATCATGGACAGGCTGGCACCATCCCAACCATTCCTGCTCTCCTCCCCCATCTTCCCATAAATCTAGAGCCCAGCTTAGGGTTCGCCATGAGCACATGTAATCGGCAGGGATTTCCACTACAGCCAGTCACTGTCAACAAGTATTTATGAAGTGCCTACCAAAGGCCATCATGGCTGCAAAAGTCCATGTTTCTTGATAATTTATTGCATCCTGCAGGTATGTCCCAACACACTGAGAAATCTACATGCGTGCCGCAGAAAGGCTGACTCTGAAATTCTGTCATCCTGAAAGCACATTCAGCACTCTCTTTTTTGCATAAAAATGCTATTCAGAGGCAGTTTGGCTTGAAGTCACAATTTAAGCATAAAAGATTTCGGACCATACCCCTCCCATAACTGCTTCATAGATGAGAAGATGTAAAACCAGAGAGGTCCAGAAACTCCCACAACCTCCTAGGGAGGAATCAAACCTAGACTAACAGCAGGGCCTCTAGCTCCAATCCAGGGACTGAGCCTCTTCTAGTTACAGGCCTTTGGGCATCCTGGTTAAACTTTCCAAAGCTTAGTTTTCCTTATCTGCAAAATGGGAATAGCTTGCAGTTCTTGTACTATTTACTTCAGGATTATTGCAAATGTGACCTTTAGACATCCTGAAGTTAGATATGAATGTGAACTTTATGGTTCTTCTTCGTGAGACCTGGGACATCATCAATGAAGGAGACTGCCAATATGAAAAGTCCTTCCTCAATGTCACCTGGTAACCTGTTTGCAAGTGACTGGGTAGCCGATCATGTATCTGGAAGCGTCCTCAAGCAGAAACAGGTTGGAGCCAGTTCAAACTGGCTGGTGAGAGCCAATTATTCAGTTTTCAATGTGAGCATTTATACCTCAGGAATCAGCAAAACCTCTAGACTTTAAGTCCAGGGCTTCATTTATTGTTTTATGGACTGTCTAGACTTAGTAAAGTGTTAGTAATGCCGATTAAATTTAAAAGGGTGTGGGTATGCTTGTTCTATAAAAATCACATACAAGAGAAAAATGCAAATTCTTTTCTTAAAAAAAATGCCCTGTTTTAAATTAAGGTCACATATTACATTTAAAAAAAAATCAGAAAGAAATGGGATGCTTTGAAACACTCAGGCATTCTCCAGTAGAAAGAAGGGTCTCTGAAATAAAATATAAACCAGAGAAGCAGAGCTGAGACCATCAATGAAGGGACCAGAGAGAAGATGGGAATGCAAATCATCCTTCAGACGACAGAAGGGAGGATGACAGGCACAGGAGCTAAAATAAGACAGCTGAGGAGGGGGATAGGAAAGACCACAGAGAACAGAGCAAAGGGGAGGGGAAGAGAACAGAAGAGAGAGAAAAATAAGCACGGGAAGAGAGGAAAAAACCTGAGGGAAAGAAGAGAAATTAAAAAGGCAATAAGTAATTAAATGGGAAGTAAAAAAAGAGAGAGAAGGAAAACTAGATAGTCGACAGAAAGAAATAACATCATCATGCCATATTTATTGTAGCGCAATGCGTTGGAGAGGGTCACATCAGAGATAAAGACCTTAAGACTCCTTCTGTTTCTATCCTGGGTTAGAGTCCATGTGACTTAGGTATGCCTAAGGCATATGTACTGAGAGCTCCAAATATACAGGCACTTGGTATCTCTGACAACAAGTCTGCATCTGCAAAACAGGAATTAGCTGCTCTTAAACATAGACACACACACGCGCATACACTTCCGTTATTTCTTATTAAGAGATGATATGTGTGAGGGTTTGGAAAAAACATTATGTAAACTACATACATATATAAGGTAATAAGAGTAATGTTAATATTATCAATAAAAATACACAAATTATAACTAGAAATACAAACAGATGGCAGACAGACAAATCAGTAGAAAGATAGAGAAATAAATAGATGGATGAATGGATAGATGGATAGATAGATCAATAATAGATGATGGATGGATGGATAGATGATAGATAGGTGATGGATGGATAGATGATGGATAGATGGATAGACAAACTGATAGATAGATAGATAATGAGTTTGATTGAGACATGTTTAGCTTAAGATATTTCCAGATAGCTCAGTTGAAATACCAAATAGGTAATTGGCAATGCAAGGCTCAAGTTTAGGGGAGAGAACAGGGTTAGGTAGATCTGGATGTTATCTACCTAGAGATGATAGTTAAACCTCTGGGAATGACTGAGATGGCCAAGACAGAGAATATAGAGGGAGAAGAGGACCTAGGGCAGACACATACCTACATACAGGCCTATGCATATGTATTCATATAGTAAAACAAACATGCTTAGTTATTTGGAGTTATTCTCTCTCCAATGGGTGGACACAGAATGCTTACAGAAAATGTTTACCAAATATATCCTGACTACAAAGAAGGGAGTGGCACCTGTTAGAAATCACCCGGTGCCCTATATAAGGTGGGAAGGCAGTAAAAAGTGTTTGTAAATGTATGTTCCTGAAGGAGTGAGAGATGGTTCCTTTCTCTTCTGCAGAGGGTCCCTTAAACATCTGACCACCTTTCAGTCACCCATTCGGTATATATGTCCAGTAGCAGGCTAAGTTACTGTGTTGGGGGGAAGGGAAGAAAAAAGGGAACTATCCACCGGTGGAGAAAGCATCTTTTCAGGAAGGACTCATTTTATAGAATCAGACTAAGTAAAAAAGGGTGTAATCTACGATATTCAAGCTGAGTGGTGACCTTAGTTGCATTAGGAAAATTCTGTGCTCTGCTATTTCATTCATTTTTGAAGCTTTTGTACTTTGCTGTCTTTCTAAGAGTTTTCTAGGGAAGGCTGCCTTGGAAAAACCCCAATCTCATCTCTACTGACTAAAGAGAAAAAAGAATTTGAATCCCTTGTCGGCCAGAACAGCTGAGAGAGACAGAAGTGATATTGGCAGGTCAGGGACAAAGTGATAATTAATAAGAGAGGCAAGAAGTGGAGGAGTTGTATTCTGTGTTCCCTTCTCAGAAACATGAGTGGGGATACACAGAAGGAGGCATGAAATCTACCACACATTTTGTTTCTTCTTTCTTTCTTTCTTCCTTTCTTTCTTTCTTTTTTTTTTGGTGGTAGTGAGGGACACGGAGGGGTGCTAAAAGAGTAGTGATCACTCACAGGCCAGCTTCAGTGATGACTGGTAGAGAAGCTTTGACCTGCTCAGCATCCAACGGGGCCAATTTGCTCCTTCTTAAGCAGACTACTCCCCCATCATCATTTTAATGCTGCATTTAGTGTAAATATCCAATTGGATTTAACCTTCCTGCAGCTCAGAACTCCTGAGCTCAAGCAATCCACCAGCCTCAGCTTCTCTCATAGTAAGTATTATGGGTAGGTACCACCACGTTCAGTCACACATTTTGTTCCAGCATTAATAAATATCAGTGTTTTCTGTCTTCATTCAATAAACAATTTTTTTCTGATGAATGCCCTCTCTATAGGGTACAAAACAAAGAAAGCCCAAAACAGTCAGCCCATACTGTTTTGTCTCTGTTCAACATGGCAACCACTTAATATGACGCCATCTATTAACCTACCAGATTTCAGTAAATCTTCCCCAAAAAGGAAGAAAAGATACGTGTGATAATTTTTTTCAATTTTAGTAACTTTTTAGAAAGAAAAAAGTCATACATATTACATTTTAAGGTATTATTTTTATTTTCTGGATGTCTGATAATTAATAATCCACTAAGCATTCCATATAGTAATCTGGGAAGATTTTTCAAAGCCCTGAGCAGAAAGGAAACTCAACGTATGGCTAGGAAACCATTCAAAGAAAAGGAAGGTTTTCCAGGAGGGGTGGCATTTGGTTCAGCAACTAAGGAATTTGAAGCACACTATTCCTAGATGAAGTTCTAAAATAAATGAGAGCTATTGGGATAAATTGTTCTCATTTGCCCATTCTCCCAGGGGAAGTCTTCACATGTTTGGAGAGACATCCCCTCACTCCCTGATGGGTCAATTGGTTAACTTCAACCTGGTTTAGGCCATCTGCCAAGACAGTTTTACGAGGGTGTGGCCAGTGTGCATGCTAAAACTTCTTGGAGCCCCAGGTGAGAGCTGGGTAACAGGTGGATATCAAATGTGGATGAAACGCCCTCACACCAGAGGTCTGAACACTCCTACCACCCCTAACTTCCTCTACAACCTAATCATCATTCTCTTCTTGGAGACTTCCAGAGAAGTTCCCAAAACAGTCCATTCTACTTTGAGACACGTCTAATTAGGAAAAATATTTTCCTTATATGGAGCCCTTTGCATTTTACATCAAGAAATGCTCCCATAAGTATCACAACAAATAAAACACTAGACCTGGATTCAGGAAGATCCGAGTTCAAATCTGACCACACGCTAGCTCTGTGATCCTGAGCAAGTCCTTTCACCTCCATCTTCCTCAGTTTCCTCAACCGTAAAATGGGAATGATAACAGTGCTTACCTCATAGTGTTGTTGTGAGGATAAAATGAGATAATGTTTATCACAATGCCTGGCACATAGTAGGTGCTTAATAAATGCTTATTTCCTTTTCTATTTCTGCCTCTGGGGTCAAGTAGCACAAGGTTAATCTCTCTTCCACACAACAGTCATTCAAACACTTGAGGACACAGTTATCAGGTTCCCCCCTCCTCCAAAGCCTTATTTTCTTCAATCTAAACATTCCCATATCCTTTCGCCAATCTCACATAGTATGACATTGTCAGGGAGGTCATTCACCATCCTGGTTGGTCCGGACACTCTGCAGATGATCAAAGTCCTTCTTAAATTGGGTTTGACTATTTAACTTTCCATACTGTACTGGTGATTCTGCACAGCACTCTCTCACTTAAATCCAATTGACTTGCACGTCCTGGCATCACCTCTGTGGTGCAACAGTCACAGAGGCGAGTATTTCAGCTGGGTCTTTATAGGATAGGATGGGCAGACTTTCAATGGGTAGAAAGGAAACACTGTCCCATCCATAATAGCAATCATCACCATTCTCATCATTATTTCAGACTATTGTCAGACCAGAATCATAAAATTTTATGGTTGACAAGGTTCTGAGAAACCTACCAGTCAAACTCTCATTTTAAAAATGAGAAAACTAGGGTCACCTAAGAGGTGAAATGATGTGTGGCCATGATATCTACGGTGACTTGGTGACAGAATCGAATACAGATCTCTTGCCTCCCAGTCCAATGCTGAGGCCATGACATCATGGCTGACTACACAGCAGGATGGCAGTCCAATCCTATATGTAAGACAGCTCTAAAAAAAGAAGGAAAACACACACACTAACTTGGTTCATAGATGATCTTGTCTAGAGGTGGAGAAATGCAATTTGGGGTCTCTCCAGGCTTTCTCAAATTTAATAAATTCAATAAATATTTATTGGATCTTTCCTATGAGTGGGGCTTTATGGGAGGCACTGAAGGGGATACAGAGATGAATGAGACAGCCCTCGGCACCACGGAGCTGATATTACAATCTTGTTGTGAGAGTAAGACAGAGACACAAATAACAAGGATACAAGGCAGAATATTATTACTTGGAGGTGTTACAAAAACACAATTAGTTTTACTTCGGTCCCTCATCACCTCTCATGGGGTCTATATCAAAAGCTTCCTAATAGGTTCCCCTGCTTCTATTCTCTTCCCTTCCTCCATAGATGCCAAAGGGATAGTCTGAATATTTTCTGATATTCTGAAACCCAGATCGGACCCTCCATGCCCAAAAATCATCAGAGCCTTGTTGGATCTTTAAAATAAAATTCAGGGGCAGTTAGGTGGAGCAGTGGATATGATGGAGGACTGGTCCTGTAATTAGGAGGAGCCAAGTTTTCAAATCTGACCTCAGACACTTACTAGTCATGTGACTTTGGGCAAGTAACTTAACCCTAATTGCCTCCAAAAAAGAAATAAAATGCAGATTTAAAATTTTGGCATTTGAAGTCATTGACAGATTGGTTCCCATCAACCTCTCTTGTCTTATTTCCATCAAATTAGCCTCTAGCTCTTCCTCCACTCGGTCCTCTCCATCTCCAGACCTTTGTACAAAGGGTCTGTCATTCCTGGAATGTCCTTTCTACCTCACCTCCATCTTCCTTCACTCCCTAGCTTCTTTCAAAGCACAGTTCAACCACCACCTCCCACGTAAGACCTCCTCTGCTCTCCAGAATTATCAGCATATTCCCTCATGTACAGACTTTGCTTATACTTTGCACTCACTGAACAGGCTTTATCTTTCCCTATACAATGTAAACTCCCTTCAGGGCAGAGACCATTAGGTTGTTCTCCCTGTATCCTTAAAGCCAAGAACGGTGTCTCCTACAAAATGAGTGTTTGATACATGTTTGTTAATCCATTGTACAATCTATTTCCTTTACGAATAAAAGTAGGAAAAGTAAAGAAAAAAACAGAGGGAGAAAAGGAGTACCCTTTCCCAATCCCAACCCTGAGCACTTAGAAGCACCACCAATTGTCTAGTAATTTTCTAGGCTCTTTCTCTTTAGAAATATGGATAACATGGAAGGAGAAATCACAATGAGACTCTAAGAGGTGTTTATAGATAAAATACATTTGTTAACAAGCTTTCTAAATGCGTAACACATGACTATACTCCGGTTCACAGCACAAAGAATTTCTGTGTCCTGAAAAACAATGTAATTGCTAAAAAGTATTTCAGCATGCAAAGAGAGCCCAGTATGAAATATTTCTCTCTGTCTTTCTCTCTCTTTTTCCCTCCCTGTCCCCACCCTAAACACACACCTATAAGGGTAGTGAGTTGGTATTGGACAGAGCCCAAGATTTGCGATCAAATCCAACCTGAGACACTTCCCAGCTGTGCGTCCATGGACAAGTCAGTTAACCTGTTTGCCTTGGTTTCCTCTTTTGTAAAACAGGAACAATAATAGAAACAACCCCCCCCCCAGAGTTGTTGTGAGGATCAGATGAGATAACATCTATAAAGCTCTAATTGTTTATTTCCTGCCCTCCTTCCATCATAGCTTGATAATGTACTGTCCAGACTCTTGAGACAACCCAACCTCACCATTCATTCTTCCTCAGCTCACAGCATTCTCCCAAAGAAAGGACATCCACACTGCCTTCTGATTCAGGAGGAGCTCTCAATTCTCCTTCCGCATGAGAAGTAATACTACATTAGAGTCACAGATATGATCAGGTCATTCCATTTCTTCTACTCAAAACCTTTTGAGAGTTCCTTCTCACATGTGAGAGAGAGACCAAATTCCTTTGGCTTAAGCACTCAAAATCCCTCCATAACCAAAACTTCTTCACAATTTTTTTTCATGCTACTCCACTCCATATTACACTCTTCGTGAACTTAATTAAGTTACTCATCACTCCCACACATGACCCACCAGTGACGACTTCCATATGACCACTCCTGGCATTTTCTCTAGCTGGGCTGCCACCATCACCGTCAAAGCTATGTCTGCCTGGTAACCCTTCCTGACACTCCTAGCCAGAAATAACATTTCCCTCCTAGTGGAGCACTTGATTTCAACCTCTCCATCACTCTCTAATGGATTATTTTGAACTGCAGTGATTTGCACATGTAGCATATCCCTCTACTAGTCCCAAGAGAGCAGTGTACCATGTTTTACTTATAAATTTCCAACCTTATCCAGGAGCTGCCTCAGAGCTCTATACACAGCAGGCATTTAACAAACATTTACAGAAGAAACTTCCCCAAAAATCCTTTTATACAATCATGGACATTTTCCTTCCTTGCCCTCGTCGATTTTTTCTTCTTTAATTCTCTTTTTCTATTAAAAAAGGAAATAATATGATAGCTGCAAGACCAAAGTAGCAATAACCCAAGGCTTTGAAATGTTTTGCTGGTTGCTAAGAGCAAAGAGATAATTTATTTTACAAAAGCTACAAGGAGAATATTCATACTGAGTAGAAAATGAAGCATTTGAATGGCTGCATCTCTTATTAAGTTTTGCATTTTTTCCTCTTTTTGGAATCATTAGTCTTTGTTGGAATTTTTCAATCTTGGCCTAAGCCTCACAACATGCAACTTTTCCTTGATACATCTTGGAATATATCAGAGTGGGAGGAGTTGGGGGCTGAGGAGTGTGAGTATTGCAGCAAGATATTTTATGTCCATTGGAAAAAGGACAATGAAGTCACTGGCCCCGCTCCCAAGGGTACTGACATTGCATAAGAAATTAAATGTAACGTTCCTTTTTAAACAGTTGAAGGCAATGAAGAGGTCTCTGAAAATAGCCTTTCATACAGCATGCAAGGATTTTAAATCCTGTGAATAAAATCTTTCCCAACACACAAGCAGAATACAATAATGAACACTCAAGGACTGAACATGCTCCACGTGGCATGAGTTCAACAATAAAAGCATATTCTACCAATGACCCACCAAGAGTCAAACTATTCTCTGCTTTGTTTCCAACAGAGGCAGCTGGTGGAATGGTGGATAGAGCACTAAAGTCAGGAAGATCTGAGTTCAAATCCAACCTCAGACATTTACTAGCTTCATGATCCTAGGCAAGTCACATAACTTCTCTTTGCTTCTGTTTCCTCAAACTGAAAAATTGGAATACTAATTGTGAACTGATTTTGAAGGGCAATCTGGAATAATGCCCCAAGGTTATTAAACTGCCTATGTCCTTTGACCCAGCAATGCCACCACTATTTCCAAAGATGATTAGGGAAACAGAAAATGAACCCATATGTTCTAAAATATTTGGAACATAAAATACTTACAAACAAAATATTTATTAGCACTCTTTGTGGTGACAAAGAAATGGAAATTGAGGGGATGTCCACCAGTTGAGGAATGACTAAACAAGATGTGATATATGATTGTGATGGAGTACTAGTGTGCTATAAAAAATGATTAGCTCATTGATTTTAGAAAACTATGGATAAAATTTCGTGAAATAATGAAAAATAAAATAAGTAGAACCAAGAGAATATTGTACATAGTAACAATAACATTGTTTGAAGAACAACTTTAAGTAACTGAGTCACCTTGAGTGTTATAAATACCCAAATTAACTAGAAAGGACATATGAAGGAAGATGCTATGTGAATTCAGAGAAAGAACTGAGAAAGAGAAGTGTTTATAGGATGATTTTACATATATATATATATATATATATATATATATATATATATATATAGAGAGAGAGAGAGAGAGAGAGAGAGAGAGAGAGAGAGTGTGTGTGTGTGAAAGAGATTGTGGAGATTATGTGTACATATATATATGTATATATACAGATATACATATATGCACACACATTTGTATTGAAAGGTAGTCATCTCTAAGGTTGGGGAGAAAAAAGGGAAAAAAAGAAATTTATATGATAACTTTAGTATATATTTTAAAAGAATAGCAAACTGTACATAATAGATCTACAGTTTCCTACTATACTATATTATGGAAATATTTGTTTTATTTCATAAGTTAAAAATAATTTTTTTAAAAAAGCATCTACCACAGTGCCTAGCACATAGTAGGTGCTATATAAATGTTTATCCCCTTCCCTATTAGAATGTGATACTTCTTAGGACACTTATAAACAAAAAGATTTAAAAATCCACTTATCTCACTATGTACCTAACTGAGCCAGCATCTCCTCCTTAAAAAGGAGGTTTCAGAATCCTCGCACCAGCGGAAGTGGAGCATTGGACACAGACTGACCTTTAAAAATTCCTGTACATAAGAAGGAAACATAGTACCAAGGACAGGGGCAATATGTACTTAAAGGGGAATTACTTGATTGGGAAAACATACTTGGGTGTCAATGAGATGCTGGGAAAGGTCAATAAAAAGAATTACAAGTCAAATCCCACCATAACCAAAAAGATTACAATAATCTTTGTACAAGAAAATTATTTCTAAGCCCTAGGCATAGGGCTGCAAAGTCCAAACCGGTACTGAATCTCCAGGAACACCAAGAGAACATTCAGTTCCTTGAAATGTGACTGGATTTTACTTATATAAATCTGGAGTTTCACTGGATTTAAGCCCCACAGTTCTCTATAATAGTGACCCCCAACAACCTTAGAGACTTAATGATTCCTCCAATCATCTAATTAATGGGAAAAGGAGCAAATTGCCTAGCATGTTGTAAGCACTATATAAATGTCAGCTATTAATATTATCATGAAACTTTATTCTATTTCCTTTCTCATTTCTCCTTACATAAAAAAAATACACTGCTTCATAAAAATTACCTTATACACTTTGGTGTATACATTTCCATTAAAAAGTATGTATTTGCAATGCAGAGTGGATTCCAAATGGAAAATCTATGCTAAAGATATGAGGAAAAACAGGCCACCACTTTACTTCAAGAAACTTACTCCCTCACCTAATAAAGAGGTGATCTGATGCATTTTAACTGGTATCCCACCACTAACCACTCTCTATTCCAATCTATCCACCATACTTTCTTCCCCTTTTTAGGGGCAGTTAGGTGATACAGTGGATAGAGCTCCAGTTCAGGAGTCAGGAGGACCTGAGTTCAAATCTCGCCTCAGACACTTGACATGCACTAGCTGTGTGACCTTGGGCAAGTCACTTAACTCCAATTGCCTCATCCTGGGTCATCTCCAGTCATCCTGATGAATATCTGGTCACTGGATTCAAGTGACTCTGGAGGAGAAGTGAGGCTGGTGACTTGTACAGCCCTCCCTCATTCAAAACAAAGTCAAATGCTAGTCATTTCTCTGATGGCATGGTCTTCTTCGGCAATGAAGGACGAACACATACAGATTAATCATTTGGAAACAAAATGTTCACTCTTCCCCTCCCCTGATCAAAAATCATTTACGGTCTATCCATTGCCTATTAGATAAAGTCCCAAGTCTAAGTTTAGCCTGGCTCTCAAGGTCCCTACATTATCTGACCTTGGCCTGTCATTCCATTTTGGCTAAGGTGGTCTACTTCAATGAGATGGATATTCCTACCCAATGCCATGACTCATGCTATCCTTCCAACCTAGAATAACCTCCCTCATCTTCCCTGCACATATTTCATTCATTCTTTTCACATATTTATTAATAACGATGATACCTATAACAGCTAACATTTCCATAGCACTTTATGAATAACATAATATCATAGCATTCAAGTATGACTTCAGATGCTTGTGCAGGCCTTCCTGACTCCTGGCCCAGCTCTCTATGCACTAGACCCAGCACTTTAGGAGACAAATATCAGTAAGACACACTCCTTCCTCTCAATGATCTTTACAATAGAACAGTCAGAAATAAGTCAAACTTAATCACTTAAGAACTCTGATCAATACAATAAGCAGTCCTGACTGCAGAGGGCTGACGAGGATGGACGCTGTCCACCTCATGGCAGAGAGGTGACAGACTACACAGAGAAAGAAAAACACATTCTTCGGATGTGGTCAAGATGGAAATCCATTTTGCTTGACTATCCTTACTTACTACAAAGACTTTGTATTTCTCAATAGCAGGGAAGCAGGAGGGAGAAAAAAATGCATGAAAATTGAAAAAATAATCCTGTTAAATTTTTTAAAAAATATAATCCTTCAAAAGCTCCCATCCCCTTGTTTTATTAGGCAGTTTTTCATCCCAGATAATAAATTCCTTGGAGGAAGGAATTGTTCTTTACTTCTCTGTATCTCCCATATTAATTAGCATAATATCTTGTATGTTAGCACTCAGAAACCTTCTCCTGATTGAACGGCAAGAAGAAAATAAGTATTTCTTAAGTACTGTGGGCCAGGCATTATGCCATGTGCTTTACAAATATTATCTCATTAAGTCATTACAACCACCCTATAAGAAGGTGTTACTATCTCCAGTTTATAGTTGAGGAAACTGAGGTAAACAGAAGGTGATTTGCCCGGGATGACACAAGTAGGTAGTGCCTAAGGTAGGATTTGAACTTGGGTCTTCCTGACTCCAAGTCCAGTGGTCTATCCACTGCACCACCACTTCATGTCAGCCCCTACTATGTGAAGATAGTATGGCAACATTGCCAAAATGGGAATCATCAGCAGTTGGAGGCAGGCACTGCCTGCATTTTTGTACCCACAGTGCGTAGCACGTAAAAGGTATATAAGTGTTGTTGGATGATTGAATGATTAGGGAGCTAGCACGCTGCTATATGTTTCTAACAAAGATCTGGTCAGTCTTATAGTCTCCAAAGTGGGGACCTCACATTCCTATGTGGGTTGTGCTTGACCCCAAGGGGGAAGCAACTAAAGAGTGGTAAAATGGGGCACATCTCACCCTCCCCAAGATAGCCAATCATGGGACTTGTCTCCAATCCAACTTAATCTCCACCATTACCCCTTCACCCATTATTCCATAAAAATCTCCAAATCTGCCCTCTCCCACAGGTGGCCTAACCTTTCTAATTTTGGAGTGGCCTTTCACATTGTGTGACCTAGACACTCATATAAGCAGGGCTGGAATAAAAAATGCATCATCCCTTGCACCCCAGATCACCCCATAGCTGTAGCATGTAGCTTGTGGCTCCTAGATGGGGAGGGTCAGTAGTTCAGAATAAGTCCCACCTCCTCTTTCCATTTTTGGTGGGACAAAATGAACCACACAGGATTAAGCAGAAATAGATGGGTTGGAATCTGCATGAAGGATCTCATTCCATTACCTTTTCCCACAGCCCCACCTTTTTCCAAACTTACATCAAGGGCAATCTGTCCTTCCATTCTCTTTGGTTCCCAACTTCCACATCACACTTTTTTGAAACTGCTTCTTCAAAGTTACCAATAATCAGACAGAAACAGCCAGGACCCTGAGCCCAAGATTCTTGAGAAAAGCACCATCTCCCCAACCAACAGACCTGCTTCCTGCCCAGTCCCTATAACCATCATTAAAGGGAGAAGTCATTGTGGAGAGAAGGTCCACCTTTATCATCACCAGTAACAAGGATTGGCCAACTGCCCCCAAGAGCCTTATAGGCATAGGAGCTCAGGGAGTAGGAGAACCCCTAAAACCTCTGGTCCCATTTCCAACCCCAATTTCTGGAGAGGCAATTCCAATGGAGAAGGGGCCAGTCACCTATACCAACTGCTACTCACAGAGCAGGTAAGCCAGTTTTGCTGGAGAAGCAAGTCATCCTCATCTCCTTGACCACCATCTTCCCTCAGAACCCAGTGGAGAAAACCAGAGCACTTAATCTAAGAGTCCAGGACATAGCAATGCTCTTGGCCCAGATCCCTTAGCCATCCTTCCAATGGACATACAGTCTGGCAACCATTCCTATGGGTACCATAGCCATAGCTACCCAAGACCCAGAAAAGAAAATTTTTGGTGCTATCAAATGGTTCAACATTAAAAACTGACATGATTTTATCAGTGAAAACAAAGAGGCAATGAGATTTATTTAGTCTCCAAGGACCTTTCTATCTGACTTATAACTAAAACTTTCCACATGTTGTCTTCCCCATCAGAATGTGAGCTCCTTGAGAGCAGGGACTGGCTTTTCTATTTGCATACAGTAAGTGCTCAATAAATGTTTTACTCATTCATTCACCTTAAAAGTGTCAAATCTGATAGCCTTTTCTCAATCTTCATCCTATTTGGTCTCCATGAAGCATCTGACACCACTGAGCCACTCCTCTTAAACACTGGCTCCTCTCAGGCATGTTAAAAACAACGGTAATGTGTCATCGGCACATACCCTCCTTTCTGCATTCTTTAAGAGCTTGGAGAAATAATCTTCCAACCCTCAAAAATCTTTCAAATGAGCTTTCAGTGGGTTTTCAACTCATATGTTAAAAAAAATACAAAAATGCAATACCTTCCAATTAGCTGGCAAGAACTACTGACTGACATCAGGTAAAAGGGACACTCACAAGTTAAATTTCACCAAAAAGCTTTGTGTATTTGTTAGATCTCCCATCTGGTTCTCTAGAAGTAGCTTTTTTAGCTTTGACAAGTGTTAAAACCTAATGTCAAAATAAATGGAACTTAGAACCAGACCCCTGAATCATTCACTCTATCACAAAGTGTTAGACCATGATTTCTAAAAATAATGAAGGATATTCAATCACACTCTG
>CM053774.1:110766367-110783904 GCA_028658325.1 Potorous gilbertii
TTTCACTCAGCATCAGATCATATAAGTCTTTCCAGGCCTCCCTGAAGTCTTCTTGTTCATCATTTCTTATGGTGCAATAGTACTCCATTACTGAATGACAATTTTTACCCTGAAGTATTATACTCAATTTTGCATTAGGTGATTCTTGGTTTTAATCCTAGTTCCTTTGACTTCTGGAATATCATATTCCAAGCCCTTCGATTCCTTAATGTAGAAGTTTCTAGGTCTTGTGTTATCCTGATTGTATTTCCACAGTACTGGAATTGTTTCTTTCTTGCTGCTTGCAATATTTTCTCCTTAACCTGGAAATTCTGGAATTTGGCCACAGTGTTCCTAGGAGTTTCTCTTTTTGCATTTCTTTCAGGAGGTGATCTGTGGATTCTTTCAATATTTATTTTGCCCTCTGGTTCTAGTATATGAGGGCAGTTTTCCTTGATAATTTCATGAAAGATGATGTCTAGACTCTTTTTTTGATCATGGCTTTCAGGAAGTCCCATAATTTTTAAATTGTCTCTCCTGGATCTATTTTCCAGGTCAGTTGTTTTTCTAATGAGATATTTCGCATTGTCTTCTATTTTTTCATTCTTTTGGTTTTGTTTTGTAATTTCTTGGTTTCTCAGAAAGTCCTTAGCTTCCATCTGCTCCATTCTAATTTTTAAAGAACTATTTTCTTCAGTGAGCTTTTGAACCTCCTTTTTCATTTGACTAATTCTGCTTTTCAAAGCATTCTTCTCCTCATTGGCTTTTTGGACCTCTTTTGTCAATTGAGCTAGTCTATTTTTAAAGGTGTTATTTTCTTCAGCATTTTTTGGGGTCTCCTTTAGCAAATTGTTGACTCTCTTTTCATGATTTTCTTGCATCACTCTTATTCCTCTTCCTAATTTTTCCTCCTCCTCTCTTACCTGATTTTCAAAATCCTTTTGGAGCTCTTCCAGGGCCTGAAACCATTGCATATTTATTTTGGAGGTTTTGGATGCAGAAGCCTTGACTTTGATGTCTTCTTCTGATGGTATGCATTGTTCTTCCTCATTCAAAAGGATAGAAGAAAATACCTGTTCACCAAGAAAGTAGCCTTCTGTAGTCTTATTTTTCCCCTTTTTTGGACATTTTCTCTGCCAGTTACTTGATTTTTGAGTCCCTTTGTCAAGAGGAGGGTATACTTTGGGGATCTGTAAGTTCTCAATTCCTCCAAGGTGGCACAATCAAGGGAGAGGAGTTTACTCCTTTCCTGGCCTTCACTCTGGTCTGGGAGCAACCACAAGTTCTCTTTTATGCCCAGGATCTGTGAGTAGAATTTCCTCTCCAAAGCCTCCACAAACTCTAGCAGGTCAACCAGCACTCCTTCTCACCCCAGGGCCACCTGTCAAGTCTTAGATCCAGATCAGCTGCTCAATTCCCCCAGGGGCTTTAAGTTGAGGGCTCCTAAAATAATTGCAACCACTGCTGCCCTGGAGCCAGCAGGACCAGACCGAGTTCCTTTCTCATGCTTTCTCACTGACTTTTGAAGCTGTCTTTGGCGGTTGTGGCTTGAGGGATCTGGGAACCACTACTGCTGCTGGGGATTTCACCCCTAAGGCCTGCTGTGGTCTTGTCCCTATTCTCAGCTCTGAGCCCTGTGTGATAGACCTTTCCTGTTGGTCTTCTAGGCTTTCTTGGGCTGGAAATCTTTTTCACTCTGTCATTTTGTGGCTTCTACTGCTTTAGAATTTCTTTAGAGTCATTTTTTACAGGTATTTTATGGGTTGTGGGGAGTGGTGGAGTCCATCCTTCTACTCCTCCATCTTGGCTCTGCCCCCTGTTAACCTGTTTTTTGAATATTTTGATAACTATGTCAGTATGATTAATTTCATTTTTAGTTTGGTATGTCTTATTATGTATTAAAAATAACATTATTCTGGGGGAGTCCATAGTGTGATGTTTAAAAAAGTTTGAGAGACACCATTGCTGAGTAACTTAATCATTTTATTAATAATAACAGCATTTTAATAAAAGGATGATCATTTGGCCTTCTCTCTTTTGGATCAAAGACAGTCATGGTGGCAGGCTTGTGTCTTGTATGCCCATTGGAAGAGGGGTGTTCTCGAGGGTGGCAGTCAACTCTGATTGGTTAACAGTTAATGAGAGAACAAATAATATATTGAGGGACTGGACCTGAGCTTTGATTATGTCATTTACTCCCAGCCTTGGGCAATATAACCCAAACCTACTTAGAACACAATAGCTTTGCCACCTGTGTGGAATCTGGTTAGAGAGAAATTAGCTCAGCCTTCAGAGATTGAGGTCTTGAGTATAAAAGAAAAAGGGGGAAATATGAATCTCACCAGGTCATTGGTTATTAATAATCATTTCTTTCAGTGGGATTCACTAGACTGCCAAAGGTGTCCACGGCTCAGAATAGTTAAGAATCCTCAGTTTAATCCAAGACTGTCTTTTTATAGAGGGCCACTTAGAGGACCAGAGATAACCTCATATTTGGTCATAGTTACCAACATAGTTACCAACATAGTTACCAACATAGTAGACCAACATAGTAGACCAACATAGTAGAAAAAGTGTCCTGAATACCACTTCAAGGCTGGTTTCATTTCCCAACATCATTTCCTATACCATTGTTTTTTCTTTTGGAGTTGGATTCAGGTACAATTGGAATTAATGGATAGAGTTGGGGTTTCCTTTGGTGTATAAGTGTGCTTGGTATAACTTGGTTACCATCTACTGGTACTAGAGTATTCATTATACTAATTTATTTGTGCTTTTATTAGTTTATTTATTTTGAGAGGATGGCATTGCATCTTTTATCTGGAAATTTAGGGGAGAAAAGAATTTTCCTGGAGTATTCCCATTAGGATGACAGTACAAACCCCAGCCACACCTCTTTATTCTGTGTAATTCTACGTTTTCCTGTTAGTCTTCTATAGAAGATCAGCCATCATGGTGGAATACTTTCTTTACATCTTTTACATTCCCTAAAAGGTGCAGCAGTCAGATTGTCTCTTGGTCATCCCTCAGTCTTGCTAAATGACTATCCTATTCCATATAGGATATCCCATATATCCATATTAATCTATATATTTATACATAGATATCTAGTATAATGACAGTGTTGTGTAACGGATAGGAAGCTGGCCTTTCATTTGGGAATATTTGGGTTCTAGTCTTATCTCTGGTCACATCCTGGTCATGTGACCATCAGCAAGTCCCTTGAGCTCTTAATGCTACCAAACAACTGTATAAGAAGACTATAAATTGTGGACTAGGTGCTGGTAAGCTTGGTTTATTGGAGTTTTCTCACTGGGACTTTGTAGAGTGACTATAAACAAATATATGAATCTACTTCTTTTTGGACTAGATCTGTGATTTCATTAATATAGGGAAAACTATGAGGGCCAGGCCACCTGTTTTTGTAGGAACTGGAGTGAAGAATGTTTTTTACATTTTAAAAACTTATATGATAAAATGCTATTTAAAAATGTAAAAATCATTCTTTGCTCACAGGTCCGATTTGCCCTCTGGCCCTGGTTTGATGAGTTCTGGTATAGGGCAATGGTATGCATAAAAGACAAGACAATGATAGAAGACCAGTACTGGTGGATATAATAAAACTCAGAGTAATGGCATTGTCTTCTCATAGTTCATCTCTGACAAGTTGCATTTATATGTCTGACATAAACATTTGTGGTAGAAGCTTGATTAATGAATTAATTAATTAATGCCTCATGCACCTGAAGGGTCATCACATGAACACAGAATGAAGAAAGACAGGCTGTGAATGCTAAGAGAAGGTCTGTGTAGACCCCAAAATGACCAGTGCTCCGAGACAGAATTAGCCCATGCCAGGGATGACTGGGGGATCAAACCCTAATTAATTAATTGCAAGTTAATTTCATTTGAACTCTATTCCATAAACATTTTGAGCCAAGTAATGCCTTTTGGGTCAAGATAAAGTTTTTCTTGTGTCTATAATTAAAACATAACACAGCTTTCATATAAACATGAGCCCAAAGGGTCTCATTCACTGGTTGCCAATGTTTGTTTCCCCTCTTTCTCTGTTTTTAACAAAATAATTTCCACTAAATAAGTCAAAGGATTAGGATTAGTACTGGCAAAAACCTTTCTGACCTGAGTTGAAACCTAAAGTGTTTTTAAAATATGAAGTTGGTGTTGCCAGAAACTTAAGTATCCATTGGTGAGAATGCTTTAAGCATGTGACATTTTATAAAGATGGGATTTGGGGGATGGGAGGTTGTTGAGTTAATGATTTTTAATACTTCCAGTTTTTGATCTCTTCTCTCCCTGGCAGGCTTCTGAGTTTCTCTGAGACATCATCAAGTAAATCAATTTGGCCATTTCTACTTTTAATATCTTAATACAGACAAAGACCTCTGCTGTCCACATTACAGTCTGCTAGGGTCATTCCTGTGCATATACTCAGAGCTTTGGACTTTGCCAACTGGTCTTTTGGGAGATGGATAATCCCCTAGCTTCACATCACATGGCCTTGGTAATGCTGCGTCAATCAGACAGAACTAATACCACTTTAATGTAGAGTGTTTTTTGTAGTACGTGGTGGTAGAGTGGCGAGAATTCATGTGATTTCTAAGAAAGAGATTTTTATGAGAGAAAGTAGGTTATTAAGAAACTTATACATTTCTGTTGCAAAAGGATACCAGTGTTTTCCTTAGCTCTTAGCCTTAGCTTTTTGATGATTTTTTAGCTCTTTAAGTCATCTTGAAAGAACACTTGCGATCATGTTCACAATATGTTAAGAACATGCGTTAACCCTGAAGAAAACATACTTTGTATAGCATACTGTATACTATGTGAATTCACCTGGCATGGTATGTGATGGCCTATTGCCTTCTTCCTACCCTCTTCAGATTATCCTATTTATTCAGAGAAATTTATGGCCCATTGCCTTCTTCCTACCCTAGGGTATGATCTTGTCAAGTTTCTTAACTTAGAGGTAGGACTCTATTCAGATGATGGTGATTATATTTATCTAGAGAATTTGAAGGAAAATCCAGGGAGGTAGTTGTGTGGACCACTCATGGAGGGTAGGTATGTTACTGCTGAGTCCACTTTCAATAGGTAGACACTGAATTGGGGCAGGAACCATGATATAAGGGAAAGATCGCTGGTTTGGAGTCAGAAGACATGGTTCAAATCCTACCATTGATGTATACTACCAATACGATCTTGGGCCCATCCTCTAATCATCCTGACTTAGTTTCCTCAACTCTGAAATGAAAGGATTGCACTATAATAGCAATGATAGCATTAATAATAATATTAATTAATTAGTGACTAGCATTTACACAGTGTTTTAAGGTTTTCAAAGTACACATACCATGCCAGGTGAATTCACATAGTATACAGTATGCTATACAAAATATGTTTTCTTCAGGGTTAACGCATGTTCTTAACATATTGTGAACATGATCGCAAGTGTTCTTTCAAGATGACTTAAAGAGCTAAAAAATCATCAAAAAGTACTTTGAAAAAGTACTTGTAACAACCATGGGAGACAGAGGATTCTATTATCCCCTGCCCACTTTTTTTGTAATTGATAAGGAAATTCAAATAGACAAAGGGAAATAAAGTGTCTTTGGCTAGATTTGAACTCAAGTCTTCCTGACTCCACTCTATCCACTGTAGCTGCCAGATTAGATGACTTCTAGGATCCCTTCTAGCTCTCAATCTATGGTCCCTAGGAAATAATTGCCATCCTCCCATTATTCCTTCCATTGCCCCTCTCTCCTCCCTGCCCAATTCCCCATCATCCACACATACAGCTTTCCTGGCCCTTTGCATTTCTTTATCACACCCAGGCTTCAGTGAGATTGACTGCTCCTTAAATGTGCTGAGTTTCATTTAAGCAACCTCTAGGTTGTTTCCCAAGGGGGTGTAACTGAATCCAGCATAAAAGGACAATTAAAGGTTCAGAATGATGTAATCATGGATTTTTTTTTTGTGGCAATGTGGGTAATTACTTCACAGATGAAAGACTTTTCCCCACTTACCACAGATTTGCCTCATGGGTTAGTAGGTGTTGCGGACATCCTGACAGATGATGAATAATTAGTAGAGTAACATTTTACCTACTCTAGGGATAGCTCTCTGGGATGTATTTGAAAAAAAGAAAGAAGAAATCAAAAATGACTTCTGAGAAGAAGACATTAAGTTAATGCTCTAATCCACATTCACATGGCTGAGAAAGGATGCTTCTTCTAGAGTGTCCTGTTCAAGGTGAAACTAGGCAAGCCCCTGGTTCCCTCTCAGACCCTTTTTACTCTTACTTCACACAAAATTCTAACAAGCCATTCTCTGGTTTCCCAGTCTATAGCAGATGAGTGACAGCCACAAATTATAAAGGGGGAGGAAAGGCTCCTACAAGTAGAACCACTTATAGAAACAAGAGAAGAGATGGAAAAATGATAAAAAATCATGTTCAAGGACTCAAAAAATCACTAATGTCATGTGGCATGGGATCAAACACACCTCTCAGTAGGTCTCAGTAGATAACTGTATTACCAAATATGAAATATTTGGGGTTCACTGTAGTGATCCAACCCTAAGACAATAAGAAAATGTTAAAATTCTAAAAATATATTCTAAATAAGAAGACAGGAGATAGGTCATTCATTTTAAAAAGATTCCCATTCTGAATGGTTATTTTTATTTTTTTCATATAGTACAAAGGAAGTTGTGATAGACTTGTAGGTTTGTTGTTAAGATACACATTATCAGGTTGGCCAAGAAGTAATATGTTTTGGGTCACCCCCAACTCTCTAGGACCATCAGCTAAGTTATAGAAGAATTATAATCTACATCAGTGACCCCCCATGGCAGTGAAATGGTAGAGGTAGTTGTGGTCAGGTATGGGATGGGTTCAATGACCTCTCCCATTATAATTCCTTTCCAATTAGTGGGTTCTGTGATCCTCACTGAAACACGGATCCTTGAAGTATTTGTAAAGTTTAAGGGGTCAAATCCTCAGATGTGTGGAAAGCTGAGCTGTCTAGTACAACTTTTACCCTAGGGAGCTGAGAGTGAGGTTTTCCTTTTAGGAGATAATTACTTGCATTAAAGCACTCATCATAATTCAGTAAGCCTCATCCCATTTCTTCTTTTCGCACGTTCTTAGTCTTTCTCACCACAGTTAACATTTCGTAAGTATCCACTGCTGTGGAGAGAACCCTGTAATAGATGTTGTGGGAGGCATATTACACAGAGGACATTAGCACTGCCCTTGAGTACTAATAATCCAAACCCATGAATTCTGGGATGACTTCAGTCATTAAGCCTAAAAAATCATATTTTTTTAAAGGGTAAAATATTGCAAGTCAGTTTTTGCTATTCTCCCCAAAAGGCTCTTTCAATCAATGAGTCAACAATAAGCATCTACTATGTATCAAGAACTGTACCAAACACTGGGGATATAAGAAGATGCAAAGATGGTCCCTGCCTTTAAGAAGCTTACAGGTTAATGAGGGAGACAACTTATAAATAACTATATATGAAGCAAACTGGATACAGGATATATGGAAAATAATAAAAGAGAAAAAGTACTAGAATTAAACGAGATCAGAGAAGACTTCTTGGGATTTTGCTTGGGCCTTAAAGAAGCCAAGGAAGGTCAGAAGTTGAAGCAGGGGAGGGAGAGTGTTCTATGGATGAGGAATAACCAGAGAAAATTCCTGGACGTTAGAGATGGAGTGTCTTGTACATGGAATAGCCAAATGGTCAGTGGTACTGGATCAAAGAGTACATATTGGGGAGGGAGGTGTAAGAAGACTGGAAAAGTAGGAGGGAGTCAGGTTATGAAGTGCTTTGAATGCCAAGAGGAGCATTTTGTATTTGCTCCTGGAAGTAATAGGGAGCCACTGAAAATTATTGAGTATGGCAGTGGGGTGATGATCCATTACTGAAGCTTTAATGGACATGTCCTCTCCAGGCATGGTCCTGGGCTGGGGAAGAGGATGCTTGGAAATATAGACTTTAAATGCTGGGATTTTTTTCTTCCATTAATACCCAAGATTTCATTGGTTTCAACTCAGAATTCTTGGAGTAAATGATGTTGAATGACCAAATGGAATCTCCTTATTCCCAAAGGCCACTATTCCAGACTTGCTATTTCTTCCATCATTTGCTAGAACCCCTAATACCATTGGCTTGGAACCCTACTTAACAGGGTTATGGTTTCATTCTGATAGGACTTGCACTCATAGAATTTTCTGGAAGTGTATTAATGCTGTTATTGTCCACAGTTATTGTCCAGATTGTCAGTGCTACTTATCAACACTTCAGGCATGTAGAAGTAGATAAGTGCAGGTGTTTCACGTGCCCCTTGAGCACCTCCTCCACGAAGGCTGCTCCAGTTGCCCCAGTTTTTGTGTTGTCTTCCTCCTACCTTGTAGACAGACATGTGAGAGACACTGTGGCATGGTTGACAGAAAACTGGGTTCAGAGGAAGAAGAATGGGTCAAGCTCTGCCTCTGGCCACATTGGTTGGGTTGATCCTGCCTATCCTTCAATGCCCTCAGGCAGCTCTCTAAGAATGTGATTTACAGGGCAGATACTAGTTAACATTGAAGACAAGCTTTCCTCATGGGGAATTTCTTGCAGAAGTGGAGTCCTAGTTCCAGTCCTGTTCCCACACTCCAAAAGAGACATATGTGTGTATGTCACTTAGTATGAAGCAAGAGGAGCAAGTAAATGGTGCAGCAGATAGAGTACTGGACCTGGAGTCAGGAAGACCTGAGTTCAAACTGGCCTCAGATGCTTATTTGCCATGTTACTCTGGGCAAGTCACTTAATCCTGCTTGTCTCAGTTTACCCATTTGTAAAATGAGCTGGAAGGAAGTAGCAAATCACTTCAGTATCTTTGTCAAGAAAATCCTAAATGAGGTCACAAAGAGTCAGACACTACTGAAAAGTGGCTGAACAGCAACCAAAATGTAATGTAAGACCCTCAAAGCCTACAACTGCTTTGCTTTTGTATTTTTATCTCTGCTATTAATACTGTAGGTTCAGATGGGACTGACCCAGAAAATCCTTTCAGGTCTATTACTCTTCTCAGGAGCCCTTTCCTGGACCTATGGGACTTAGAAATCACCTCGAATAGAGTCTGGAGGAAACTTGAAAGTGTGAAGTCCAACTTGTTTGGACGCATTCTGGCTAGGGGAAGGGGACTTTTCAGTGGCTCTGGGGTCTGTCATAGACTTCCAAGGAGATCCTGGAATCAAGAATGAAAAGTTCCTCAACTTCTGGAGGCCATATGATCCTGGATGACTCCTTGATATCTAGAACATAAATTTGACCTATCTAGGGGAATCTCTGGGTCTCCAAGGTAGAGATGAGAAGTTGCTGGAAATACTAGGAGCACAGCCATTGGGATATTGTTTAGTCTCCTCTTTCACTTGAGACTTTTCTGGGGAATGTGGCTTGGAAGCTTGGGATAGGTTTGGTGTTTACCTTCATGACTCTTGACCCCATTGTGTTTTTCTCTTGACATTTAGCCCCTTTTAAATCAACTGAGTAAATGACTTCTCTTCGCTTTGCAGGCCCCTTATCTGCTGAGGAATGATGCTCTCCACATCAGCCCAGGGGAGAGCGCTGCCATCACCACCCAGCTACTGGACATCCGAGATGGTGACAACCCCCGGGACGTGGTCGTGGAGGTGGTGAATGCCCCTCGTCACGGCCAGCTCCTCCAGCCACTGCGTGATCCGAGTGTCCCTGTTCGTCAGTTCCAGCTAGATGACCTGGCCAGAGGCTTTCTCTACTACACACATGATGGCTCACCCAGTCCTTCTGATGCCATCCTCCTGCAGGCCAGTGATGGGTACTTCTTTCAGAATATACTGTTCCAAGTACAGATTGTGCCAAAGGTAAGCATCTATCTCTTTGTCCTCTAAGCTAGAATGCTGACATTGATAATGTGTTCTCTTACGTTCTGGTCAATGTGTATAGCACAAATATTTTATTATGTCCTTATTGTGTGCCCAGCAAAGAAGTGTAACACATATTCCCTTTTCTTAATGGCATTACTGCCTATTTTGAGAGAAAAGATACAGCTACAAAGCAGAGAACACTATAAGAACATAATAGAATTCTCACTTGTGTGGGACAGATTGCAAACGCTGTGGGAATTCAGGAAAGAAGATAGTTCCAATGAAGAAGTAGAACAATGGTTAGGATTTGAATAGGTGGAGGAGGAAAGGGTGGGTATTTAAGTTTGTGGGAACAGTATCAGCAAAGGGTAACTGGTGTTTGATATCATTGGGGACCATCCACTCATTAAGGAGAAAAGGGAGAAATCCCATCCCCGTGAATATCCCATCAAAGGTCAATTTGAATGCTATGGAGATAGTGACAGAACAGGCTAATGAGCAACTCTATCGAAAGTTTCTGTTTTTTGGGAGGCACATCTTCCCCTGTTGGACTGGATGGGTGGCAGAACTTCCATAGGTAGCCCTGGGCGATTTGTAAGAAAGAATTGAAATCATTTTAGCCAGATTTTTAGGAAGGTCGAATTGCGTTTAAGTCTTCAGGCAAGTGGTGTTAAGAGCAAATAGAAGGAACCACAGAAATTGCATTAACTTCAGAGAAGGATGGAATGATGTGAATGGCCTAAGGCAGCATCTGTGGGATTCCCCAGAGTCACAGAACCTGAGCTGGTAAGAGAATTTTGTGATCAGGTAGTCCAAACCAGAGTTACCCAAGGGAATCTCTGCTATAACACTCTACTTGAACAACTTCAACATGGGGGGACCTTACCACCTCTTAAGGTAGCACACTCCACTTTGGGATGACTCCATGTGTTCCTGGCATGAGACTTAAACTTGCCAGTGGGTAACTTCCACCCATTTTCCCTGATTCTACCCTTTAGGGCTAAACTAAATTGTATCCTAACTCCATACAATAGCCTTTCACATACTTTCACATATGGCCCCCTCTTAAGTCTTCTCTTCTCCAGCCTAAATATGCCCAGTTTCTTCAACCATTCCTTTCATGACATGGACTCAACACCCATTCATCATCCTTTCTGCTGTCCTCTGGACACTCTTCAGCTTGTCCCTGTTCTTCCTAAACCATGGCACTCAGAACTGAGTACAACACTGCACATGAGGACTGTCACTCTCCTGTTCCCAGAAGCCACGCATCACTCAGTGCAACCCAGATCCCATTGACTTTTTGGCCGCCATTTTTAAAGGGTAGTGCTAACTGAAGAGACAAGGAGAAACCAGATAACCTTTCATGACCCATTTCTGCTATCATCAGCATCATCATCATTACATATTACTGAGTCCATAGGAGGCATGTAAGAAATGTTTGTTGATTGATAGGAAAGAGCTCATGGGACTTGGGGATGAATCCCGGTTTTAATGACCTTTTTTAATGACCTTGGACAAGTCATTTAAAGTCCTTGGACTTCAGTTTCTCTTTTATAAAGTGTATGTGACTTCTGTGCTCCCTTTCTACTATATATCTATGACAATATAGAACTTATCTATAATTGTTTAATTACGAATTTCAAAGAAAGCCTGTTACTTTTTCATGATAAGTCATAGGTTTCCTCTCAATGCATTAGTCTTTTTAAAAAAATTGTTTCATTGATGATGAAATAAAAGAAAAGAAATATAAATAAAAAGAAAAGAAAAGCAAAAGACACCACTACCTCCCTAGTTAGAAAGAACTACTAAGTAAAACAAGCTGGCATAAAGACCATATGTAACAGCATATGACATTTCCAGCTAAATCCATCCCACCCAAGAAACTTTCCTTGTACTAAATCCCAGAAAAGAGCCAATACAATAATTCCCCCCCCCACTCCAGTGCCAGTTGTTGTAATAAGACACTTAGTAGCTGTGTGACTCTGGACAAGTCACTTCACCCTGTTTGCCTCAGTTTCCTCATATGTCAAAATTAACTGGAGAAGGAAATGGCAAACTGCTCCAGGATCTTTACCAAGAAAACCCAAAACAGAGTCATGAAGAATCGGACAAGACTGAAAAATGACTATATAACAAGCTCACTGTCGCATTCAGTATCCATCAGCTCCCCTCCTTCTCTCTTGCAAGATCAGTAGACATTTAGCTAATATGCTTTGATTCCTTGATTGATTAGAAGAAGAACTGGCCTTGGAGTCAGAAAGACTTGGATTGAGGTGTCTTGGACACCTACTGCCCGCATAGCTTGGTTCACGTCACTAAACTGCTCAGAGCTCCAGACAACACTGAAATTATATGTTGTGGAAAAGTGACTGCTCTTCATTAGTACAGGGGATAGGTTCAGAAAAGATTCTAAAGCACTAATAATTAGAGAACTGTGAATGAAAACAAACCAGACACCTCTGGGTTTTGGGGGGATGTGTGTACATTTGTTCTTGTTGTGCCTTTAAAGTAAAAGTCCCCCTGTGAAAAGGAATCCAGCTATTGAGTGGTTAAATGGAGGCCATTTCTCCAGGTGCTCCCTACCCTGATGAAATCCCAGGGCCAGTTCACCCCACCCCTTCTATAATTGGCTCAACCATTTCTCCTTCGACGGAGGGGCACATATTATTTTTTCAGTTTTTTCTTTTTTTGTCTGGTTCCACACTTTTTCTTTGAAAGGTTTTCTATGTATGGGTATGCTGTAGCTGGCAATACACTCCTTGGATTATAGGTTCAGTCAGTGAGAGAGTATAAATAGCTGAGTAGTTTTATTTGCGTCATTCCAATTTACTTTCCAGTATATATGAACCAGTTCATAGCAGTGTCTTTCTGTGTCTCCCTTCCCACAGGCTCCCTGATTATCAATTTTCCCATCTTCTGGAATTTTGTTTAGCTCGATGACAGTATGGAAGTCACTACGCTGGCACCTGTTGCTGGAAAGCCAGGTGTTCCATTTCCACAGTTCCCCTTGCCCCTTACCCCAGGGATATCTTCCTAGTACCCTTAGAGGTTTGGGAAGGACTTTTGGCTCTGACATTGGCCAAGCTCTACTGACCATGTTCTTCTAGTTTAGAGGCCCAACACTTCAGTTCCATTTAAACACTATTTAACTACCATGTAACAGTTAGATTAATGTCTAAAGAGGGATATTTGCTTCAAAGGTATAATGCAAGCAAATATACAAACATTTCCCTTCATCACCTGAGGGGCCATTATCTTTCCTTCTCCATAACCCCTCAGTCTCTGGGTTCTATTAATTTACATTTCTCTGATTATTAAAGCTTCTGAAACACCTCCCTCCCCCATGGTTATTGGTGGTTTATCCTCAAAATACTTCTTAACATCCTTCCTTTTCTTCTTCTTTCCTTCCTCACTATTTCCCTTTTCTACTCCACATTAATTTTTTTTTCTAAAACCCATTTCTTGACTTTGTTTTTATCAGCTGTCGAGTTGTCAAATTAATTTCAGTTCAACAAGGATTTGCTTTTTTAATTATTTAATATTTCCTCCTGTTCATATGTAAAAATAATTTTAAAAAATTTGGGTTTTTTTTTCAAATTTTGAATCCCAAATTCTCTTTCCCTCCCTAACTCCCCTTATCGAGAAGATAAACAATTGGATATAGGTTATGTATGTGCAGTCATGCAAAACATATTTCCATCCACAAGGATTTGTTAAAAGTCTGTATGCACCAGGCATCTTATGAAGACCTAGGGATAGGAATCTAATAATGAAATAGTCTTTGCCTGCAAGGAGTTTCCATTTCTCACAGAGAAAACCACATGTACACCACATGTCAATGCAGCATATAGACAAGAGGGGGAAGAAATGGCAGGCATCTTGTATGAGAGACATTATTGACATCACAACAGGATGCTTTTGCTTTACACACTTTGTAATTTACTGATCTGGGGTTTATTAGATTTTCCATTTATGTGAAAGAAGTAGGCTAAGAGGGGATATGCCTTTCCTGATGGTTTTAGCTTTACAATGAAACTGTTTTTCATTTTTTGCTTTAGTACGTGTGGCTATATAAGCATTGCAACTTTAGAAAATTGCTTCTACTCTGATTTCAAAAAAAGCAACTTTTTGGTGGTGGTTATCAAAAATATTGAGGCCAGATTGCTTCATTTTCTTCCAGTTCCTTCATCTTCTATCCTGGTCAGAAAAGAAGAAGGCATGCTCTTGATTTTATCTGCCCATTTGAAATGGGATATAAAATGTGAAGTTCATAACTTATGGGTATATCAGGAATTAAAAACCATTCAGTTAGCCAGGCAGGAGCAGGGGAAGGGAACTCATTTTGGGATCCAGACGAACATCAGTAGAAAAGATAAGTCAGGCATAAGTTAGGAGCTGGGAAACCAAGTTTCATCTTGAAGAGGATCTTTCTGGTTTCTATTTGATAAAACTGGGTGGAAACTAAAGGATTACCTCTTGCTTGGGGTTAGTTAAGGATTTCCTGACCTAGATGCTGCAGAGAGGTCTCTTTCCCATTCCCTCAAGATAGAAAAAATTTCATTCCGTTGGCACTTTTTGCTCCTCAGTAAGTACCTATTGATTCATCCCTGGTGAGCAGGAAGAAATGTTGAGTTGCTGAAGACATTTTAGAAGTCCCTAATCACTATCCCTCCCAAAAGATCATTTATATCTTTCTAGAGAGAATAATGAAGCTAGAAAGTTGAATTTAGGGTGGTTTATTAGTTTCTTAATATTTTGTTTCTCATTATTTTTAAAAAATCTTTGGCTAGTCCTGAAGTGTCAGTGGTAGCATAATATGGACAGCAACACAAGGAGATAGAGAGGGCAGATTCCCAGCCTCTTCTTCATCCTTATTTTCACCTTCCTGCAATAGCCCTGGGAGAAGAATTGGAGAGATTGATTTCTGAAGGAGATTGTCTAGACCCAGAGAAGGAAATTTCTTCTCTTGGTTCCCATCCAGAGGTTGTTAGGAAATATTTTAGCATAACCCCAGCCTGCAGAGCTTTCTTACCCAGTGTTCTAATCTCTGCACATACAGCTTGTTACAGTGCACTCCTGAATAATTGGATGTGGTATGTCTCCATGTTTAAGGGTAGTTCTGGGATTTCAGCCGAGTTGGCTGTCGCAGGAATAAATAAATGGTGTTTTCATCTATAAGGGAAGGGCTATGGATGAGTAGTGCAGGTGGGAAATGAAGGAACTATAGCTCCTGAGAAGTAAGTTTGGAATTGTCCCTAGAAGATCCTTCTTCCTGTAGTGCTGAGTTCCATTGGCCAATGGCCAATGAACTCTTCACCCTTTTAGAAGTAGAGTGGTATTTCTCACTGGCTGACAGCCCTCTTGGTGTTTTTCTATCCCAGTGGTCAGTATTCATAAAGTCCAAGGGAATCCAGAAGTAGTGTTTTATCCAGACTGTGAGCCTGGGAGGTAAGTACTAAAACTATCCCCATTTTACAGATGAGGGAACTGCGTGGTTAAATGACTTGCCCAGGGTCACCCAGATAGTAGTATCTGAGAAAATAGGGAAGTACTCATACTCAGACCCCTTTAAAGGATTCACAATTTGGGTTAATTTCTAGAGTAAATAATCAAAGACTTTTGGGCCAAAGAGTTCTTTTACCATTGAACTCCTACAGTTGAAAGACTGTAGTCTGGCCTTTCCAACCTTCCTGAGGAAGCAAAGTAGAACTGTTGTTACTCCCTCGCATCTGGATTATTTCCTGGGGGTCCTGCCTACAGCACAAGGACACAGGAACCCTCCCTCCACTGAGTATTATAATCCCCCAGCCCAGACTCATCCAGGCAGATCCTTGAGCTCAGTGACAAAGATGAGACAGAGGCGTGGTGATAGGATCAGAGCTTATCTGTGGCTGTCAGAGTTAGTTAGCTTACCAGGGCCTGCCTGGAAGAATCCCACAGAATTAGACCCCTCCTGTTAGGATCCCTCACAAGTTGTTATTTGGCCTTAGGGAGGAACAACCCACTGCCTCTTGAGACAACTTTTTGGATAGTTCTAATTATTAAGGGGTAAAAAAGCTTCCTTTAATTAAATCTAAATTGTCTTCTTTATAACTTTCCTGCTCCTGCTGTCTGGGGCAGCTGGTGGCATAGTGGATAGATCTGAATTCAAAGGTATCCTCTGACACTAGCTGTGTGACCCTGGACAAGGCACTGAAACCGCCTCAGTTTCCTCATCTGTAAAATAGGCACAGTATTGTTATTTGTGAGCATAGCATGTAAAATGCTCTGCAAACCTTAGAGCACTGTATAAATGCCAGTTATTAGTATCAATCTCTTTATCTTTTGGTAGCGTTTTAGATCCTTGATGATAGCTGTGCTAGCCCTCTTAAGTCTTCTCATTCAGACTGAGTATCTTTCATTCACTGCCTTGGATGTGAGGATTGCCTGTATTCTCAGGGAGAAGGAAAGCTAGCTGTTCTCTTGTCTGAACAAGTATCGAAAAGCCCTGCCCACCCCTTTTGTCCAGGTGGAAGATGATGCAAATCTTTCCTTTGCCTATTAGATAAATTCTTTTAGAGTCCCCAGAGGAAAGTCATTTGCTTACTTGAGTTCCCAGTGGATCTATACTCAGAAGGGGAGCAGAGTTGGAAGTATGGACAGGTTGCCTGGAGCATTATCAATTCTTTGTCCCAGGAGTGTATTGTAAATGTTTAACAACCAGCTCTCTGAAAATGAACGTATGACTACATTATTAACATTTGCTCCATCATTTTCTTAAGTCTGGTCAATCAACCAAACAATAAATCATACCCTAGTTCTAGCATTTGCTGATTTCCAAGGTATAAACTTAACAATCTGATCAAACTGAACATTTAACAGTTGGCCTTCATAACTTCATACAATTGGCTCAAACACTCCCTTGCGTGGACCTCTTGTTTCTTGCAGTTGTGTTTATGCAGTATGATTTGCTTTGGTTTCTATGGCTAATGTAACCTCGAGCTGCTAGTTTTGAACCTTTTCTCATCTTCAGTTCTCTTCTTGAACACAGGGCCCACTGGCCTTAGTAACGTTACCTTTCTCTTTGGGGTGATCTGACTTATCTTTGTGTCATTGTCTCTGTTTGTTTCTCTCAGTGTGATACCATATTTCCTTCCCTTATAGACATTTAGATAATTGATCCCGGCATTTCGGTTTATCAATGTGTACTGGATATTAATACTAACCTATCAATACTAATCCTATTCTGATGATGGTAACAATGTAATGGTATTATACGTAACAATATAATAAAATTATATGATACTAATATAGTAATGATAAATAATACTTGAAATTTATTTAGTCTTCTTCCATACTTCTTCTTCATTTGTCTTCTTCACTAAGAAAAGGAGGGAGGAGGAGTGCCAAGGGATTAAGTGGTTTGCTCAGTATATCCTGTGGCCTTTGACCTCCTCTTTGAACAGTTTTCTGTGGGTCCTATGCTACAAATTGCTGAAGTTACTACAGAAGGGAAGGTCCAGTGAGCAAAGAAGACAATCTCCCCGCAGTTGTTGATTTCAAGTAGACATGTAGCCAACCTTGGAGGGTTAGTCATTCTTGAGTTTTGTTTTGAGTAGCCGTCTGTGAATATGGGACACAGGTCTATCTACAGTAAGCAAT
>CM053774.1:110784404-110800149 GCA_028658325.1 Potorous gilbertii
TCTGGTAGTCAGTCTAATACCTCTTCTCTCCCAACCTTTTCTTTGGAGCCTCTCAAACAGTGAGTTAGCTCTGGCAATGCATGTGTCAGCCTCATTATGAATGTGTAAATCCCTGGAAAGTACACTACTAAGGTAAGTGAACTTATCCACAGCATTCAATACTTCTTCATTTGTTGTAACTGATAGTTCCACATAGGGATACTGTGGTGGTGGCTGATGGAGCACCTGTGTTTTCTTGGTGTTAATTATTAGGCCAAAATTAGCACAGGCAGCAGAGAATTGATCCATACTTTGTTGTATCTCAGCTTCAGAGGTTGCACTGAGTGCACCATCATCTGCAAACAGAAAATCATATACCAACCCTCTCTCCACTTTGGTCTTGGCTTGTAGCTTTTTCACATTGAAGAACTTACCTTCAGTACAGTAGTTGACCTTGATGCCATGCTCATCATCATTGAAAGCATTTGACAACATGGCTGAAAACATTATGCTAAAAAGCATGGGAGCAAGTACACAGCCCTGTTTCACTACATTGGTGACTGGGAAGCCACAAGAGTATTGTCCACTATCCAGAACCTGGGCAAGCATATCATCATGAAAAGGATGTACAATGCTGATGAACTTCTCTGGGCAACCAAATTTTGACATAATTTTCCATAAGCCCTCACAACTAACAGTATCAAAGTTCTTGGTCAGAGTTTCAAATATTGTGTATGGACCTCTGTTCTGCTCCTGGCATGTTTATGTTTGTGTTTAAGGAGTTCTTGGATAGGCACTAGTCCCACTTCCTTATGTTTCCTGATCTTTTATCTTACAGGCTTCAAGAGTAACTAAGAACATTTTAAACCTAGATCTTGGATGCTTTAAAGTGGGCAAAAATGAATAAATGAACAAGAGACACAGGAGGCTAAATAGTAAATTAGAAGAGTTATACAAGTAAGTCCCTGGATTAGAGTGGTCCCAACAAGCTAAATTCAGTCTTGGGGAATGCTGAGCACAGATGAGCCATAAGACCCAAGTTCCAATCTGGAAACAAACTTGAGATACAGGTTGGCTCAAGAATGGTGCAAGTATTCAATTTCATTCATCCCAGGAACCATCTCAACATGAATACCATATCTTCACAGCATTAACCTTCATGTTGTGCTAATAGGCTTCTTTTAAATGGCTATCATTTATTCCATAATAGTGCTTTCCCTTTGCTTTTATGTGACTATTCACCTTAAACAACTTCTGTTGTGACATTTTCCTTAGAATCCAGATAACTCAACCTTTTAGTACTTACAAGATTCACAGAGGTTTTCAGGAACTTAGCTGAAGCTTTAAATCAGATAAGAAAAATCATGAGCTTTGGTTCTCTGCCTCAGTGATTTGGAAAAAACAAGATTGATACGTTTGATTCTGCCCAACTCCTCAAAAACCTTGCTATTTTTTATTTCCTCCCAAATATCTGCCTCTTTTCTAATTGTTTCCCCTTGGTCTATAAACTTGCTTGTTTCCCTTGCCCTAAAAAATTTCAAAACAAATGTAAATGTGGCTTCTCTGAACATGCCCAATTCACCTAACATAGAGGTACCCTTAAAGAGTATTTGGAGCATTTCCTGATTACCAAACATGGAGGCCTATTGATTCATTACCATGTGTGTAGCCTCCTTTCTTTGACTACCTGAGTCGTTGAAACCTGCAAGACTGAGCCAGTCTCCATTCTCTATTTGGCCATTCTTACCTATAGTACCTAGGGTATGAAGATCCCAGTTCACTCACACCATGGACTCCATGAACTGAACTTCCTCTTTTATCTTGACTCTGAGAAATAGGCTCAGGAATGTTTGTTTCTGTTCTGTATTGTTTATCCTACTCAAGTTCAAGTGCCAAAAGTGATCCTCATGGGATCCAGGAGTTCAAGCCATAACCACCTTGGAACCAGGATTGTGGGTGAGATAATGTAGCCAGCTAGCTTGGCAGAGAAGCCTTGTCCAAAGATAGCACAGTTCCTGGGACTACAGTCCAAGGTGGGGTTTAAACTTGGAACTGGGTCTATAGGAACTGAGCTAAGCAATGAATCTAATCCTCTTCTCTTCCCTAGAGACTTAGGTAGTATAAAAGAGAGATATTATGCCTTCCTCATGTTGAGGGAGTGAATTTGTTTGTGATATATTTTTTGAAGTAGGCATTCTTTTGTAAAAGTGAATCAAATTGTTAATTGCTAAATGGAACTAAGGTACAGGGAATCACCCCCTACAACTGAAGAAGCATCATCAATATGGGCTAGAGTCTTTTATAGAGAGCCTAGAAATCCCCAAACTCCTTTAAGGATGCCAGAGAACAGGGCAAGGAGTGAAATCAGGTCTTTTAAGGAACCAGGGATTATGGATAATTTTAGTCTTCATATCCAAAAAACCTAGTCTATTAAAAGGGGTTTGCTAAATATTTAATGGAGTGATAGAATTCTTTGTTTGGAATAAATCAAAACTGAGTTTAAAAGGGCCTGAACTTAATTCAAAGAGACATGGGGGGGAAAGTTATTTGTAAAGTAAGAGGAGGTAAACATCTCTATTTCTAAAGGTACAATTTGGCTCAGACTGGGAGGAAAATCTAATACTACATTTATTCAGTATTTTCCATCTTTACACATCTATCCCTTCTCTTCCTATAGGAGAAAACATGTAGTATTTTTATGGTATACTTTCTGTCTTTGGAAATTTCCATGTATGTTGATGTACTTGAAAAGAAAGAAATTATTTCACTGATGTGCTTGACGTCTCTTTCAGAAATGGTAGGACTCAGTCAAGTGGAGAAGCAAGGGAAATAAAGTGAATGACAATGTGGAAGCAGGAAAGTTCATAGTTTGTTTCCGAAAGGGTATGTTCTGAGTAAGAAACTGGTTCAGTCAGTTCAAGAATTGCCCAGTCAGGAGGTAGGTATACTTGGGTACAGAGTGTGGCACAGAGCTACTGTAAAGGACAAAAATAGCCAATTTTGTTGTTGAGTCATTTCTCAATTGTGTCCAACTCTTCATGACTCCGTTTGGAGGTTTCTTGGCAAAAATACTGGAGTGAGTCTCCATTTTCTTCTCCAGCTCATTTTACAGATGATCAAACTGGAACAAACAGGAATAAGTGACTAGCCCAAGGTCACACAGCTAAGAAAGTGTCTGAAGCCAAATTTGAACTCACTAAGATGAGTTCTTACTTCCTGAGTACAGACTTGGCATTCTATCCACTGTACTACTTTGGTATCTGAAATACCCAATAGCCACTTCAACTTATATATGAGTTGGGGAGATTGGGAGAAGAGGGGATCTGTGGGAATTGGAAATAGACAAGTATTATATCTCATTCAAGGAAGGTAGAAAAACCGAAAACCCATTATCATGCAAGAGAAAACAAAAATTAAGAAGCAATCAAGCTACAATGGGAGAGAGACAAATCAAGATGAAATGGAAATGAAAATCATTAGGGGGAAAGAAATACAGCATTGTGTTGATTACTCACAGAAGGCAGTTCACATTTGTTGTCAGAGAAAAGGATAGTTTGGTGACATGTTTACCTTAAAAAGGAAGATAGATTATGCTTTACTCAGCATTAGATGTCACTGCCAAATTCTCCTCCTCCTATCCTCAGAAGTAATTTTCACAGTAAAGCATATTTGATGGATTCCTATATAGTTTCTAGCCAGAAGTAAAGGTTATAAGGGATGTACAAGATATATAGAACTTATCCTCTTGTTGGAAAGACAAAGAAATGTGAATAAAGCAAACATATAAAGACAGCACATAATAAATAATATATATCAAGAAATGCAGAGGAAGAAGCAATCCATTTAGTATGTCAGTGAAGGATTTCTAGCAAATATTTAGATTTTCTAAATTAGGGAAGTCAACGTCCATTGAGATTTCTTTGTCTAAACCTTAGGAGCTAGAATCTGCCAAGAAGTCCCCCTGGAAACAATATTTACTATTCTTGGAGTAGATACTAATCTAGACCACTGCAATTGTCAAAGAAAATAATTTGACAGGGTTCAACCATAGCTCTACTTTTCCTGGTCAAAGGCTTAGCCAGATTCCACCTAGAGCAAGTATGGTGTAAGGGTTTCCTGTGTAATGAGGACATGTTGGGATGTGTCCTTCTTGGGGGGTTCTTCATAGCATGCATAATATTCCTTTCCTGGTTAACCCAACATGTGATGACTTTGTTTCTTTCAGCCATGAGTAACTGGTGCAATGAGCAGAAAGTTTTCTGACTGGGTAAGTTCACATTCAAAAGGATACCCTGTTGGCTTTTGGTGGAAATTAAACATCTGTAAGCCAGTGAGTGGAGAGGAAAGGCATCTGGCTAGTTTTCACTCCAGGAGATGGTCTGTGTCCCTGACAGCATGAGACCTACTTCTATGAGTCTTTCCTGACTTTAGGTAAATGAGGAGCAGGATATGGAACTGACTAGGTGAGAAACTTTTACATTTCAAAGGGCCAGAAGAACCATCGAAGCACCCCTGAACAACCACCAAAGCTGCAGTAGCAGCTGGGGCTGGTGAGGGACCAGCAGCAAAGCAGCTAAGGAGCTCACTTAACCCAGCCCAGCTGAGAATTGACCCATAAACTAAGACACTACATTATGGAAGATGCTAGCCCAATTAAGCAAGGAAGCAACTTGGCCATCAGCAATTACTCAACCCAAAAAGAACTTGATGGGGATTCTATGAAAAGAGGATTACCCTGAAAGATCATTCTAAGCCTAAATCCTCAGACTGGACTGGACTGGAAATTTTGTACCTGGATATTTGGTATATTTTTCAAGCATCCACAGAAACAAGAAGAGTAGGCATACTCAATAAACACTTTCAAGGTATTTTATTAAAGATAGCATAAGACAAAAGAAACAGCAAAACTATTTTAGAGGATCTTGGAAATTACATTGATCTTAGTGGGAAAAGATGACTCCAGGGAGATTTAGGGGGTATTAAGATGTTTGACAAGGGGAGAGAAGTTGACTGGCACACTGCAAATATCTTCACTGGAAAGTCTGCCAGAGGAGATCACATGGGAGTTAAGCTTACATCACTATGAAACGAGTCTGTGTTCTGTCCTTTGCCGTCTCAATGCATAAAAATGGTTGAGAGGCACTCCACTCTCTAGGTCCATCTGACAACTCTCCAAGGAATCCTGGCAAGTTATTGTTTTTGTTCAAGTTGTACTTCATTGAAATTCCTTCTAGAGGGTCCCTTTTGATTACAAGGTCTCCGTCCTGTCTGGTAGCCGAAGGCATGATTCGGTTCGGGTCCTGCCCTTTTATTTTTTTATTTCATGCTTCTGGCACCTTCATTTGGGCTGTCTCACTCCTGAACCTGTCTTTCTCACAATCAGCTTTGTGTCTTGGCATTAGCATGCAAGACCTTTAATTAAGAGATCATGAGAATAAGTTACACCCTTAGTTCTCCCCTGCTGTCCCCTTTGGGTCCTTCCCATTTCCTTCTCTGGGTTACCTTTAGGAAATGGCTTTATTTAACTTCTGTGCTACTAAATTCTAAGGAGATCAAGGCCATTGATTTTAATAATTTTATTGTGAGATTTAAATCCTCCTCTGTATTTTTCTTTTAGCATATTAAGATAGAGACTAGGAATAGAATGAAGCATCCCTACGAAGGCATCACTGATCCTGGAAGAGCCGAGTTTGGAACTCTGTGCTTCTATGCCTGTCTGAGACGCAAACACAATAGAGAAGAAAGGGCAGCGACTGGAATAGAGGATGGTTGTTTTTCATTCAACAGCTTCTGTTCAGGGTTCAGTCCTGCCGAAGCTTCTATTTCTCCTTTCTACAGAACCACCCATCAGTGCTTGGGAATAGGGACTCAGCGGCCAAATGGCTTATTTGAGCTAGAATTTTAGCATTCCACATTTTCAGAGGGCTTCTGTATTCATTATTCATTTCATTTTCACAACACCCATACAAGGTAACTAGGCAACTCTATTTTGTAAATGAAGAAAATGAGACTTGGGAAAAATTGGTTTATCTAAATTTATAGAGCATGTTAGTGACTGAGCCAGGACTAAATCCATGTGCCAGATCACTGAGGCTAACCCAGAGACATGAGAAATCACAGGGCAGGCTCAGAGTATGGTGGACCCAGAAATCAACTACCATAGGCTTAATATTCAAGAAAGTGATAACTGAATGATTAAATAGCAAATTAGAGGAGGCTATAAATGGGACATTTTTGCTCCATTGAGCCACACTGAGGTTTGGATGAGGGTACTTTATAGAAATAAAGGCAGAAAAGAGGTGGGATTGAAGTCAGTGACTCCTTACTGGAGAACAGAACCTGTGTGTGAGGAAGGGCACAGGAAGGAACCAAGCTGAGACAAAGAATAATTTAGGAAATTCAAAGATGAAAGGCTGCGACAAAGAAGGGAGAAGCTTAAAAGGTAGCACATTAAGAGCTTGGTGAAAGGCAAGAACAATCAAGTGTACCTAAAGTTCTGACACTGGCTCATGATATGTCTTCTTATGCTCTATTGACCTCACTACTCATCTGAACTGACCGCTACAAGGTACCATTTTTTTCTGTTGCAAAGTTTCCCTTAAGCTAATAACTTGATGATATATCCAGTGTAGTCACATCAGTAAGTTACCAAAGCCTGTCTATATCTCTCAGAGAGTTGAGGAAAACTAAAGTATTGTTGTGAAACCTCTAAAGTAACCAGAGGAGCTTTATGAAGCTTCCACATGAGAATTTAATTCATAACCAATAACAATCACCCTTTCTTTAAGCTATCTGGGAGTAAATATTATTCCTAGCTCCCTTCATTTCACCCAATCTTCCCACTACAAATGATATTTTTTTCCAAGGAATGAGCTAAATTTTGTGAGTTTTCTCTATTTTTTTCAATTAACTAGCATTTATTTTCTCTCTATTCAGAAGGAGAAGAAACCCTTTTAACAAAAATGCATCATCAACTAAAACAAATTTCCATTTTGGCAACATTCAAAAAAGGGAGAGAGATTTATTCTGGATCTTGCATCCATCACCTATGGGAGTGGGGACCCTGCTTCATCATGAATCCTCTGTAATCATGGTTGGCCATTGCATTAATCAGAGTTTTTAAGTATTTCAAAATTGTTTATCTTCATAATGTTGTCATTGTATATGGTTTTCTTCTGGTTATGCTTGATTCATTATGCATCAGTTCACAAAAGTCTTCCTAGATTTCTCTGAAATCATCTCAAATATGGTCATTTAGCACTTAACCCTACTCCTAACCTCTCCTTTCTTCAGATCCTTTAATGTTGGATTATCCTGAAGATTGGTGATCCTTATGCCATCAGCTACATCTAAGACACATATCTCACCAAATATCTGTCAGTCAATTAGCATTTATTAAGCCCCTACTATTTACCAGGTATTGTATGGTCTCCAAGGATAGAGATGAAAATAAAACTATTCCCAATTTCACAGACAGCATATTCCACATAGATGGTAAGTTCATATAGATAGATAAAGATATGTTTTGAAGACAATATAAATTCATTAGGTATTTGTTATGGCCAGAGAAACCATTTTATTCATTTTCCACAGTGGTGGCAATTTCAATTCAACCCAATAAACACCTATTAAGTATTTACCATGAAAAAAGCACTGGGGGTAGCAAAAGAATATTTGATTTCAAGGAATTTGTATTCTATTAAAGGATGAGACAAAGTATAGCTTAAAAAAATGAGGAAGAAGAGAACACTCTCAAGTAGGGAATTTCAGGAAAGATTTAATAGAAATAGTAGCACCAGACAATTATTAGTCTAGTTTGTCTGAACGTTAGAGCTCATAAACAATTACACAAAAATAGGAAGGAAGCTGACTGTGGAGGGCTAGGGAGTTATCCAATGACAGTCTGGAGCCACTGAAGGTTTTTAGTAAGGAAATGACATGGTCAGGCTCAGGATGTATTAGAGAAGGGAAATATTGGAAGCAAGAAGACCAGTTTGGTTATTACCATACTCCACATGAGAGGTAATACCACTCAGATGACAATTATGTGCATAGAGAGAAGGAGCCAAATGTGCCAGATGTATTATGGGTAGCATTGACAACAATTGGTGAATGATTGGATGGATTGGGTCCAAGAAGGCAGTGAACCTATGTGATTAAGGAGAAAAGTGGGGGGAAGGGAGAAGACTGTAACGTTGAATTTAAGATACCTATGAGGCATCCAGGAAGCAACTGACAAGGCATGCTTAGAGTTCAGGAGAGAGATTAGCAATACATGCATAAATGCATACATGCACACATATGTTTGGGCATATGTGTATCTATATGTATATCTATCTATAGATAGTGATCATCCAAACTGAGCTACTATTTATACTATCTAGTTACTGTTGTTGGTGTTCTTCAGTCATTGCAGGCACATCCAACTCTTTGTAACTCCATTTGGGGTTTTCTTGGCAAAGATGCTAGATTGGTTTGACATCTATTTGTAGAGAGTATTTATCTTTCTATAGATAGATATAGGGATATGAATCATCTGTGTAGAGATGATACTTAAATCAATGGTATCAGATGGGATTAGAAAATGAGAGAGAGAGAGAGAGAGAGAGAGAGAGAGATGAGGAGGAGGGGCAGAGACACACAGAGAGACAGAGACAGAATAGAATAATTTTCTTCTGATAGAAAGGCCCAGGACAAGAGTACTAGGAATCACTGACATGAAGAGGAAAGGACATAAATGGTTTTATCCAGTAAGAGCAGAGCAGATGGGAGGAGAGCCCCAAGAGAACAATGATGTGACAGTCAAGGGAGGTGAAAGACTCCAGGAGGAGGAGATGTTCCACGGCATCAAAAGTTGCCTGTTCAGTAAAGATATGGCTTGGAGTAAAGGCCTGCAATGAGTAGGTCAGATATTTTCGCATCAGTAGCTCCCAGTGCTTAACGAATCGGACACAGAACACTCTACAGACAATCAAGTATTCTTTTCACTATGTCCTCAAATTAAGTAGTACAAGTATTAACAGTCCCATTTTACCAGGCTTCTGGGCTCACTCCAACTCTTTTTCTTTATTTCTACATGTAATTGGACAAAAAATAAAATATTATATATTTTAAAAAATCTTCCCTCTTTTCCATTGTTAAGTTCAACTAAGTATGTGCTATTGTCTGTCTCTTTTTTAATTTAAATTTTAATTTATGGAATAAATGAGCATTTCACAACAGCACAATAAAAATGATAGTACATGAAACTGCAAGTCTTTCTTCCAAACATACAGGAAAGCTGAGTCTCCTAGAATGGGGCTGAGTACTCTCACCAGGATGTTGTGGATAACCTTGAGAGGTTGGGGCTTTTTTCTGGCACAGTCATTCATGAGCCATCTTCTATGCTCCCCATTGATCACCAGTTAGCCAGCCAGAAGTAATTATCTTTGTAAAATGAGGTATTTACTAATTACATATAGCAAAGGGAGTTGTTATAGAAACATCTCCCAAACAGGGAATACACTCTCCCCTTGCTCATAACAAGGTCCCTGGAAAGATTGGGCTTATTCTTAATTCTCAGACTTAGTTGGAAAGCTCATACATTCAAAAGGCAAACTCACAGTTCAAGGCTTTTGGAAGTCCTCTCTTCATGGGAATCCTCATGAATTTCCTCTTTGGTCTAGTTTTCTGCTAGGCTCTGAGGGTTGGTCCCCTTATACAGTCCTGAAGCCACCCTTTCTTACTGTCTATTTTGCCTGCAATATGTCTGCATCAGCCCCTGCTGCCCTGTCACAGGAACCAGTGGGTGCTGTTACTGAGAATAATACAATCTCCATACCTTTCCACCTTTTGAATTTTACAAAGTTATCCTCTGGTCAAAGGAGAAGGAAAGTGAGATACTTCCACTGGGCTTGCTCATTCACCTCTCCCCCTTTCTGACTGCCCTCTGGTACAGGATTTTTTCACTCTCCAGAAGCTTGAATAACTACTACTGGAAATTCTTTTTCTTATATACGTGGGCAGATAAGTGCGTTTAACTCTTTCAGCTGATCCATATATATTGCTTGTGTAGGTACCATTATCTGATTTAATCCATTGGCTTAAAGCTCTCAGATCCATTGGGGAATGGTTCATGTCTAATTTATGCCTTGATTGATTCTGTTAGTAAATAATCAAAGAAGTGTTCTTATCTGATAAAGGTACCAGGGAGTAGAAGATCTTCTTGGTCCCATTAATTGGGTTTGAGGGATATGGAGCACTCCTCATATATAGATGAGCTCAGAATGTTAAAGGTAAGAGTATGGACTCAAATTCAGTTTTGTTTGCTTTTATTCAAAGTCTAGTTCTTTTTTATTTATGACATGCCTTCTAGTCAGTGATCAATATTTCATGAATGATGACAAGTTGATAGTCACACTTTTGTTAGCAGAATTTATTGAACGTATGTTTAACAAACTGGTGGGTAGGTTGATCCTTCTACATGGACCACAACTGAGAAAAGCAGTTAAGAAAACCCAGATAGACCAGGCAATCTCCTTTCTCCAGTTATACCGTAAAGCAGTGGTGTCCAATTCAAATAGAAAGGGATCCCTATGCACTTAATGTGGACTTAGAAAATGACAAATTAACATTATCTATGTTTTATCATTTTAAAATTTTATCTTGTTAAACATTTCCCAATTACATTTTTATTTGGTTTGGGCTGCACTTGAAGAGTTTTGCAGTAAGTTTGACACTTCTGCTACAGATCATTGGCTCTGAAATCAGAACTCCATGGTTCAAATTCCATCTCTAATGCTTATGACCTATGTGAAGTGGCTTAGGCAAACCATTTAACCTGAGTAGGCCTCTTATATGTGAGCAAATTTTAGCTGGGACTTGAAAGAAGTCAAGGAGGTCAGGAGATGGAGATGAGGAGGGGTGTATTCCAGGCATAGGGGACAGTCAATGAGAATTTGCTCAGGAGGAAGATGAGGCATCTTGTGCGTGGAACAGTAAGGAGGCTGGTGTTACAGGATCACAGAGTGTGTAAAGCGGGGTTGAATCACAGAGTATGTAAAGGAGAGTAAGATATAAAAGGTTAGAAAGGTAAGGCAAGAGGCAGATTATGAAGTACCTTGGCCATCAAACAGAAGATTTTATATTTGATCTTAAACATAATAGAAAATCACTGGAGTTTATTAAGCAGAAGTAGCTGCATATGACATGGGCAGATCAGGTTTTAGGAAGATAAAATTGACTGCTGAATGGAGGAGGCTATTGTAATAGTCCAGGGAAAGGTAATGAGGCCACGCATAAGCATGGTGGTGTTGTCAGAGGAAAGGGAAAGGAAGAAGGAGTGAGCATTTATTAAGTGCCTACTATGTGCCAAGCTACATGCCAAGTGTTTTACAGCTGTCTCATATGCTCTTCAAAACAACTGTGTATGGTAGGTGCTTTTCTGCCCTCTTCCCCGCAAATTTACAGTTGAATTAACTGAAAAGTTAAGCGACTTTCCCAGGTCACCCAATTGAGGCTAGTTTTGAACTCAAGATTCCTGACTCCTGGTCCAGTGTTCTATCCACTGTGTTGCAAGAAGTTGAAAGAAGAGAACAGTCTATAGGAGAGATCTTGTGAAAGTAGAATCAATCATTCTTGGCAACTAATTGAATAAGAGGGGAAGGACTAAAGAGAGTGAGGAGTTGAGGATAATACCTAGATTGTGAGTCTGGGTGACTGGGAGGATGGTAGTGCCCTCAACAGTAACTGAAAAGATAGGAAAAGGGGTGAATATGAAGGGAAGGAATGAATTCAGTTTGGATATGTTGAGTTTAAAATGTCTATGTTTAAGATGTTCAATAGTAGACCATTGAAGGTCAAGAGAGAAGGCTGGACAAATACATCTTAGAATCATCTGCAGAAAGATGATTACTGAATCCATGGCAGCTGATGAGAAGTCAAGAGAGAGGAGGAATGAGAAAAGGCCATTAGATATGGCAATTAAGAGATCACTGGAAAATTTTGTGTGAGCAGTTTCTGTCGAATGATGAAGTTGGAAGCCATCCTGAATAGAGTTAAGATGAAAGTGACAAGAAAGGAAGCACTGATTATAGATGACCTTCTCAAAAAATTTAGCCACAAAAGGCAGGAGAGAAATGGGATATCTAGCGGAGATGGATCGATCAAGTAAGGGTTTTTAAAAGGTTTTTTTTAAAGATGGTGATAGCTGTGATATTTGAGTAAATACCTTGCTAAAGAAGTGAGTCTCCTGACTGTAAGTGGAAAGCACACTAGCAGGGGCTCATGGGCCAGTATAAGAAAGCTAGCCACTAACGGGGTTATCCATAGAGTCCTGACAATCATAATATTCACCCATCTGGAGACCTAACCTAGTATCACCAGGGTGAGTTGGGCAGCCAACCCTGAGGGGGTATGATACTTCACAGCAACCCCACCTAAGCTTGTTTCATTGTACTTATGTTTTCTCTGACTTCTCCTATTTTCTGCTTACTATGCCCTATGGATCCAGGAAGAAATGGAACCTTCATAGTTCAATCATATTGGATAATCTCCTAGAGGAGGGAATGACCTTTTCTGTTAAGTGAGTAGCCATAGTAGGCAATACTTATAACCGCGGAAAGATATGAAGGGTGGGGTTGAATAAGACAACTCTATGTACTGACAAATCCTGGAAAGAGATAGGGAAGGGGGAGTTTTGTAGTTGTTGGGCAAGAGAGGAGAAAGCCTCTAAAGGTACAGTTCTACTATTCAATCCTCTATAGATAGCAGAGAAAGGAGGGAGGAGCAGAAAACCAGTTCTCGATTTTGTCCTATCACAATAGACAGTCTCAGAAGGAAGTGTAAATGGGGTGAGGATGCAGCCTAGAGGAGATGGAAGGGCCAAACCTTGTGATAGAAGGTGGGTGCCAAGAAAGGAATAATCCTATCTGTCACCCCCTAGATGACAAAATGAAGAGAGTGAGGTAGGAAGCTATATGCATGCTAGAAGGGTCAGCTCAAGTCAGAACTCTTGTGACTGAAAGTGGAACCTGAAGAGGAACAATGATCTCATGATACAGTAGCACCAGGCAATCTCTGAGGAGAGATACCTACACAGTGAAGTAGAATGATACTGGGTAACCTTTAAAATCCATGGCAATGGGAAGAATATGAGGTCTCAAAATGGCAGTACACTCATGCCTTCGCAGTTCTCCTTCCAGTAAGGAAGATATGGATGTCAGGTGGATTCTATGGTTCTGGTGTGTTTAGACCCATCAAACATCTCTGGAAAGGTGGCATTGACCAAAGTAACTCCATTCTGTTCGAAGTACTGGCAAGAGTTTTGCAGTTCACAAGCTGAGCTCAGCATCTGTATACCTTGATAATCCTCCTCTGTGGAAACAAAAGGAAATAGAGGTTAGCCATCATACAAAACATCAACCAAGTTTAACAGGTTATGAAATGGAAGGTGTTTAGGTCAGCAGAAAACTGAGTACTTACTCTTGCGGGGACCTCACCTTCTTAGAGATGGAGCCACCTTTTCCACTTCCTTCCTTCAGCCCAGCCCAGCAGACCTTTCCCTTATTCAACGCTTCAGTTTTACTCCTCACCCTAGGGTCAGCTCAGATCGCTGAAGGCAGTAAATTCATCTGAAGCAGTGATCTACTTACCAAGCCTCTCTCCACTAATCCATTGTTTTAACCTGTTTGGGCCCAGGTGGAAATCATGAAGTCTTGCTTTATATGTTTTGTCAGGGAGTTCACAAAATATTAAAATATCAATAAAATTCTCTCTTTTATAGGTCTTGACCCCACTTTGGGGTAGTATCCCCACTATCATCCTGCCCTCACAACAGCTGGGACATTCAAATCAGAGAGAGTTATGACTGATCACTTTATATAAAAGACCAGAGGTAACCTTTAATGTACTCTCCTTGGGGAAGGGAAGCAAGGGAACATGCCATTTGCTGTCAGTCTTTAGGAGTTCTCTTCAGGAGAAATTCAACACCTATACCACACTACTAAAGTATTGATGATGTAGCTGTTCTCATTACATCTAGTCTGTTCCTCCACGCTCTGCTGTTCTTTGCTTATTCTAATTCCTTCAGTTTTTTTCTTCTCTAGTTGCTAAAGCTAACATTTCTAGTACCATATTTAATAACACAAGTGACAATAGACATCCTTGTTTCACCCCTGATCTTATTGGAAATGCTTCTAGCTTACACCCATTACATATAATACTTGCTGATGGTGGTTTTAGGTAGATGCTACTTGTCATTTTAAGGAATACTCCATTTATTCCTATGCTTGCTAGTGTTTTTAATAGGAATGGGTGTTGTATTTTGTCAAAAGCTTTTTTTTGCATCTATTGAGATAATCACATGATTTCTGCTAGTTTTGTTGTGGATATGGTCAATAATGCTGATAATTTTCTTAATATTGAACCAACTTTGCATTCCTGAAATAAATCCTATCTGATCATAGTGTATTATAGTGTATTATTCTCATGATAAGTTGCTATAATCTTTTTGCTAATATTTTATTTAAAATTTTTGCATTTATGTTCATTCATTAGGGAAATTGGTCTGTAATTTTCTTTCTTTGTTTTGACTCTTCCTGGTTTAGGTATCAGTGCTATATATATGCATCATAAAAAAAAATGGTAAGACTACTTCACATATTTTCCCAAATAGACTATATTGTATTGGAATTATTTGTTCTTTAAATGTTTGATAGAACTTGCTTGCAAATTCACCTGACCCTGGAGATTTTTGAGTTCATTGATGCTTTGTTCAATTTCTTTTTCTGAGATGTAGTTATTGAAGCATTTTATTTCTTCTTTCAGGTTCAATTCTTTCTCCTCTCTCTGGACCAAGGGACTCTCCATTAAATGGGTGGCTCAACACTTCAGCTCACACTCACACTGTAATATATGATGTGTTTGGATGGCCTATTTAACATTACTTATGAAGGGGTGGGGAATATGTGACCTTCAGGCAATATGGACTTTCTAGGTGCTTAAGTGCAGCCTTTTGACAGAATCCAAATTTTATAGGACAAATCCAGACCACATGTGGTCTGAAGGTCACAGGTTTCCCACCCCTGATGTTGTTAACAAGGGGACAGAACGTAGTCAGACTTTTTAAATCAAAGCATACAAGCATTATCTTCTAAAACAAACTCCCACCCAGACATTTTAAATGTTCCAATTAGGTTCTTAACTCACAACAAGGTCTCAACAAGGTTCAGTCCCTTCCCAGTCACAGGCTTTGAATCTCCCTCCTAGATGGTCATCTGGGCAAGTCACATTTGCTTTATCCTGAATCCAAAATGGTCTGCTTGAGTCTGAGTGTTAGAAACACAGGAGGCAATCTGAGTCACATGCTAGGACCAGGCTGATGTATATGGCCTCAGGTAGGTTTTATATTTTTAGCCGCAGGTTGTAAGTTGTTAACCTCATTTGATTGGTGGTTTACTTCAATATCCCTGATAAAAGGGCTCATAATATTGTTTTAATTTGTAGTCTGTCTTATCAGAGAGGTCACATACGTTTTATTAGTTTTTTAAAAAACACACACATGTTTACTACAAGACACCACACAGACACTTATCTTACTTTTGAAAACCATCTTAAAGGAAAAGATCTTTTTCAAAAGAGGTCAGTGACAGAATAGAGTCTTAAAACAAAATGGAGTCAGTTATGCTAAGTTGATAAACTGTTTATTAAGGTACTAAAATTGATTCTCACCACACACACACACACACACACACACACACACACACACACACTCACACCACATGGCTCC
>CM053774.1:110800649-110834768 GCA_028658325.1 Potorous gilbertii
TCTAGATAATATATCAATATAACATTTATACCTAGATAATATATCAATATAATATTTATAATGAGATAAATTTCTGACATTTATATAGAGTTCTACAGTTTACAAAGTGCTTTACAAAGGTCATTGTTTTCTTGTTAATTATAAATTTAGCCATCAATAAATATAAGCATTTTAAGAAATGAAGAATAAAAAAAGGGTTGTGCATGAAAAACAATGAACTTCTATTTAATTTTCATATACATGGTTCCTTTCCCTCCATCCTTGACTTCTTTGAGAAGTCTATGCCTCAAAGGGGTGCTACTGGGTTAAAGGGTATACACAGTTAAGCAACATTTGGTGAAATTTCAAATTGCTTTCTAGAATGGTCAGACCAATTCACAGCTCCACCACTTCAACAGCATCTCACCACGCCTGTCCTCTGGCAGCTCCATTTTCCTGTTTTGTCATTCTATTATTAGTGAAGGGGAAGCATTTTCATTTGATTCTCACAAGAGTCCCATGACATGAAAAAAATTACTATTCCCATTTGACAGATGAAGAAACTGAGGCTCTGACTTGCCCACTATCACGCAACCCATTGTGATTTGATCCTAAGTCTTCTGGCTCCAAAGCTGGTCTTCCTTCTCTTTTGTACCATATGGAGTTTTCTTAAACTGATTGTAATATAAGGCGATGACACTATAACTATATTATGTAATTATATTGCGATCATCGTATGATATAATTCAACGTATTATTCCCATTTTAAGGCATTTTACTTAAAACAATCATTGAGACTCACTGTTGCTAAAAAAAAAAGTAACTAATAATAAATGATATTCTTAATTAATCCAATATCCAATTGAAACTACATGTCTGGCTTACCACCAGTAAATGAGCACTCTCTCTTAGATGGAAATAAAAAGAGCTCTTGGAAAATAAGGTTCTTCTCTCAGTGGCTTTCTTTCTCCAGTCCCTAGAAAAGCATATACAAAAGGATTCCATCACAAGGTAATTCTGGTGAAAGATGAAAAAGGAGAGAGAATTGGTCACTAAGGACACAGGTCTACAGTCTTCAAGTCTTAAAAATAGCCCTGGAACGTGCTCCAAGACGTATGTGGACATTTACGGTGTATTTACTTTGCCATCTGGCTTTTGGTTCTAGTTGGATGAAGAATTTTTAACTAATGAGGTCTAAGAAATACAAGGCACACACAAATTTGCCATTTCCTAAATAACCAGGGATTGACTATCTCAGAAAGGGGCAATGTCTCAAAATGCCTAGGATTAACAACAATTTTGCATATTACTTACTAAGTTTGCACAGGTGTTTGTAATATTAGCATGACTGGATACATATTTACTTGTCTACCATCATCCAAATCATGAGAAACCATCAAAAGGAACACAGGAGCTGAAACAGCCACATTAGTAGTTGATTTTTTAAAAATATCAACAAGTGTTCAGTAAGTGCCTGTTACGTGCTAGACATTGTGTTGTATATCACCTGGATGTCCCTCATGAGCCAGACTGACATCTCCCTATAAAAGTTCTTGGTGGTATTTTGCAGGGCATCTCTTAAGCCCCCACTGGCAGACCGTACAGTGGATAGTTTGCTGGACTTCCTGAGTTCAAATCTTCATCCACTCACTAGCTATGTGACCCTGGGCAAGTGATTTAACCCTGTTTGACTCTGCTTTCTCATCTGTAAAATGATCTTGAGAAGGAAATGCCAGACCACCCCAGTATGTCTGCCAAGAAAACCCCCAAAAGGACCCAAAGAGTCGGCCACAACTGAAACAACTGAACAGCAGTAATGTTCTCCCTGCCATTGTTATGGACCATTAATAACAGACATGTTGCCACAGAATGACTTTTACAAAGAGATCATTTACTTGAAAGATATAACAAGAAAAATATATAAAATACTTTGGAAGGCGTACTCTTCCCTATATCACTTCAGGCTCTAGGAGAGCAAATTCAATTTATCCCAGTTCCTGGATAGCATTGGATGCTACCAAATTCATGTCCCAGATGTGGCCAAAGACTGCTAGATGAATTTGCATCTCAGTTACCACTGGCCTACGTCTCTAATGTCACTCCCTCCCAAGGCCACTCCTTGCTCCTTGGGACATTGATTTGTACTGTTCCTAGAACCGAGACACTGGAACACCAAAGATGCTGGAGTGTCCTTTAGAACTTTTAACCTTACAAGGTCATGGAGATTCACCTAGAATAAAAAAATAGGCACAGAGAGACCATGGACTGATGCTCTTCTAAGGGCTACCTGACCTCAAGTGGGAGAAGGTTCAAGGCCTCTCTTGAAATGTAGTCTCTCAAGGAGTCCCTAAGATCTGAATGAGGATGGTGCTTACAAATCCTTTGGAATATCTCTCCAGTGAGTCCAAGAGTGTCCTGGTCACCCTGTGGTTGACTAGTAGTGTCTCCAAGACATTTCTCAGTTCTCCTGGAAGTCAGTTTTCTAGCCTCTTCATGAATGGAGACACCATCCTAAGTTTTCTGCATATGCACCAGACCCCCATTACACATTTACTAAACCCTTACTTAGATGCTAAACTTCATGTTAGTTGCTGCTTATACTAATGAGCTAAAACCCAGCTACCAGGGGTAGCTTCTAGGTGTGGCCTTCTAGGTCCTTGGGTGTGGCCTTTTGACTGAGTCCAAGTTTAACAAAACAAATCCTTTTATTAAAGGGGATTTGTTCTGTGAAGTTTGGATTCAGTCACAGGGCCACACTTGAAGACCTAGAGGGCCATATGTGGCCTCCTGGTGACAAGTTCCCCATCCCTGAGCTAGCCACTTCTTTTACAGTTCAAGCATGTACAGAAGTCTTATTTTTAAACATCCAATTATTTCATTCACTGTTTCCCTTAACCATTTCTTATCAGTTAAGCCTGCACAGACTTTTCCTGTCCTATTGCCCTGCTGATCTGATGAAGGGCAAGATAAGCCCTGTTTAGAAGGTCTATTTCCATCTTTGCATCCTTAACAAGTCTCTTAAGGATTACATCACTGGATTTCTGGCATGTGTGCATGCCTGTAGTCTCATGTAGGTGCCCTGAAGGTGTTTTAAAGTTGAGAGACAGATTCTTAGGTTTAAAGGTTTAAAAGACCATTGCTGGCTATTTGACTGGGAAAAAAAGTACGTCCTAAGAGGCAGATCAGGGAGAAGAGGATGGGGTAGGGGGTGGGGAGAGGAAGAGGGGTCTGGGAAAACACAATAGCAGTAAATGAGTGGCATTCTCTAGAGCCCTACTGTTACCTGGCAACCTGTGGTATGGCACTTATGCCCCAGTGCAGTGTCAATGCCTAGAATGAGGGCAAGCACTAGTGCCCATTTCAAGTGGGTGCAAGGTTTATTTGTGGCTATTATTCAGAGCTGCTCCAGTTTAAAAAGAGACTCAAGTAAGAGAGACTGAATACATTGGGTGTTAGCAACTGAAGAAATTGGCAGACATGGCAATTCTAATTCTCTTTTCAGAGTTTAAATAGGTAGAGATCTGGCATCTCAGATGTTTTGTTTTTAAAAAAAAAAGGGAGATTTGGTACTTTTTTTTTGAACTGTGTGTATGAAGGTGTAAGAAATGTATACCCTGCCAGTAAAAGTGGATGGGGATCTGATGTATGTGGACAGAATAGGAATAATGAGACTGTATGCACTAGAATTCAATGATTGTTCAAAGAGGCACTGGTTTTGCATTAAAAGTGACTTGTCCAGAGGGAGTCTCCTTCTAGCAGACTAGGACTCAAGGCTCCAGAAAAAAAAATCTGTCATTGGCCCTTTGATCTTTGGAATAATCTATATTGTTTTAGGAGAGGATCACAGAAATGTAGGGTTTAGAACTGGTAGGGAGTTGGTAGGTTGTTTAATTTATCCCATCTCTGAATGGAGTTTCCAAGTAGAACATGCCAACTGGACATGGAGCCTCAGCTAGGACTTTAGTGTCAATTATTTTTTGTTTTATTAACAGTGGCTTTGGGAAGGTTGGGGAAGCTTCTGTCTGGTAGTAGGGTTATCATGCCATTCGTGGAATGCTTAGAATGCCCAACTTGGTAAAGGAGTCTTCCCTGCTTTAGAAGACAATCTGGGACTTACACACTGCAGAGGAGTCACCAGAGACCTCCCCTTTTCCCATTTTGTCTAGTCCCCAGGTCTGTGGACATTATTACTAAAACCAGGATACAAGATCTGGGAGGGTATAACTGGAACCCGGAGATTCCCACAGTTGGACTCATCCCCCAAAAAGAGTTCTTTCCACAGGGGGATGCCAGGCAGTAGGGAGGGCGGATCTGGCGGCAGGTCTAGAGATTCCCAAGACCTTTAAACAGAGCAAACCAATGTTGAGTCATGCTACACATGTGCAGAAACTCTCAGGTCACTGGAAGAGAAAACCATAGGATTAGTTTTGACATCCTGGAAGTGCCTTTCCCTATTCAGGTTCTTTGTTGATTCATGATGTCATTGAGGCAACCCTGAGTGGTCAAAGGTTATCATATGTTGTTACCTTGAAATATAGAACAAGAGTTTAAGAACTGTGGGGGCTGAGAGGAGCCAAGTCAGGAAGGGACTGCGTAGTATCCATCCCTGCAACCTGTAATACCTAAAACAGGACTTCGGATATGGCAAATCCATTTGAAAAATGATGGAAAAGTTGAATTAAGAAGAAACAAGTAATGTCCTTTGGTTTCTGGGTTTCTGTTCTGGTTGACGATGCTAATATATCTTGATTTTAGTGGTGAAATAAACAACAGTATCTCTGGGGAAAAAATGACGAAATGGGGAATCCCACCTATATTCATTGTGGAGTGAAGTTTCCCCAGATAATTAAGCAAGAACTGGTATTTTAAAAATAGAAAGTCATGCCTACTGAGCTAACTAAATGATCCCACTGGGGTTTTCTGCCCTATCTGTTGGAAATTTGCTTTAGTATTCAATCAGTCTTAGGAGTTGAGCAATGCTTTCTTTTGCTGCATTCTCTTTTCTGCTGAAATTTTAAGTAGATTCAATTGAACTAGTATTTGGTGAGCGCTTATTATAGCCTCAGCATGGTGCTATGTTTACGGACAAAAGAAGTCTAAGTTTCTCTCCCTTCTGGCTCCTCAACCTGGAACACATGTGAAAGAAAGACTTACTCAATCCCGGGTCACTAAACTTTCTGAGGACATAACTACTCAGTCAGCATGAACGTACCTAAATAGGTGCTTAGTGGGATGCTGCCTGCGAAGGTGGACTGCTCTTCCATATCACCCCTGGAATTCTCCTGGAAGTCAGCTCCCTGACCTCTTCATGAATGGAAACACCATCCCAAGTTTTCTCTCCCCATCATTATTGTCTGAAAAAATATTTTTATTTAATATTTTATTTTTTCTCAATTATGTGTAAAAGGAATTCCACTTTTTTTTTCAAATTTTGAGTTCCAAGTTATCATCTTCCCTCCCCTTCCATTGAGAAGTAGACATAGGTCATACATGTGTAGTCATGCAAAACACAGAGAAAACAATGTCTTAACCCTTCACACTGCTCCCTCTCCCTGCCACAGACATGACTGCCAAGACCCCTGTGCCTTTGCCTGAGCACCTGTCCCTCAACTATCCATTACCAAGCAGAAAAGGGTGGCACAAACCTTTCTTTGGGATTAGAGTGGGAAGACTGGCACCATCTCACAAAAGTAATAATGTCTCAGACCTTGGCAACCATTTCATCCCAGATATAAGGACCCTATGCAAAAATAGAGAAGCGTTCACCAAGCATTCTCATTACTAGGAATCAGTTTAAGAACCACAAGAACAACATCTCTCACCACCTTATTCAAGACTAGATTCCCAGACACCAAGCCCACTGACCAGGAGTCACGTGCAAGGTACCTCCCGTGTGTGTGCATGCGTGCGTGCGCATGCATGCATGTGTGTTCACATGTGTGCGCATGTGCACATGTGTGTATTAATTCCACCATTATTTGGGGGTGAGTCAAGGGAATCAGCACCAAATAAGAGTCCAGTAAGGCCCCTAGGGATTCGCTGTCCCAGAGGCCTGACCTCAGTTTTTTGCTGCTTCCATCCTGTCTTCTCTTGTATTTGAGAGGGAAAGGACCACCACTGCAAGATAGAGGAGGGTAGGAGCCCCAGCCGACGGGTATTTGCTCTCTGCCCAAACTCCTACTTTCTCCATCCTTAATTCTGACGTTTAATTATTATGTGCCAGGTTCTATTCAAGGTGTTGGGGACACAAGGAGACAGACAGACAGACACCCACCAGTCCCTTCCCACAAAGAGTTTATTTTCTGCTGGAAAGAATGCAACATGAAAACTGACAAGGAAATACAAAATATATATAGAGTAGGGGGACTGACTAAGAAACCCTGATCAACTGAATGACTGACTAGGTGCGCTTCAACCACTGGATGAAATTATAAGATGTGATGTCTAATATGGAAATATGTCATATATATAACCTATATCAAATTACTTACTCTCTTAGGGAGGGGGAAGGAAGGAAGGGAGGGAGAAAATTTGGAACCCAAAAAATTTTTTAATGAATGTTAAAAATTTCCTTTACATATAATTGGAAAAAAAAATACTATTAAAAAGAAATTACAGGATGTGAGTACCCTGGGAGGCATAGCATCCTCAGCAAGAGATGGGGCTGTGGCATTGCACAGACCAGCAGCAACATTAGAAGAGAGTATACAAGGCAATCTTTTTAGGGCTACCACAAAAGACATTGCCAACACAACACTTAGGATGGCATATCTCTGAGGGCCTTCCAGAGAGGCCTGCCGCCATTGCAGTGAACGACACCTGGATGAGAACTGTTGGAGCTACAACAGGAGGCAAAGCCAACTCACAGCTGGGATCTGTGCAAGAAGGAGAAAAATCAATGAAAAACTAATTTAAAATAATAACTATAGTGCTGACTATGTGCCAGGCACTTTACTAAGTGCCTTATAAACATCTTGTTTGATTGCCATTTCCTTCTCCAGCTCATTTTACAGGTGAAGAAACTGAGGCAAACAGGGTTAAGTGACTTGTCTAGGGTCACACAGCTACTAAGTGTCTGAGGTTGGATTTGAATTCAGGAAGATGAGTGTGTTTGACGCCACTGCACTTCCTAACTGCCAGTATTTTACAGATGAGGAACCTGAGGCAAACAGACCCTTGCTCAGAGTCACCCCACTAGTGAGTGTCTGATTTAACTCCAGACCCAGACCCCCAGAGGTCTCTTAGGGGCCCCTTTAGCTGTGCTGGACAAGAAGGAGGCATACCTAGAAGCTAAGGATTCCAGCACAGGTCAAGGCCACTTGATCTTGATGCAGAAGCAGGGGCAACCTGCCCCATCCAAGAGTACAGGAAAGATCAGAATCTGGCCCTTGCACAAAGATCCAATTGAGAAACTGAAGCAGAAGATATAAGTAAGAGAAGAAAATGTAAAACACAGTGAAGAAATACTATGGATTAAGAAGTCCATGAAGTAAATCCAGAAGAAAAGAGTAACTCCAGAACAAGTCCAAAGCCTCAGATTTTATAAAAAAGGAGAAAGATTTGCAAGCTATCAATAGCCATATCATCAAATGTTCTAAGTCACTGATTGTTAGGAAAATGCAAATTAAAGGAACTTTGTGATTACACCTCATATCCATCAGATTGTAAAAGATGACAAAAAAAAGAGGAAAATGATACATGCTGGAGGGAATGTGGGAAAACAGGCACTTCAGCACACTGTTCTACACTAAAGAAGGGTAGCAAATCGTTCTTCCTATCAGAGAGGTGACGGATTAGGGATACAGAATGAGATGTAAATATTCAGGCAAAGTCAATGTGCAATTTTGTTAAAAGGGGAAGACTTTTTTTTCAAATTTGGGGATGGGGGTAACTCATGGGAGTGTGTAGAGGATTACAAATTACAATACCAAAGGAAAAAAAATCATCACTGAAATATTTAGAAAATACACAGAAAAGAGCAATAGAATTTAATGTACTTAAAATATATACATATATACATGTATGTATGTGTGTCTATACATATACATGTGTATATATGTGTATATGTATTATTAGTTCATTGGGTTTTTACCTTATTTGGGTTCTTGGTATCCTAGACCATACAGACACCTAAGATTGCTAAGACCAATGAAGCTATACATACATACACACACATATATATAAATATATATTTTTTTCTTTTGATCCTTTTCAAGAATGAAAGACAACAACCAACCATATGTGTGTATACATGTATATGTATGCATGTATGTATATAGGTATATGGATATATGTGTGTAGATATATTTATGCATGCATATGTATATATATGTATGTGTGTGTGTATATATATATGTATATACATATGATTGAGATTCACAGTTTCATATATGTAGCATCCCCAAGATTCCCAAATTCTCACAACCCATTGGCAGTTGGGTGCTTCCCAGTGAGATGAACACCATTTCTCCTCTCAGGGTCCTGAAGGTAACCAGGCAGGTTGTGGCTCTAATGTTGTCATTCACAAACCTCCATCTCACCACAGAGGTGAGATTTTAATTTCTTTCTCAGTTCTACACAAGGCATTTCTTAAAGTTTTTCTGACCTCTGTTCACTGTTATTGCTTGCTTCTCCTCCAAATCACAATTCCAGCGGTGATTTCACATCATCAATCTATGAATAGACATCAACTACCATTCAGAAAAGTGTATTTATTAAGGTTCTATGACCAGAATAGTAGTTATAAATAGAATCTTCTTCCAAACTGTAACACACTTTCTCTTTACTTCTACAAAGTGCTTTCAGGAGAGGGGCTAAAATTTAGAGTTTTAATAGAAGTGAGACATATCATGGAGATCAAGGGTGCACAGGAATCTCTAATGACTCCTGGGTCTAGAAGTCCTTTCTTTGCTTTTGTGGAATCATCCCCCATAATTAAAACCCTTTTCTGAATGCTATCTTTCTAGATTCCAGTGCCTGCATTTTGCTTTATATGAGAGGTCACAATCCCTGACTAACCTTTCACCTCCACCTGCAGGTGCTCAAGTAGACTTATCAACCCTGATGTCTTTGAGGGATCTCCCCTTCTCAAAACAATTATCAACTCCAAATCAAGAAAAAAGAATTACATGAGAATGAGTCACCAGTTGCTTAGAGATATGTGGTGGTTGAAGATGAGACTGCAGAGAGGTAAAGCGTCAAGCTTTCCTCCCTCACCCAGCAACTCAGAGCAACATTTCTCTTACAAGGTGCCATGGAAGAGAGTGAGAGTGCTCTAATCTTTCGTATGCATACTCATTTCCACTTCAAACTCTCCTGAATCATCAGTTCTTCCGGCTCCAAAGTCAACTAGAACGCTTCCTTATTACAGGGAACTAATCCTGAGTCATCACAGCCAAAGTCTCCTTCCTTGCAAATTTCCACATGATATCTTGGAATAAGACAAGGCAAGAAATATCTACAGATGCTTTAGGAACTGAAATCCCATTGTCCAGTCTCCCTCTGCCTCCTTTTAATATATAATATTCTTTTTATGTTCTTTGTGAAAGGGGTATGTGCTGTGTTTTGTCCACAAAAGTTATTATGTATGTCTATATTACTTAATCTAAAGGGGACAAGGTCTTCCAGTGCACCCTGGGTCATCTCCAGTCATCCTGATGAATATCCGGTCACTGCATTCAAATGGCTCTAGAGGAGAAGTGAGGCTGGTGAGCTTGCACAGCCCAACCTCACTCAGAACAAAGTCAAGTGCAAGTCATGTCATCATTTCTCTGATGGCATGGTCTTCTTCAGCAATGAAGGATGAACACAACAACAGTCTAGATGTGACTCATAGGGAGGTAAGAATAGACATTTCTAGAGTCTTGTTCACCCACCTGTCTCCAAAGAAGTTTTTGATTCTTGATGGGAGGGGGAGCAGGAAGTTGGTGCAAGAGGCTGGCTACTCCAATCTCCTCAGAGAGAGGGTACCAAGCTAAACATATAGCAGTCTGCTATCCCCAGGAGGGGAAATAATGCTTAGTTTCAAGTTGCACTTCTGATCATATAGGAAAGAGCATCCCTAGCTATCTATCCAAGGCTTGACCCTCTTCCCACCACATGCCGGTTGCACAAAGAATATTTATCATAAATAACAAATAAGCACATCTTTAAAAGTCAATTGCAAACAGAAATCAGAGAAGATGAGAATACACCAGATAATACACAGAGTGAGTGAGCTTTCCCATTGGGAGCAACCTATCTCAGCTCAACCAAGAGAGTACCAGATCTCACCCAAAGGGAAATTCACCATAGCAAGCTGCGGATAGTAACATGATGAAGGTTTTGTCTCCTCTGCATGTTGGCTGCTTCCCAGAATTCTTTTTTTCCCTTCAGGGCAAGAAGACGTCCCAAATTCAACACTTTTATTTATTTGCATTCCCAATCAGTTACTGTCTTTTTTGTTTCTTTAGTGAAACTGACCACCCTACATTCAGATTTTTCTTTTCTGCCAACTCTTTCTGCTGTGTAGGTCATAAATTCTCTTTCACAATTCTTATTTTTCTTTTAAACTATTCAATAACATCCTGTTATAGTTTCATGCATGCTTTTTTGGCAATCCACAAAGTTCTTTGCCTTGTTAGGTGTTGATTCATTTTCCTTTGTCTCACAATACTTATTCATAGATGCCTAAGCTTTGTTACTTGGTCTGGGGGTCATACTTCCTTCTGCTAATAATTTCTTCTCTGTTGATTGATCTCCCTAGTCTCTACATCTTGAAATTTCTTCTTTCTGAGATCTTCAGCAAGTTCAATCTTTATCCTCATTATTTTCCTTGATTGCTCACTTTCTGACTTCCTCTCAAAAAGTTTTAGCTTCCTTGCACACTGGACAATTCATGGTCTCTGCCCCAAGAGACTTGGATAATGGACTCCTTTCCTCAGGTGAGGTGGAGTGCCACATGGCCTCTTCCACGCTGTTTTACCTCATATCTGACTATTCTTTTGTTCTCCATTCAAGTTCTGCTGTGGCACAGGGTGCTGCCATTTTACTGTCACAGTCTGAGCAAATTTCTTCTGTTTGGATTTCCTTGGCACTGGAGGGAAAGGGAAGATGCTGAGGTGTAGATCAGTTTTGTTACAAGCCCACAGGTTGGCTTGTGCAGTCTTGCTTCTGGAAGCGTGATATGTGGTAGGGAGAGAATGCTTAGTGAATGTTTTAGAAGTTAGACTTTAGTTTTCTCTCCCATTAGTTCATTGGGTTTTTACCTTATTTGGGTTCTTGGTATCCTAGACTATAGAGACACCTAAGATTGCTAAGATTGTGTGTAATTCCTATAGTAGAGAAGTCTGAGAAATTGTGAGGGTCAGAGAAAATGTCTCATCCTCTATCTTATTCTACATACAGCATGGAAGAGCCTAACCTTCTGAAGGGTATAATAATAGGTGCCAGCTGGAAACTTTGTTGCTCACTGGTGCTCAGAGTTCCAGGTTGGACTGAGGTTCCCTGTGCCCTGTGGTGAGACATTAAGAAGAGAAGTCATGGACCCTAGGTTGTAAGAAGAAAGTTCAACAGTAAGCAAACAGCAATTGTGTCAGGGCCAGTTGGGTCTCCTCTTAAATCTCTTGAGGCAGAGACTAAAACTGGTAAAGCATGAATTGTCCAACGTGGGAGGAGGTTAAGAAGTCAGAAAATGAGCAATAGAGGAAAATAAAAGAAAAAAGATTAAAATTGCTGAAGATCTCAGAGGGAAGAAAACTCAAAGGACCAGAGCATGGTTTCATTTCTAACTTCTAGCCCAATCTGAATCATGCAGAAGAATAACCAGAGCAGCAAACCCAGACCAAAGAGAAGCCTATAGTTTCATCACTCCAAACCAGCAGAGCTTTTCAGTTAGTGGCCAAATATAACAGCAGGAAAGGAAAGTCCGCAGGTGTATTGCTCAGACCTAAACCCAGGTATGGAACTGGCAAAATCTCAGAATAAAAGGACAATAACCAAGCTTTTCCCTAGATCAGATCACTTTAAGAGCCCTGAAAGCTTACAGATCTCCAGTCTGAGCAGTCCCAAAGATCCTAGAATAACACATGCAATATCCCAAGAAAGCAGCAGCAGGATGAACCTAGACATTTCCTTCAAAAATACACAGAGCCTGGCCCTAACATAAAGTCCAAAGTCAAAAAGTAGGCTGAAAGGATGAGAAAAAAAAAAGAATATCACCCTAAAAAGTCATATGACATCAGGTATGCCCAAGACACAAATCCAAAAGAGAATGACTCCAAAATATCTACAAGCAATATTTAAAGAAAAATACATCTTATATACAAACTAGACAATTTCTAGAAGAGATGAAGCAAGAGTTTAAAAAAAGATTTGGAACTGTTTTTATAAATGAAATAAGAACAGTAGAGGAAAAAACTAGAAAAGAATTTTTTTCCTATGGAAGAAAAAATCAGAAAGAAATGGTTCAAGAGGTACAAAATTTTGTCCAAGCACCATAACCTGAAATAAGAAGCTAATGTCTATGTGAAACAAGTAGTGCTAAAAGAAATTCAAAAGACTGAGAAAATAGAAGACAATGTTAAGTATCTCAGATCAAAACCAGTTATCCTGGAAAATAGACCAAGAACAGATAATTTAAGAATCATTGGATTGCCTGAAAAAACATGACCTAAAAAAAAGAACCAACACATCATATTTCAAGGAATCTTAAAAAAAAAAAACTCACCACGATGTTTTAGATGCATAGGGCAAAGTCAAAATAGAAACTACTGGTCACTTCCTGAAAGGAACTTGAAATGAAAACTCCCAGAAGGATTATAGCCCAAAACAAGAGCCTCCAGCTATTCTCCAACTGATCTTCTAATTTTCCAGTTTTTTTGTTGCAAATATTCTTATACATATAGATCTTTTTTCTTTTTATTCTTTCTGGAGTATAGGGCTGATAAGGGTATCACTAGAACAAAAGATATGCAGTTTAATGACTTTTGGGGACAAAGTTCCCAGTTACTTTCCAGAAGAGTAGGGCCAATTCACAGTGCCACCAACAACACATTAATGTGCCTTCCCCCCCCAACATCCCTTATATTTTTATTTTCCTTATTTGTCATTTTTGCCAATCGGCATGAGGTAGAAATCTCAAAGTTGCTTTAATTTGTATTTCTCTATTATTAGTGATATGGAGGCTTTTTATAATGAAAAATATTTAATTTAAAAAATCATCAGGCAAATAAAATTCTACTATTCTCACTTTTCAGAGTTCTCAAAAATCAGTTTTGACTCTATAAGTCTTCATGTGTAAGTATCCAGTGAACTTTTTCATTTATACACAACTTTGTACAAATTAAGTTTCATCTTATGCTTTGAATATAATTTTAGAAACAATTTGACCATTTTTTCATTCATCTCAGTACAAAATGCACTATTACACAACCATGAATTTGTCATTTAAATTGTCCATCATTTTGTTATGTAATGTAACAACTGGGTTGTTGTTTAAAATCTACTCAAGTTAATTAAAAGTAAGCTTTTCAAGAAATGTATTACATTATATATACTTATATTTATATATAAACATATATATATATAACTATATTTATATCATAAAGCATACATCATATTTGAAAAAAATCATTAGGTTAAAAAAAGAATACCATTTGTTCACATCCTTTGACCACTTATCTGTTTGAAAGACAAAGCTTTCACCAGGAAGTGATCTTGAACATTCTTACATCTCCCTACTTGAAAACAAAAATTGTATATTTGTCTTGCTCAGAGTCAGTCCTTCATTCCTTTCTTACTAGAGGCCTGGCAGCCAGAGGCAAGATTAAGTAAATATTCATTAGAAAATATTTGTCAAGCACTTTGAGATGTCAAGTGAAAGAACCATGCATTGCTATCATTTCCTTGCTCTGAGGGAGAGAGAGAGAGAGAGAGAGAGAGAGAGAGAGAGAGAGAGAGTTGGAGGACTGGAGAGAATGACGTTTTTTTTAAAAGATTTTCTTTGGAAACTTAGGCCAGGAAATCCTTTGTTGAATCAAGAGACCAAAGACAACACAGATGTGATGAGGATATGATTTCTCTAGTCAGCCAAATGTGAATGTGTACATTGGGAGGGTAGTTTTAGCAATTGTGCGGCAGGTTTGACAAATTTATTTCTTGTTTAATTTGGGGCCAATAAGATCCCTCCCAGAATGCTATAGTGGAAAAGTACTGGTGTTAATGTCGAAAGACCTACGGTCAAATTACAACTTTGACACCTTGGACAAGTCACTGAAACGAGCCCAGGGAAATGGTTTCATTCCTAACCCCAGACCCCACTGACCAGGTGTATCTGTTGCTGATTTTTAGCAGTGAAATGAAAAATAAAATTTTTAAAGGTAAAAAAATTTCACTGCCTTTTGCAAAAGAGCACTCATATTACTCATCCATCATTCTGTAACACACATAGCATGAACAAAACAGTTTTGTTTTTTGAGAACCGTTCTTTGTTCGTTAGAATGGTTTATACAGTTGTATCTGTGGTTTAGCTTCCCCCTCCTGCCATACTGTCTCAGTGTTATTGTTCAGTTGCGTCTGACTCTTTGTGACCCTACTTGGGGGGTTTCTCATCAGAGATACTACAGAGGCTTGCAGTTTCCTTCTCCAGCTCATTTTACAGATGAGACAACTGAGGCAGACAGGGTTAAGTAACTTACCCAGGGTCACACGGTCGGTCTGTGTCAGATTTGAAATGAGGAAGATGAATATTCCTGACTCCAGGCCCAGGGCTCTATCCACTGCTCCATCTAGCTGCCCCAATAGAATTGTCTTAATAGAAGAAGGTTGAAGTTTTATTTTTGCTTCAGAGAGATGGTTTTGTAGAATTCCTTGAAATTCAAACACAGTTTTCTGTTTTGATTACACAAAATAGATTCAGCTGATTTTTGATTATTTTCTTTCAGTTTATGGTGATATAGGTGTTTGCCATTCCCTTAGGGAAAGCTATCTTTCAACAGACCACAAGTTTACAAAAGTGGCTTTGGAGGCTATGATAGGAACAAATAGGAAACCTGTAATAACCACTCCTGATTAAATGAGTAAAAACTTAGTCATGAGAGAGGAAGATTAACTAAGCCTTCTCGTTGTGAATACCCAAATGTAGAAAGTTTGTGACTGGGTCAAACTTTGGTATCTAAGATGTAACATATTCAAATTGCCTTCATGTGTAGGAATGAAAAGTGAATTTTGAAACAAATGATCTTCAGTTTGCAGTGGTTAAACTATATCCACCGTGCTTTTAACATCACTCTTTCTCCTGCTTTAGAGGGCAAAGCAAGCTTCTGTTGTGTGCTTGGCAAATAGTGGTATTTAATAAATGTTTGATCCCTTTGTGAATGGATTGAACCAGTAGTCAAGAAGTAGGTCTGACATTTGTCTTTAACCTAAATTTTTTTTTTATTCAGTGGACAAAACAGTTGAACAGCCACAAACTCAAAATGTTACAATATATTTTGTCAGTCATATTCAGTTTTGATGGGGCAGCTAGGTGGTGCAATAGATAGAGTGCCAGGCACTTCACTCTACATCAGTTCATATAAGTCTCTCCAGTTTTTTTCTGAAATCTGCCCTATCATCATTTTTTTGGAGTATAGTAACATTCCATCATAATCATATACCATGACTTGCTCATCCATTCCTCAGCTGATAGACGTCTCTTCAATTTCTAATTCTTTGGCACTACCAAAAGAGCTGCTATAAATATTTTTGTACTCGTGGGTTCTTTCCTCCCTTTTAAAAATCTCCTTGGGATATAGACCTGGAAGTGGTATTGCTGAAACAAAGGGTATGCACCATTTTAAAGTCCTTTGGGCATAGTTCCAAAGTGAGAAGCTCACATCACAATAGAGAATATGGCATACAAAAAGAATGGTATATTAACAAGACATAGACAGATTAAGTTGGAGATTTTAGGGATAAGACACTAGCATGAAAGGAGTTGGGGAAAGACTATAAATTGAGGGGATTGACTATGTGATCTCCAATGTCCCTTTCAGTTCTAACATCCTATGGTCATACTTTAAGGTTTTAGGGCAAAATGTTGCTTAATAGAATTCCTCCTTGAATGAATATATAAGAATGATTTGAAATTACCATATCAGAATATCAGCCAAAGCAGGTTGATCTCTTTTTAGAGCGTAATTACAGTACTTCTTGATGTGTAAGTGGATAATTCTAAAGTGCTTGAAATGAGTTTGTTCTCTTAAGTACATGTCTTATATGCGTTATTTGCTTAGTAATTTCCACCAAAGTTCAACTCAAGAGGTGTCATCTTGAAGTAAAAATGACTCTAGCTCCTTAATGAACTATTCCAGTGGAAGACATGCTCTGACAGGCTCTGGCAAACTGGAAAGGCTTTGAGTGTAGGTCTGATAGCAGATGGTGGATCTGTTATCTGAATACCAGCCTCATTGAGTTCAGGCAGGTTCATCATGAGGCAGACTGGGTGGGCCAGTGGATTAAGTTTTCCTATCCACGGTGACTTGTGAAACATCTACAGAAGTGAGGAGGAGTTGTACCCTACACTGGTAGAAGGAGTACCCACACAACTGAGCTCACAGATGACTTCAGAGTATTGAAGTTAGTATTTCTTAGCAAGTTTCACCCCTAACCATGCCTCTACAGGTAGCACGAAGGTAGTCTTCAGCCCAGTCTCTTGGTACCTCTTCCCTATTTTATTTGTTTCAAAACTATTATCTTTATTTATCAAGTACTGGGATTAACCCCCTTCATCCCACTTCCTCTTATCATTGGGGTGGGCTGGGGAGAGATGAAAAGAAAAAATATTCCCATATTATGAAGGTAGAGTCAAGCAAAGTCTCCATGTGGATCAAGTCCAAAACTGTATTTCTTATTGTGCCTATTAGTCCATGAGGTAGGCAGTGGTCCTCTGGAATAATTGTAGCTGATCATTTAGTTGATCAAAGTATTTCAGAATTGTTCATTTTTATATTGATATTAAAATATAAACTGTTCCGGTTCTGCTCATTTCACCATCCCTCAGTTGAGACAAGTTTTTCTATAACTCTTTGAAACCTTTTCCACCTCATTTCTTACAGCACAATAGTATTCCTCTCCATTTGTGTACTCCTATTTGTTTGTCCATTTAACAATCAATGGACATCCCCTAGTTTCTAGGTTTTTTACCCCATAAAAAAAAGACTCTACAACTGGGCTAACTGGGTCAAAAAGCATCCATTGTTAAGCAACTTTTTGTGCAAAAATGTCAAATTGTTTCCCAGAATGGCTCTACATTTAAAACCCTGCCAACAGTTTATGTTTGTTTTCTCTCAACCCCTCCAATTGGTCCTTTTCTTTTTTGTCATCTTTGTCAGTCATATCTTGCACAAATTCGGTGAGGTTCCTTTTCCTGAGATTTTACTATATTCATTTTCTCTCTTTTTTCTTTCTGGCTAGCTAAAAGATACCATGTTTCATTTTAAGATTTTAAATGTTTCTTGTTTTTTTTTGTTTTTACACCACCTTTATTTTGAAATCTATCCGTCTTCATTTTCCTATTCAGCAAATCATTCCTTATGATAAAAAATTTAAAAAGAGAAAAAAAACAATTCCACAACAATTAACACCACACACACACACACACACACACACACACACACACACACACACACACAGTTTCCTCCGATGTCCATTTCCTCTAGCAAGTCTGTCCAAAGGGTTGAGTCTGTTAGTAATATCTTCTTTTGATGCAGAAACTTCCTGTCTCCAGTCAATTCTGACTAAGAGTTACAGGATCTCCCAACCTCTCCAACTCACGAGGCTCTCTCCAAGATTGGACACATTAATCTTGAAATTGTTGATCAACTACCTACGTTTGGGGAAGAAACACAAAACATAAAAAATGGCAGCCAAGGACACAAAGGTCAGGTTTAGCATGCTTAGCCAAGCCCTGTGCCTCAACTGCCAAATACTGGCACATGCCACACTGCTAGGGCGAGGCAATATGACAAATGACTCCTCTCATACCTCATCATAAGAATTCTAATGAAAGAGAGCTCCAAGTCATACAGGAGAGTGAAAGGAAGACAGTGAGGTCCAAGATGTTCTTTTCATTTTTAATTGATATAGTACCACCTACTACCCACTCCTCAGTCATGGGGTGAAGGGACCAATAAGGAGATTGTTTCATTATCTCAAAGTATACTTGGTTAGCTGGGAGCAGGCAAGGCAACTCTGTGCATGTTCCATACAAACCATGTTATACAAAGAACAGAAAAGAGAGTTGTCTCTGAATCTCCTGTCTACATTTGGTAGCTCCAACACTACCAGAGTGAGGTGAATGAAAGAAAGAAGGGGATTAGGAACAAAGTAACAGGAAAAATAATGAAAGAAAAGTTTTTAAAAAGAAAAGAAGGTTATTGAAGGATTTTTTTTTAATTCCCAGAAGAAAACAAAGAGAAGACCAGAAAGGGTCATAGACAACCAGGACAGTTTGAAAGGTACAGGTTGAATTTATCATATATTTTAAAAGAAAAGCAAGTTCTACATAAGATAAATTTGCAGTTTCATGTGCAATGTTCTTTTTCTGTTCTGCTGCATATATGGAAATTCTCATTTTATTTGGTGTTTGTTAGGTTCAGAATTTTAAAAAATAAAATTCTAAATGATAAATAAAATGGACAAAGTAAAGAAGTAAAATCCTATGTCTGCTATAAACCAAAGCAAACATGAAACAAAAGAAAATAAAAATTTCCAAAATTAAAAGATCTAAAGAAATCATACTGGAAAAATCCTATCAAAATATGTAGAATTAAACAAGACATAAAGGTGCAAGAAAGTGAATGAGATAACTAATAATAAATTTATATAATATATTAATTAATATAATATACAATAATAATAGACATTATTATTTAGCATTTATATAGCTATTTAATATTTACAAAATGCTTTACAAACTAACTCTTTTGATTTAAAAGGAACAAAATCTGAGATAATAAAATAGTAAGAACAACAAATAAAATGTATATAGTTCTTAGTTTGTAAAGCACTTTACATAAGCTATTCCATTTGACCCTCACAACATGCCTGTGAAAACTAGAATTATCCTCATTTTATAGAGGAGGTTAAATGACTTATCTAGGCTCCAACAAGTAGGCACTATCTTAACCACATCTAATAATCCCAAGCACAAAAGAGACCTAAAATAACCTATCATAAATAAAAAATATGTGATTTATAATAAGAGAGAAAGCGACTGAAAAAGAAATATATATGTATATAAACATAAGTGCATATACACATATCTATATTTATCTACATTTCTCTGTTGATAGGCTCCATTACTTACAGAAGCTTGAGTTTTGTAGAGATATAATTTTAATACTCTTTCACCATATTTGGGATATCCAAGAGAGACATTCTTTACTCTGTGATTCTCATGTCTTGGTCATGCTGAAACAGAAATGGTTCTCCTATTCTTCTACAGAGATTTCAAACCCTCTCCTAATTTCTATCTACATTAATTTCATATCAGACAAAGATCTGGCAACAGCTGGATTTTCTTTATTTAAAATGGAATACATTGGTACAAATGAAAAAAAAAGTGTGATAGAAATGAGTTCACTAGATAGAAAGAAGCAAGCAGTTTAGCATTTGTTGTCTGAAAAGGCTCAATCCTTTGTCCTCACTTTAATTCCTTCCTCTTCACAGGTAGGGAGGAGAGGCAGAAGTCTGATGAGTTTGGCAGTTAATGAAGAGCTACTCCCTTGATTAAGTCAGAGGTAGGAAGCTAGAAAGTTGTCTCAGTAGCGTGCTCCCATCAGTTAGAGCCAACCATCCTTCTCAGTTTTTAGCACTATCTATGGCAGTTTATCTCTTTGATCACTCTGTTTGAAAAGAGAGGCCCCCCAAAATCTTAGAAGAATCGGGCAGGGGAACATCTATCCACATATCAAGCAATCCACTCATTGTGCCACTCATGAGATATAAGACAGGGAACCAGCTTCTAATGGCCTTTTTTCTCCCCATATTCTCAAAAAACAAAACAAATAAAAAAACACTATTCCAAAAGACCAATTTTGGAAGATGCCACCATGCTGGTGAACTATGGAATGGTGTCTACCTAAGTCTTTCATCTCGATAGTGAGGTTATTTGGACTGGGAACTCAAGAACCCAGCGCTACATGTCCTTTCCTAACTTACCCTGCCTTAGAATAAGTAGGAAAAACGACAACAAAAACACATAGTAATACTAGGGCAAGACCTATGTTAATTGACCTTTATGAAAAGTTTTATTAGCAGTTCGATATAATGGAAAGAATGAAATCTCTAGAGAGTCTGAAGACCTTCATTCATGTTAAAACTCTAGCACTTATGTGGCCCTGAGCAAATCACTTAACCTCTGAATGTTCCAGTATTCTATCTGTAAAATAAGAAGGGTGGACCAAATGAACTCCAAGATTGCTTCCAACTCCAAATCTGTGATTAAGTGATCTTCTGCCCAAGATGTGAAAGGGAAACTAAAAATTGCTGCTTGGTAATTACTCACACTTCTAGCTCCTTTTGAGTTAGAGAAGAGAAAGTGATTCCTGAAATAAACACCATTGTATTTACACCTCTATTTTTTGCCTACGCAGATGTAAAGTAGGTTCAAGCAAAAGCTAACTAAGTCACCCCATGATTTGAGAATGTTTTTAGAGTTGTGGAATTTTCCATTATTAAACACTCACTGTCTGTTTGTGCTGTCTTCTGGGGATCCTATACCTCTTTGCATTAATTCACAGGGCTACTGGCCAGCTCACTACTAACCAATGTAGAGTATTTCTTCCCTAATGAATGTCAGTACTTTTACCATTCTGTTGTCCAAAATATATTTTTTCCCACAGTCGCTAGAACACAACTTTATTTATGTTTTAATTTCACGTGACTTCTGCAGGAACTTCATGAGAGGAAAAAGTCATTTTGTAATGAATGATGATGAAAGTATTAGCTTGACTAATTTTTTTAAATCTACTAGATAGTAGCAGAATGGAAAGTGTGCAAAGTAGACAGCACTATGGGGAGAAACAAGGAGAGGAGAACACAATAAGACACGCATTTAAATAGTAGTTTTATAAAAACACTTTTTTTAAAGCCAGAAAATTCTGCTGTCTAGCTATGTAAATTTAGGTGGTTGGGTTCTTTTTTTTTAAATTTTTTGAGGGAGCCAGATGGTGGCAGTAAGTAAAATCCCAGATGTTACAGTACTTATTACATGTGTGACTTCTTGGCCTAGGTTCCCTCACCTGAACAAGGGGAAGTTCGGACCAAATGCCCTCTGAGGACTATTCCATTTTAGGTCCAAGCTATGAAGTCAATTCATACACACACACACACACACACACACACACACTCCACAATCTTTAAACCTTTCATGGGGGAAAGAAATATCTTGCCCTGATAGGTCTCAGTTATAAATGGAGCAGGTAAGATGACTCAGAAGTGAGAGATAGGCTGCAATGCAAGTGTTCCTCATTGGAGATTTCAAACTCAACCTGATATTGGTCAAACGCTCCATTTTTTCTAATGAGAATTTGCTCAGTGCCCTTGAGCCTTGTTTATAGAAGACAGGTGTTTTCTTTTCATCACAGTAGATTCTAATTGGAGTCTTCTCTTTTGGCGTTTTTAATATGAAGGCCATAGGGCCAATGAGCCTGGTTATTAGACTCCTTTTTTTAAAATTGAAGCTGACCCACCTGTCAGAGTAAGCTAAATCTATCCTGGTTTCAAGCACACAAAATAGTCCCACCAGTATCTTTTATAATCATAACATCCAAGGGAAATAGACATTAAAATTTCAGAGTTTAAAAATGGCTAATACTCCAAATTTGTCTCGGAAAGCAGTCCTTTCAAAAATGCATCTATTGTGCTGTAAAATCTGAAAATTGCATGAATATGTAAAGAGCGTCTAATCAGTGAAAAATTTTAGCCAATTTCCTCATACCTGTTTGGCATTAAAAAATCTGCTCCCAAAGAAAATGAATATAATGGGAAATGATGAAGAAGAAAATGTTCTTTAGATTTTGTATTCATTCTAAGACAAAAACAAAGAAATTAAAACCTCCCGTCCAGTGCTGGAAGTATTCTAAGGGGATAAGGTATAAGAAACAAGTTTTCATGGTAGAGGAGTACCTACAGCAGTAAACAAAAAAAAAAAAAAAGAATTCCTATTTAAACAACTCTTTTTGAAGGAGCCAGTAATAGTCCCTTATCTTGGGAGTTTACACTGAGTATATCTTCACTACATCTTCGACCAATGTAGTCATGGTCTCAAAGAGCACTGAAATGGTAGCATCACCAAAGCACCGGATGTTAGATAAGTTAACAGAAATTTTTGCTCCAAGACCATTCACAAGTTCACACAAGCTAAGAGAGTGCCTCCCACTCATCACCTTCCTTCAAAACAGACTCAAGTACATCCTGGCAGGAGATGAGGTAAGGATGATCTGAACACAGTGATTCATCAAGGCTGATTAGAAGGTTTACAATGGTACCCAGCTGGCTTCATAGATGTCATCAGCATTGAAAAGACGGTTGAAAATTTCTATCTGGTGTATGACACCAAGGGGTTCTTTTCTGTTCATCACATCATAGTTGAGGAGACTATGTATGAATTGTACAAATTATAAAAAGCCTTTGTGAGCACAGAAAGCATGTTCCATCTGGTGACCTATCACGTCCATACCATGCATCATTGTAAAAGTGAATGACATCATTCAAGTTGAGTAGGAGACTGGTAAGATCACTAATTTGATCAAGTTCAGCACCACAGGAGGTAACTGATACGGAACTGTATGAGCACAGAGACACACATTTTGGCATCCTGTATGTCAATGGGAATAGTTTTTCCACTAGACTTTCAAACATTTTTATCATTGGCAGAGGAAGCTTTAAACCTCTCTTCCCCAAGGAAGTCAAACAGAACACCAGATAGATGACTGCAGATTAGAATTAGCAGGGTTTCTTCAAATGGGAACATTAAAAAGTGATTTGAACACAAAAAAGAAATGGATAATCACCTATAAAACATAAAATTTACAAATGAACAAAACAAAAAATAGAGATATTAATGACCTAATCTTGTAAAGTGAAATTGAACTAGCTATAAATGCACCTCTCTTCTTTCCTTATATTGAGAGGACCGTGGGTATAAATGCCACATAATATGACAGAAGATGTTGGTGTTGGTCAGTTTCCTTAACTGTTTTTCTTTCTTACAGAGCAAAATTTGCTGGGTGGGAGATGGGGGATTCATCTCAAAGTGACTGATGTAAAAACAAAAGGGATCAATAAAACTTTACAAAAACCCCAGTTGAGTGGCTGAATTTTTGTTTTTAATTAATTGCTTTCATTTAAGCAGAGGATGCTTACATAGTGAATGGCAGACAGAGGCAAAAGGTGGTATTATGGGGCAGCTGAAAGCCTGCTGCATTTGGAATCAGAGAATAAGACTCTTCTCCCAGTGACCTTTAACTAGGGGACCTATACATTTCCTTCCAACTCTAAGGCTGCAATTTTTAAGACTAACATTTATTATTCTATGAGTTAGTAGAATTCATTAGACTTTCAGAGACACAACATTAAGGAATAAGGAAAAAAGTTTCCATGGAGGTAAAGAAGTGCCCAGGAGAGTGCTGATAATAAGGACTGATATTTTTACAATACTTAACTATTATTACAGCACACTTCATAAACAGTATCTCACTTGTTCCTCACAACACAGAGAAGGCTAGAGTTGGAAGGGATTTTGTGGCCCAGATCGCTGAGATTCAGAGAGCTAGATGATTTGTAAATGGCCATACAAGTAGGAAGCAAGAGCATCCACATTCACACCTGGGTGGAGACATAAAGTCATAGAATATTAGGTCTAGAAAGGACTCCCATTGTCTGAATAGTTGTGAGGAAGTAGTGTGCAGGTACTGGGCATCTTTGGCTGTGCTATCAGCCTCTATATCTAAATCATGTAACCATTGTGACTTTATTTATTTATTTTGGGATAAGGTATAAGATGTTGGTCTATGCCCAGGTTATGCCATACTATTTTTCCACTTTTTCCAATAGTTTTTGTCAAACAGTGAGAAACTGGGGTCCTTGGGTTTATCAAATAGTAGATTGCTAAAATCATGGGCTATTGTGTATTGAGTACGTAACCTATTCCACTGGTCTTTCCCTCTATTTCTTAGCCAGTACCAAATAGTTTTGATGATTGTTGCTTGATAATATAATTTAAGATCTGGTATGGCTAGGCCACCTTCCCTAGCATTTCTTTTCATTACTTGGTACTGGGCATCTCTGGGAGAGAGGACTTCACTGTATTGTCTAGGTTTAACCCTGCTTTTAAACCAAAATGTATTTTTTTCCAAGGGTGTTCTACACCAGTGCCCCAAAATCCCCTTCACAAATAAGGTTTGACAGGTGTTAATGATGGATAGCAAGACATTTGCATAACTTTTCTCTGACAAGTATTTCTCTAAAGTTAGTTTGGGGTTTACTTTTTCAGAAACCAATGATAAGTATGTCATTTCAATGACTATCAAATGAATATAACTTCACTAAGAAAATCTTCAAGTAACCCAACTGACTCAGAGCTGTAATTTAAAACTTTATTTTTCTTTTGTCTGAAATTGAAAGTAGAAATACCAGTATACAAACTGGAATCTTCTGGTCACAAGGGTTTTTTAATTTTTAAATTAAAATTAAAATTTATTTTAAAATTTAAATTTTTAGTTTTTTAAATAAATCAAGTCTTGAAATAGCCAGACATCATAATTTAGCTTATACGTTAAACCTAAGTGGCATAATATATTCTACTATAATAATGTAAACAAAGGTAGCATTAAAAGGCAATGAAACTCAGATTAATTAAAATGATAGAACTTGGTCCCATAGTAGAGATGATGAAACCCACTTCTCATCTTTTTGTGAAGAAGTGGGAGACCATGGATATGCAATGTGTTAAGTTTTAATACTGTTCTCTGACTGTCTTCCATACCTGGAATATACTGTCTCCTTACCTATGTCTTTTGGAATCTCTGGTTTCCTTGGATATCAACTCAAGCATCACCTAGATGAAGTCTTTTCTTGACTTCCTTCCTTCCATTTCCAATGGCTCTCCCATCAGAAATCAGTTTGGTTTTATGTTTATATAATGATGATGATACCAATAGTTAGCATTTAAAGTTGTCCACGTTTATATATATATGATCTTCATTTGGCTGTTACAACAACCCTGTGAAGTAAATGCTATTAATACCCCTATTTTATAGATGATGAAATTGATGTTAGGAGAGGTTAAGAGACTTGCACAAGGTCACATAGATATTTAGTGTTCAAGGTAGAATTTTAACTCCTTCCTGATTCTATCCCCAGCACTCAAAACACTGTGTCATCCAGATGCCTCATATGTATTTTGAATATATTTATAGTAGGTATTAGCAAGCTATAATATGTGATCAACAAGGAAACCAAGAGAAAAGTTGGAATTAAGGATGTCATTGAAGACTTCTTTGACAGAAAGGAAAGATGAGTTGGTCGTATGGAGAAAAGAAGGGATAATGGATGGTCATTGTGTTCCAACAGTACCCTCTCAATGGTGGGAGAAATCAAAGAAGACCTCCAACATGTTGGGGGAAATTTTTTTGAGGAAATGAATGAGTCTCATAGAATAAGCAAGAATACATGAGTCAGAATGTGTATTATTGGAAGGGAAATTCGAAACTGATGAAATCACAGATGAGAATTTGAGGGTATGGAACATACCCCTGATAGCTTGTATATTTATTGAGAGCAGAGCCTATTTTATTTTTCTCTGTATCCAAAGAACCCTTCACAGTGTCTAGCACATACTAGGTGTTTAATAAATGTTTACTGAAGTCATTCAGTCGTAAGAAGAAAAGGAATTCAAAAGAGAAGGAAGCAAAAAACCATCAGCAAAAATTAATTATCTAGTAAAGTGACTTCCAAGTCAAGTCAAGAGGTCACATATTATTTCAGGGAGCTACAAAATGATCACAAAGTTCTCAAATCAATTTCGATTTACTCTAATGCATAATAAAGTATGCCATGTGGTACTTGCAGGTGGAAAGGAAGGATATGGTGCGGGTGGGTAGGAAAGTGTGAAAATATGGTGAAATTCTTTTCAAAAGTACTTCTTGTAGAGTTCTTCATCTATACCACAACACAATTTTGCACTTACTTTTGTGCTATTTTAGTATTGTTCTCAAACTGTGTTGTGATACTTAAAGTATCATAGAAAAGTGAGTCTTTGATTCCTGGTATATTGAAGTTCCCAACTAGATTGAAGCCTTCATAGGGGCCATATTTCATACACCTCATATATACCTCACAGCAACTGATATGCTGATGGGAAATAAATATTCATTTGATTTATTTAAAGATGAATGGGTGGATGTATGGATGTATGGATGTGATCAACAAGGAAACCAAGAGAAAAGTTGGAATTAAGGATGTCATTGAAGACTTCTTTGACAGAAAGGAAAGATGAGTTGGTCGTATGGAGAAAAGAAGGGATAATGGATGGTCAATGTGTTCCAACAGTACCCTCTCAATGGTGGGAGAAATCAAAGAAGCATATCAATGTATGGATGAATGGAAAAAGTTGCACTTGATCAAATTCTATTTCATGAAAAGAGCTGTTCCCATCATGGAGAAGCAATTACAAAGAAGGCAATGAAAAGAACAATGGTTTTCAAGTCACAAGATTTGGGTTCAGATCTCAGCTTTACTCAGAACTGATTGGACAAATTGCTAAGCCTCTCTTAGCTTTGATTTCCTTCCATACAAAATGAGTAAGTCCTCAAACATTTAATTTTTTCTTTTCAATTAATTAATTACTTTTTTTGTTTTCAACATTCATTTTTATAAGATTTTGAGTTCTTAATTTTCCCCCTCCTTGCCGTCCCCCCTCCCCAAAACAGTATGCAATCTTATATAGGCTATACATGTACAATCATAGTAAATATATGTCCACATTAGTCATGTTCCACAAACACTTATTAAACCCCCACCATGTATCAGAAACCGGGCTTAGAGCCGGGGATAACAAGAAAGAAAAACATTCCCTGCTCTCAAGGAGTTAACAGTCTAGTGGAGGGATCAACGTGCAAACAATTATGTACAAGCAAGGTAAACTGGAGGAACTCTTAGAGGGAAGATGGTAGCATTAAGGGGCAATGGGAAAAGCTTCTTGCTGACTTGAAGGAAGCCAGGGAAGTCAAGAGGCAAAGACAAGGAGGGAAAAAGTTGCAAGCACAAGGGATAGCCATGTGAGGGTGGGGTATGGGAGTGATATGGTCAGACCTGTGCTTTAAGAAGAAAACTAAGTGGAGGGTAGACTGGAGTAGAGAGACACTTCAGGCAGGGAGACCAAGTGGAAGGTTATTATAATAGTCCAGGTGTGGGGTGATGCAGGCCCACACTGGGGTGACAACAGTTTCAGAGCACAGAAGGAGGAAAGATATGGCAAAGGTATAATCAAGAGGTACTGTTAACAGATTGGATATAGGGAAATGTATGTGAGAGTGAGGAGTTGAGGACATCAGGTTGTGAACCTGGATGACTGGAAAGATGGGTAGTTGAGAAGAGAGGAAGTTTTAGGGGGAAGATAACATGTTCTGTTTTTGTCTTGTTGAGTTTAAGATTTCTGCATCCAATGGTCTCATTCAGTTTGAGATTCCAATAAGCAACTGGAGATGCAAGACTCAAGTTCAGAAGAGGTGTAGGTCTGAATAAACACATCCTAGAATCATATGCATAGAGAGGATAATTGAACCCATGGGAACTGAAGAGATCACAAAGTGGAATGGCACAGCAGGAGAAGAGGGCCAGGAGAGAACTTTGGGGAACACCCACAAGTAGTGAGCACAACTTGGATAAAAATCCAGCAAGGAAGACTGAGAACGAGCAGTAAGATCGATAGAAATAACATGTCATGAAAACCTAGAGAGAAGGGAGAATCAAGGATAAGAAGGTGGTACACAAATATTAAAGACTGCAAAGAGGACAGGAAGGATGAGATCTGAGAAAAGAATGTTCGATTTGATCATTAAGATCACAGGTAACTTTGGAGGAAGCTGCTTCAGTTGATTGATGTTGAGATTGGAAAGTGGAGAGTTAAGCAGAGAGAGGAAAGGAAGATTGATTGTAGATCATTTTCTCAAGGAATTTAATCACAAAAAGGATAGCTATCAGGGATGAATGGATCAAGTGGGGATTTTTAAAGAATGAAGGTGACATGGATTTATTTGTAGGCAACAAATGGGGAGAGAGAGATTGAAGATAAGTGAACAAAAAGGGATAATCAAGGGTTCAATCTGCTGGAGAAGATGAGATGGAGTTGAATCATTTGTGTATATAGAGTGGTCAGATTTGGCAAGAGGGGTCACCTCTTCATGTGAGACACAGTGAAGGAGAACATAGTGACTAAAGGCAACTGGGAAATGAGAGTTGAGAAGATGTGCTTTTGGAAAATGGCCTCAGTATTTTTTTTAGTGAAATTTGTAGCTAAGTTCTCAACTGAAAGGGGGAGAGATAGAGAGTGAATTATGATATGTTGGAAGAGGAATGGAAAAGCTTGAAAAAACAGTTGTGGCAAGTGATATAGTGAATCAATCGGGGAAAAGTAAAAAGGTTGACTTGCTGCAGTGAGGACCCAGTTGAGATTGTATAACACAAACTTGTAATGGACCCAGTTGATAGAGTTTCATGGTTTTCTCCAGCTTTGTTTAGCAATGTGCATATATGATTTATGAAGTAAAGAGAAGTCAGAGGTGGCATGGACCAACAAGCTAGGGAGACTCCTGTCAGGCTAAAATGAGATCTCCCCACTGGAATGACAGAAGCCTCTCTACCAATTCCCACCCAGAAATTATCTTCCAAACACAGACCATGATGAATATACAAAGAGGGAGAAATGAGGACAGCAAAAAGAGATGAGATGAGCCACTAGATTGGGGAGGAAGGATAAAACAAGTATAACCAAGAGTGATGGGTATGGCAAGTTTGGAAGCCACTTAGTTAATCAAGAAACATTATGAAGTACCTGTCTACATGTGGCCTAATTGCTCAGTGTGAGTAAAAAATTATGGCAGCTGAACAGAAAGGAATGCTGATTTATTCCATTTTACTATCTAGGTACTTCCAAACATAACCTTGTTGGGGCTTCAGCTTCCCATGGAGGGACCTCAAAATTTTGGTGTATAATCAACTAATGGGGGAGGATAGGAAATGAGTTACATCCCAATTTCTCTAGGGTAATTAGCTAAGGGCCTTGTCTCTCATCAACTGCCTACCCTTCCCTTCCCTTAAACACTCCCCAACTCTGCTCCCTCCTACTATTTGCAAGCCCCCAACTTCTCCTTTCACTGGGCTATTGTTAAGAAAAAGGCTTTGTGATTTTTAAAACACTATAAAAGTCATTATCTAATAACAAATCTTTTGAGTTCATATGGATAATTGAAAGTTAGCTATAATTTTGAAAATGAAGATTATAGAATTGGCATGAAAGATGTCATTAAAGAAGTGTAGAATAGGAAAAAAATCAATCAGATATTGACAAGAATAAGGGAACCTTCTAGCTGTTGGGAGAAATGCATGAAACACAACACATTTGTGGAGTTCCAACTCAATGACATCACTTATCTATCTGAGTATTGAGAATCTATCAGACAATTTCAGGGGTGGGACAGCAAATGTTTAACAATTGGGTCTCAAACAGACAAAAAAACCCAACTAACATAGGACACACTTTTAAGTTAATCTGCATTATCAACATTTTCTCCATAACTTAAGTCTAGATAATCAACAAAATAATAAAGCAAGCCTTTATTTGTAGCATTTGCTGATTTCTGAAGTCAAACTGCTTATGCCGAAAATTTAAAAATGAACTTTCTTGCTTGTTTGAACTGGATCCAGCACACTTCTGGACAGTTCCCAGAGAAATTACTTTTTAAGACTTTATACATACCCTCACTATAAACAGGAATGTATCTTAAAAGCTAAACAATTGTCTTTTTTAAAGCATTTTTAAAGGTTAAAAATATGATATAAATGTCAATACTAAAAATAACCTCTCCTCCCCCTCTTTCTTGGAAACAAGTTGATTGAGACAGGACAGAAGTACACAATAAAGAGAAGTGAAAAGGGATTTGAGGAAGTAAAATCAGGCCCAGTGTGGCTGGAATATACTTCATTGGAACCCATTAAATGGGGAACTCCAAGATACCCTGTTTTGGGGCTGGCGCTGGTCTACATTTGCATATTATGTGCAAGGCTGTTTTAAGTAAAATGAGGAGTATATTTAGTAGAGGTAACTAGTGAAGTGAGCAGAAGAATGGGTACACACATGCCCTGCACAGTTTCTGAGCAGAATTCAGCTATACAAAGAAAAGTTGTTCCTATTCCTATCCAATGCCTGCAATTATTAAGGAAAGCCCTTGACCCACAGATCCACTAGCTAATCTAATGGTCATAATGTTCTTGCTCTTAGAAACAATATCACGAGTTCATTTCCCAATGGGAAAGTGGTTGATTGGAAGTTTTTGTAAAGGTTTTGTAAATTGGCAATACGTGGCAAGTGATTAGATTGCCAAAGAAAGAAGAGTTGAGAATGATTCCCAGGTCACAAACTTGGGTAGTGTGAAGGGATAGCAGCATCCTCAACAGACCTAGGGAAGATTGAAGGAACAGAGGGTTTAGGGGGGAAATAATGAATTCTTTTGTGTACATATTGAGTTTAAAATACCAAAGGAACATAGAGATAGAGGTATTCAATAGGCAATATAGGACTGATTTCAGGAGAAAGAGTAAGACTGATGCTTAAACCTGTGGTAGCTGATGTAATGAAAACAAAAGGCATAAAGGATTCTCTTACAGATATTCCTGGTAAGGAGGCCAGAAAATGGATGACGATCAGGAGGAATTAGATTGATAGTTGAAACAAGAGAGGAGAGTGCCACAGAAGCCAATGGAGGAAAGAATGTGAGGGAACAGTGTTTCACAACATCAGCGTCCAACTCTTCATGATTTCATTTGAGGTTTTCTTGGCAAAGTACTGGAGTGGTTTGCCATTTCCTTCTCTATCTCATTTTATACTTCATAATGCTTTCTATCCCTTGTTTAGTCAAAAATTCTTCCCTTCTCCATAAATCTGATAAATGCACTATTCCTTGCTCCTCTAATTTGTTTATAGTATCAATATTTATACCTAGATCATGCACCCATTTGGACTTTATTCTTATGTGTGATATCAGGTATTGGCCTATGCCTAGTTTCCGCCACATTGTTATCCAGTTTTCCAAGCAATTTTTGTCAGACAGGGAGTTCTTATTCTAGAAGCTGGGATCCTTGGGTTTTTCAAACAGTAGATTGCTATATGCATTGCCTACTGTGTCTTGAGTACCTAACATACTCCACTGCTCTACTCTTCTGTTTCTTAGCCAGTACCAAATGGTTTTGATAACTGCTGCCTTATAATACAATTTGAGATCTTGTAGGGGTAGGCCACCTTCCCTAGCATTTCTTTTCATTAGTTCCTTTGATATTCTGGACTTTTTGCTCTTCCAGATGAATTCTGATATTATTTTTTCCAGCTGTAGAAAATAATTATCTGATAGTTTGGTATGGTACTGGATACGTAAATTAATTTAGGTAGAATTGTCATTTTTATTATATTAGACTGGCCTACCCATGAGCAACTGATGCTTTGCCACTTACTTAGATCTGACTTTATTTGTGCAAAAAGTGTTTTGTAATTGTATTCATATTGTTTTGGCAGGCAGACTCTCAATTAGTTTATAGTGTCTACCCTAGCTTTAAATTGGATATCTCTTTCTATCTCTTTCTTTTTGGCTTTGTCAGTAATGTATAGAAATGCAGAAGATTTGTGTGGGTTTATTTTGTAATCTGCAATTTTTAGGCTCACAATTTAGTTCAATTCCTACACAGCATTAGTCCCACTAAATTCATAGAAAGAGGTAGTTGCTGAGTGTTGATGCTGAGTTGGCTGCAACACCTAGCCTGGGATTCTAGAATCCCACATTCTCATGACTCTTGCCCTCAGACCCTATTGGATATTTTACTCTCTTCCCCTAGAACAAAAAGGCCAAAGACCCTCGCATGCTTCTTGGCAGACACATAACCTCAAGGAGTAGGGAAAAGCCCACAATCTTTCCCTTCACAGCATAATACCGTCACCAGAAGCCATCAGTGAAGGAATGATCTCCCTCTCTCAGGTGTGACTACAGTCATGTCACATGTAGTGGTCCTTTTGAAGAATTCAGTAGTTCTGGTTAACTAGCCAATGGAAAAGTCATCTAACTAGACCAATCAGAACCAGTTATAGAATGTTCACCTTTGCCCCAGTCTGCACATTTCTCCTCTTGTGTCCTCCATGTTGATGACTCCATCTTAGTAAAATGGTGGGGTCTGCACATTCACCAGACCCCATTTTGCAATAAATATTTTCAATACACATACACACACAGATGCACACAGCTATTATAAATATTTTGATATAAATGGAATCATTCTGTCTTAAATCTCTTGGTCAGTGGGAATGGGCATTTTGGTCACTAAGCATAATTTCAAATTACTTTCCAGAATAATTGAAAAACTTCACAGAGTCATGTTAGTACACTTGTCATTCCACACTTTCAAAGTTAAAGAGGTTAAACTTTTATATTGAGGAGCATGGGGGTTCTATTTGCCACAATATCCTAGATAGATCAATGTTTTCCACTTACCTCCTTCTCAGGAACAACAGAGGTATGTTATTTGAAGTAATTTTCCATAAACACAGTTCTGACCTTATCACTTTCCTACTTACTAAGTTCCAAGCACTTCCTAGAATCATATACAGACTCTGGTGAGATTTTAAAGCCCTTTACAACCTGATATTAACCTATATTTCTAGCCTCTCCCTTCTACACTTGGCAATCCAGTCAGACCCAGCTTTCTCACTGCTCCTCATATACAACACTCCATCTCCTACCCATGTTTTCCATTTCTCTAGTTCTTCTCTGCCTCAATGATCCCTTTCTTCCTTCAAGTTGGACCTCAAGCACCCCCATATCTTGATGCCCTCTCTCTCAAACTACCTTGTATCTTATTACTCTGTATTTATTCCCCTTATATTTCTTCTGTAAATACTCACATATGTCCTTTACATATAAATACCTTCCACATAAAAATTGCTGCATTCATTATATTTATAACCCCAGTGCCCAACAGAGTTTCTGGCACATAATAGACATCTAATGCATACTTACTGATTGATTGATAGAATAAATTTATAATTGGAAAAGTAGTATATATATATATATATATATATATATATATATATATATATATATGTATATATAAGCAAATAATATTACTATAGTCTATTCATATTTCCCCACAGAATGGGGGAAAAAACCCTTAGAATTTATCTAGCCCATTTTACCGATGAAGAATCTAAGACTTTGGAAGCAAGAGTGACCTCAATGTCACATAATTAGTTAGTGGTAGAGACCGGGTCAGTCTCCCCTGTCTTCATGCTATGCCCTCTCCTTGTGCATTTGGCGGAGATAATACAGTTCTATTGAATGCACCATGTTAAGTGAACCATAACTGCTCATTTGGACTAAGAGACTATATCTGCTGGTTTGCTTCAGGAAGGTAATTTTTACATGGAAAATTATGTTTAAAACGTTCTCAGTAGATTGTCAGTTATACATAACTAAGCATGATAATGAGATTAAAGGAAGTTTTTAAAAAGACAATAGAGTTAGAAATAAATCAACACATCCAATATTGTCATTTTATTGCTCTCAGTTTTATATTAAAGGAGATCTGCAAGAAAACAATTCCAAGTTTTTCAATTTCTCTAAATGGTAAGAATTTCTAAAGTCAGCAATAGCCTATAAATTAATATTTTCAAAAAGAAAATTAAAAATAAGTGAAATGGAAGAAAAATGTTTTTTGCATCTTGGCCACAATACTTCCTGAGACAATTTTATTAATTAAATTATTCTAATTCTTAGCATTTGTGCTTATAAAGAGATGGACCCAAGTGTATCCTGCCTTCAAAAATCTCTCTTTCCCCCCAAGCACTAGCTGGGTGGA